>OV884059.1:111844106-112444106 GCA_930367215.1 Pollenia angustigena | reverse complement strand
AAAATAATTTAATGAAAATTAAATTTCATGAACTTAAGCCTAATTAAAAATATTAAAAATGTGGATTTAAAATTATAACCTATAACAATACGGCTAGATAGGAGACCTCGTGAATACCCTCATTATATTGACAATAATTTGTAGGAATTTAGAAGTTTTTGTGCATTTACAACAAATGTGCCGATCAATGACATTACTTCTATCTATTTTTAATAATTTGGCGTGATGTTTTTATTATATATATTTTGTTAAGTTCTTGCCTAAAAATAGAAAAATTAATAATTTTAAATGTATAATTTTCTAAAACTAATGAATTCAATAAAATTTTGGGTCAAAATTTGTGTACTGTTTTTTTCGAATGTACTGGTATTTTTCTTACGATGTACTGATTTTTCTAATTTCAAAAATGGCAACCCTAATTGTAAGCAACCACAAAACACAATAAAATAAGAATAAAAGTTATAATAAAAAATACTTAAACCTACATATCACCATCAGAGGAGTCGTCATCACTGCTCTCCCATTCAGTAGAATATTCAGAGAGTACATAATCCTCCTCATTTAATTCGTGATGATGGCTTACTGATGTTCTTTTGGATGGAAAAGAAGGTGGGATAATCAACTGCAGAACCTCCGATGGCAAAGAAGTAAATTTTTTTCGCGATAACTCTCTATACGAGTTGATAACAGGATCAGAGAATTAAGAGCATTCTCAAAAGATCGGTATTTGTGGCAATACGTGACCGCTTCCTGGTGTGCCGTTCACGAAATCTACGGCAGTCTTTATTTCTTGCCTCCTGGGCTTCTTCGGAGAGTTGTCCAATAGGAAGAAGAAACAACTTTATAACATACGCGCTGTGTACAAGAATTTTATGCACAGTAACGGGCATAGAATACCAAGAATACTGATCAATGTATAATTTTCTAGTATCAACACAAAACTTTTCGAATTCAATTTAATCTATGTCATATCCCGATGACAAAGTTCTTAAAATTACATGAAATCTACGAATAAGGTGTACGTCTAATCCTGTAATTTCAGCTTTGGAAAAAAACGTTACATAATGTTGGAAGAAGCTGACTCACTTCATCTAAAATTTTAGAAGTTTCTTCTTTCGTAAACTCTCTTGTCTCCTTGGCAAAAATAAACGTAATAGGACGGCAATATAAAGAAGAGTAAGGTCGCATTTGCTTACCAACGTATAATATGAACGAGGTAACACACTTCTAATGACTTCCGTCTGAACTTTAACTAATCGTTCAGCCGTTTTATCCAAAATCGCCTGAAGTTTAATTTCAGCTCGAGATTCAGTCACAGAAATATATTCGTCAGAAGGGCAACAAGACGCTTTGGACTTGCCTAAACTATAAAACGATGGACACACTTGATGTCTTTTATTGACCACTTTCTTGCTTGTTTATAAGAGTGAGAAGTTGATTTCGAGTCCACATAATAAGCTAAAGCTTCGTCTGGTGTTAACTGCCGACTTTGTTCAGAACACTTATTATTTTCTCTAGTTTCACTCACCGCGACGTTATGGATCTGCTTAGCAACACTTCGATGCCCTTCTTTTCGAGTAGCTAACTCAGCTGCGGTAATATGCTCTCTTGCAGTTCGCGATTCCAAAAGATATTCTACTCTCCGTCTCTTCGTTTTCATTGATGAGTCTTCAAATGATTTTCTGGGTCGTCCTACGGAAAGAGCCGCTGATGATGTTGAAGTGCACGGATGGTTACCACACATCTTTATTTCGATTCCGGATCCCTCTAACCATTCTTTATGTTTGATTATAAACATTTCTTTGTTACACTTTAAAGCAGTCCACTTTTGACTGAATTTTGCTGAAAGGCTTGATATTTTCATTTTGAGTTGTTTTAGAGATTCGTCAGAAACATCAGACAGATTCAATTTTTCACTAATATATCAAAAATGCCATTGTTCCGTTCAGTTTTTTCATATTTTAGCCATTCTTCAAAAAACTCCATTTTCGTCATAGCAACGACTCGTTCTGAAAAAAATAAAATAATTTTACTTTCGGGCCTTTTCGGGGTCTATAATATATATCAATCTGTTTCTGAATGTTGTAGGTATTACATATAGAAAAATCTAGGTGGATATACATATGTGGATAAAAAAAAGTTGTTATTCTTTAAAGTTAGCAATTGATGTAAAATTTGCTGGATTTATCTATACATTTACAAATTGATATTACACCAAAAGTATACATCTTTTTTATAAAAATATAAGTCATAATATAGTACATATGTACCTTCAATAGAATATTCCATCACAAAAAAATCGTTTCACTTTGCTACAAATTTTAAAAAATGTTACCACAAGTGTGCATAAAATGCAACTGATTTGCAAATTAAATTACCTCTCTTATAAAGGGTTACTTTGACCCCCTAATAAGATACCTTTATGAGGTGATAAACAAATTAATTTTTGGAATTCGCTACCTGGGGGAGGGGGGGGGGGTTCTTTACAAGACGCTATCAGTGGTTAATGGAAATTACGTCATGAATTTTGTCCCGCTAGCATGCTCTAGCCGAATCACTGTGCGTCGTCTTAATTTAAAGACAATTTACAGATTATTGTTCCTTTGGCAACAATTTCATTACTTTTTTGCAACCTGTTGTATCAAATGTAGTTAAAAAATTTTTCGAAAAATTTCAAAGTTTCAAAGAATAGTTTTAGCAAAAAAGCTTTTTAAAAAAAATGAAAAAATTTAAATTCAAAAACATTTTTGTGTACGTTTTTAAAATTTTGGATTATCAACGAAATTTTTCTTTGATTTGAGTTGATTTAATTATTTAACTAGCTATTTAGTTCCGGCGCTGCTCGGATTTTCAAAATAAAAATATTAAATACTTGGGAATTTTATTAATAACTTGACCCAGCACTATCTACCGGGCTAAAATTTTATCGGGAAACTTATTTTTATTTAATAAATATGTTTTGTGAATTTCAGCCAAATCGCACCATAAATAAAAACAATTTTAATATCACGACAACATCGCCACCTGTCGGGATTAAACTTAAGAGAAACCTGGCTCCCGACTGAAATAATTTTTTGTCCAAAATTGGTGTCAATCGGACAGCTGTTTTTGATTTTTAGGAGCACATGAGGGTTTTTCCCGGGATTTAAATTATTATATTTCCCGTTTTCCCGGTATTTTTCTTGCGGGATCCCGGGAAATAAAAAAAATCCTCATAAATTAAGAAAACAGCTATTTATACTATGAAATTTAGTTTTCTATTCTCTTAAAATTACCATCTGTGGATGGGTTGTCGACTAGATCAATTACAAGAAGTAAGTACATACGTAAATCAATGTCTCCTCATGCAATAAATCTACTAAAAGCAGAATGGGCAGTGCAACAGTTGATAAGTAATTAATAAATTTAGTGGAGTGAAAAGTTAATAAAGAACATTAATTCAAAATAAGATGCAGGCAGTAGTTTAATTGTCCATGGACAAGTCTTAAAAATAGCAGATACATAAACATATCGCTCCTTTTATTGCATCATAGTCATATCTATAAAAACAAACGAACTTGGCAAAATGCGATTAAAGTTTTCAAAATGTACCGATTTAAAGATATACTTTGCTATAACTTCGATTCAGTTTGATATAAAATACGAGAAGGTATGAAGGAACACTTTGCCTAAGTAACTTACGATTTTTGATTTTTTAAGATATGACTATGTTGCAATGAAGGAGGAGGAGGTGTTAAACACAATTTTTTCAATTTGTGTTGGCTTATATACCCTTGAAGTGCGGGGAAACTGAAATAAAAAAAAAATTTGGAAACTAGTGTAAGATACTACAACATACAATTTAAAAAACACATTGTCCTAAAGATAGTCCTAATGAAATGAAAAGGTTTGTAAGAGGTTGATGCTATTTTTTGCATGAACCTTGACATACATTTGACTGATATAGACGTAGTTTATAAAAAAAATGCTTCTTATTGTGAATCAAAAGCATTCTACAATGGTGCACTTTAACCTATTTGTCCAATCTCGGTAAAAAAGTGAACGAAATTTTTCGAAAACATGATAATTAGCAGGGAAAACATAAATATGCAATTACATGTTTTTCCTTGTGCGACCAATGAAGGCACAAACAATATATTTGTCCGTTTTAGGCCTTTTTATGAATTTTGGCATCGATTTGTTAGTGCATATTTTTGCATATTTTACCATTTGCAGCATTTTTGTGCATAATTTAGTTAAACGAGCATTTTTGCAGCATTTTTTAAGTTTGTAGCGCATATTTTGGTACATGTTAAATTTTTTTAGATGCCTACAAGAGCTTTCACAGTAAATAACATTTTTTTCTTGTTTTTTTTCGAAATTATAGTTAACAGATGGCTTTTCTGTTGAAAATGTCTATGTATCTGTATACCCAACGTGTTGCTTAAGCATTCAGTTTCGTCATCTACATTTTATTTTTACTCTAAAATTTTAAGACAAAGCAGGTTGTCAATAAAGATAAGTGTTATGCGATGTGTATAATAATGGGTGATTTTTTAAGAGCTATAGGAAAGTTAAAAAAAAACACATAAAATTCAGAAAAATGCATGAAATCTTTATGTATTTGAGTCGATAGTACGGTCCATATAATTTAATGTCTGAAGATTATTTCCTGCAAATTTTGACAGTGACTGCGCCTCAAATGGTCCATCCGCTTAGTCCAATTCTGGCATACTCTTTCCAACATTTCGGCTGGTATCTCATGAATAAATGCTTCAATGTTGTCTTCCAATGCGTTAATTAAAGCGGGCATGTGTGTATAGACATGAGCTTTAACATAGCCCCACAAAAAATAGTCTAAAGCCGTTAAATCGCACGATCTAGGCGGCCAATTGACCGCTCCCGAACGTGAAATAAAATGTTCACCGAACTCGCCTCTCAATAAGTCCATTGCTAAGCAAGCTGTGTGGCATGTGGCACCGTCTTGTTGAAACCGCATGTCATGCAAGTCAAGCTCTTGCATTTTGGGCAAAAAAAAGTTGGATATCATCTTACGGTAGCGCTCACCAATCACAGTTAAGTTACGATTCGCATCATCTTTGAAGAAGTACGGTCCAATGATGCCACCAGCTTATAGGCTTATAAGTACAAATACTTACCTCGTGCGGATTTTTTTAACAATGAACAAATTAATAATACAATTACTTACTTAAATCTTATTTATTTTCTCCTTTGTAAGGATTGTAAAACAAAAATTATTTATTAACAATGATACGTTAGTACTTTATAAAATAACGTAACACCTTATGTTTTACCAAGGTATATTTACACAAGGTAGACTTGTTAGCGGACAGTCATAAAACCCAATTGTCAAATTCGTGTAGTTATATGAGCCAAAATTTGTACATGTGTGCGTTAAATTGTTTTTGTTTTACATGGGGTCTTCACCTAAGATAATATCTGATATAATATGTGAGAGAACGTCGGCAGAATGAGAGAACAAATTTTGTCATGTTAATCTTAATCTTAAACAAGGGGAACACGTATCTTATAAGATTTCATAATCGAATGATTATCGTGCAGTAAACTTGTGTCGTTTTTACTCTTTTTTTTAGTTTTTTCTTGTTTTTTAGTTAAAAATATTGTTTTTTTAAAACACTTATCACAAGATTTTTACTATTTGCACAAAAAAATTAAACATTTTAATGAAGGGGTCTTATTATTGTGTTATATGTGTGTATGTATGTGTATTTTTGACAGCTCATCTTATAAGATAGTTGTTATAAGATTTCTTATAACAACTGTCTCATAACATTTATTATAATATTAATACTAACACTATTTGAGAGTCCACACGTAAGATAATACTCTCTGCGATTGAATTTGACGTTTGCTGATATAAAAATCTTATATCTTATCTCAGGTGGAGACCCTGTGTTATGTGAAGACAATTTTGACAAGTCGGTTATTTTTATGAAGCAGCATGTCTACACTCCCAAATGAGTCAAAACATTTGCACCGTTCGCTTGCATTTGTAACGACAAACAGCTGATTTGCGCTGCATTTCAAATTATCAGTCGATCGACAAAGCAATCGAACGATAACGTAACGTAATATTTTTATATAAGAAATATTATGCCACCACAAATGTCAAAAAAGTCACTTTAATATGGTTTAATATGATTTACATGTAGTCGCACAATTGCTCAAGCCAACTCAAGGCGAATTCACTAGAAGGTGGGGTTAAGTCAATAGCTGTTTTTTTGTGGTCGGTTCTTCAAAGTTTATTTACAAACTACAGTTTTTTTATGTTTACAAAAATCTTTGCTTACTAGCAATAATTTTGGTATTCGGAACACCAAAACAGTGTTGTTTTGGAGTTGACCTCACCTTCTAGTGAATTCGCCTTGAGCCAACTAATTCAAATTATAGTTGGGGTATAGACTGACGACCAGCAAATCGTTAGTTGCTGGGGCGCTACGACTTGTTTTCGCTAGCCTAAGTTGTCGATCGACATTGTGGGCTAGGCTGTTATACTTGACCTCTGCATTTAACAAATTCAAAATTTTTTGGAATGAACTGAATTAAATGGTCAATTATATTTTTCTTTTAATGAATTCTGCACATCTGCTTGGAATGGACTGAATTATATAGTCAATTATATTTAGAGTCTGAACACAATGTAACGATAATTTATTGCGGTGCGGTTTTTCATACGATTTTAAAGTAAAAAACCGCAGTGCGGAACGGCATAAAATTAAAATCAATTTTATTTTCATTGCGGACTTTCTTTCTCTCTCAATTTTTGATACTCGTTCTCTTTCTGATGTTGCCATAGTTTTTGAATAACTGCCGATGTTCACAACATTATTGTAAGCAAAAAACATGATAAAAATGTATGCACAAATAAATTAATAAAAATGCAAACAAACAACGACACTATTACCGTCGCCGTCTTCCGTTGTATTTTGTTATATTTCTCTCCCGCAACGAGAAATCGGACCGCACCGCAAACATTGTGTTAAGACTCTAAATTGGGATGTTATTCTAGTGCTCTTTTAGGTCAACATAGATATCCTCGGATTTTCTTAAAATTTTGTTTCCGATTTGAATATTCAATATTTTCCAAAGGTTCTCTACGTCACGTCTACGTCAGATGACTGGGCAGGCAAATCAAGCATACACAAGTTTTTATTCACTATCCATTGTTCAGAAAATATTTTATCGATTTTATAAATCCGCCCAATTCCTTACCAAAACACGTACGTCCAAGACCATGTTTAACAGAACCTTTTGTATGTCTTGGATTTAGACTTTTACCCTTTGGTATGTGCTCCAGGCAACTGCAATCCGAACGGTGTAAATTAAATTTTGATTCATCGAAAAAAGGAGAATTTTTCCAACTTCTTATCAGACCTTTACGGTATTTTTTGCAAACTGATGTTTAATTTGTGTTGTTTTCCATATTTGTTGCATTGCTCCTGTTTATTGGACATTTTTATGTAGAAGGGTAAGTTTTTTATCTAAAAAGAAAAACTCTGTTTAAAAATTTTCTCTAGATTCGATTTATATTTAACTTTTTTTGTTTGGGAGATGTTAAAAAATATTTAAAATTTACACATAAAATCTTACATATGTTTATGAAATGAAATTCAGTTAACAATTATTGGAAGTTGTATTTATAAATTATCTTAGAGGTTTGGATTATAATTTCTATCAACGTATGCGGAATGAAATATGGACCGATTAATCAAATATAAATATAATAAAAAACGCAAAATATGAAGAAAGTAACGGTACTATCGTTATAATTAGTTGGCTAGGGATCAGTTCAATAAATTCCCAATAAGTAGAAGAAATATCATTTAAAGGATTAGAACGTCGCAAATTGATCCGTAAATTTTGCACGCGGAGAAAAAATATGGTTCGACATTGTTGTCGCATTTATAAATTTGAGTATGGTTCACTGAAAAATAATTATTTTTCTAACAACTTAATAATGATAATATTAAATTATTTACAACCATTTAATTTAACAACCATTACATGGTAACTTTCTATACGTGTCATCATAATATATTTAAGATGCAAATAAAATATCTTTACTCTTTACTATATTTTGCCATCACCATTTATAGAATAATTCTGCATCAATTCTGTCATTTATATTATTGAGTTATTTGTTAGTGTAAACAAAGTGGTAAAACAATTTAAAAAAAAAATCATAATCATTAAAAATAAAGACAAAATTATAAGTTAAATAGCATTGTATGTTAAATTTTTATATATATTTTAATATTAATTCGAATGTGTATTCTAAGTCAAATTACAATATTTTCCAGGAATATTTTCTATGCACTATGTGTCAGAATTTTTGTTTGTTTGTGTATGGGCATTTCCGTCAAAAGGTCCACCGTGACCGAAAATTTAAAACTTATTAAAAGCTGATTATAGAAATATTTAGGTTTTACTAATTTTATAGATCTACTCATAAATTTGTTCACTTAGATGAACTATCAGACTCCAAAGTTGTACAAACGTAATTTCTTATATGTTTTATTGTATGTTTTCTTTAATATTTATCTTCCTTAAAAGAGGTGATATTTGATAAAAATTATTCCAAAAAAAATTTCTTACATGGTCTGTAATCTAAGGAAGAGTTCAAAGAAAAATATGTTATTCGGATAAACGGTAAATTTGTATTTTATTTTTATCATTATTCCGTTGAATTATTACGGAAAAAATTTCACGTTCGAAATGTCACGTATCGACCCAGATATTGGCTTTAAAAAAAGAAAATACTGAAAATTTTGGAATCAAACCAAGACATTTTAATGTTACATTGCTACGTAAATTCTGAAAGTAGTTTGACTAAAAAATCGTACCAGGTTTTGCTGAATTACGCCTTTTTATACATGGCCACAAAAACTACTTCTGTTTTTTTCACGTTCGAACCGCTACTTTTTTTGCCATTATCATTGACCTAGAATCGCGCCCTCCATAAACTTTAACATAGATAACAATGCTTTCTTAGTGCTACAATTTAAGGGTTAAGAAAACGTAAAAATATTTTTTGCTTAAAATGTGATTGCATTTTTGATGCGTACGACTGCCACGTTCAACACTTTGGAATTACCCATATTTCTGTTACGAGGCTTACTTAAGCAATCCCTTGGCTAGCAAAGAAGTAAATTGTACAGAAAATTTATGCAACAATTAAAAACCAGCAGAATGAAATGCATTTTCTTCGTCGGCATTCATTGTATCTTATAACTGGATAGTGATTGTATGCATTTAGCTTAATTATTTAAACAAATAGAATCTGGGAATTTATTTCTCATGGTGAGCTATTTATTATATAAATGTTCATATTAATTTTAATTTTTTTTATTGTAAACAGGCGAAAATATTGGTGCAAAAATATTTACCATTGTTTGTAAGTTTTATGTTATTTTAAAAGAATAAGAATGAAAATTGTATAAAATAATTTATTAATAATTCAGACCTGCGATATTATGAAAGCCTACGATTATAATACGACTACTGTAATTATTTTTTTAATCATAATATGATTCTTTCAGATTATAATATTATTACTTTTAACCATAACATAATAACTTTGTTTCATAATATGATTGCTTTTAAATGTATATGATTCATTAAATGTGTATAAATATATTAAGTTATAATATATAAATAGAAACTGGGAATTATTTCCTTCCGAAGGTTACTTTATTATATTATATTCAACATTTTTCATTTTTCGAACTTATTCTATGAGCTAAATTTCAGTTATGTATTTTATAAAGCTTTTTTGCATACAATACTATTATATTGTATTTAATTTTCACATTTTACCTTAGCCTTCCTTTGGACAGCAATGAAGTATATTGTATGTACAGAAAAATTTACAATTATTAGACACCAGCAGAATGTAATGCATTTTCTGGCCCGCTACGGCCTTCGTCAGCATTCTTTGTGTCACACTGGATAGTGTAACTTTATAAATTGAATGTATTTAACAAATTTTAACAAATAGAAACTGGGAATTATTTCCTTCCGAAGGTTACTTTATATTATATTCAACATTTTTCATTTTTCGAATTTATTCTATGAAGGAATAGAACTAATACAAAAAAGCTTTATAAAATACATAACTGAAATTTAGCTCATAGAATAAATTCAAAAAATGAAAAATGTTGGTTATAATATATATATATATGGGCTACTTCAAATTTTTTGAGCACCTGCTGAAACCAACATACTATGGCTCTTATTTCGTTAAGTTTTATGAATTGAAAAAAAAACGTTGTACAGGGTTTGGATGACTATACTTGAAGGATATGACGTGCAAAGTTTTACGTTGAAAAGTCCTCACCTTAAGAATTGGTGGTCATCTAAAATTCGAAAAATTAAAAAAACGACTTGAAACTTGCAAGAGTTTTTTCATTCATTCCGTTTTCTTTGTAATAGTTTTAAGCTTTCAGATCCAAACCCATACAAAATATAGTCACTAGACTTGGAGGATATATCAACTAAAAAAAAAATTTTGATATCGCTGCTGGGTGAAAAGTTGCATGGTGTTTTAAAGTGAAACCAAAATTTTCCGAATTTTGAAATTTTTGAAGATTTTACATAGAGTTTTTGCGCCGTTTAATAAAAATGAGTTTAAAGCGCAGAATTAAAAAAACTGCGTAATTTTATAAAGTTTGAGGTGTATCAAGTTGGTGTCAGCGCACCAATAACGTATCACGGACATCACAAACTTAAAAGAAATTACCGTAAATTTTTTAAAAATGTATCTTTTTTGCGTCTGACAATCTGAATTGCCTTTTAAGTTGGCTAGTGTATTGCGTGATGTGAGTAACTTCGTAAAGGGCACCTCCGAGGCGAAAACGCACTTTAAAATTTTTAAACGCAAAAAATTTATGAACTTTTGAAAATTTTTGCAAAAAAACAATTTATTTTGAAGCTTTTTTTTATATCAAAACATGTCATGGAAACATGTTTAGGTATCTAAATAGATTCTTCGCGACGGACTAAACTGATAAAGTGCAAAAAAAAAATAAATTTTTTCAACCGTGGCGCGTGCAGCGGCAGTTTCTTCCAAACACATTTCGCCTTGTGACAACTGAAGCGCTGTATCAATTCCGCTCAAACGTACATCGAATAGAAGACTTTACTGAGCTTGATACTAAAATTGAAAACGCACCAAAAAATTTTAAGGATTTAAAATTTTATGGAGGAAACAAAATGTTTCTAACCTCAAAAAGCATCCTTGTATGAAATATTTGATTAGCGATAGCCAAATAGTTTTTTTCCCAAAATATTGCAAATTATGTCTTATACTAGCCGTAATTTTGTAAAATGTTTAACAATTTTAAATAAATTTTTATATGCATACACGATCAAAAAAAATTTTTGTATATTTTTTTTCAGTGTATTTTAAAAAGTATTCAAGCTTTTACAAATATTTTAGTGTGCTAAGAAAGCCCTTAAGGGGTATTATCCACACGCGTTATCCTTTTTCAATTTTAACAAAAACTGTAATTTGTATATTTTTTTTTTAATTTTTAACTTTAAACCGCAGTAAAATTTGCGCCGTGTAATAAAAATGATTAACGCGAACGGATTTCACATGCTCAAATATCGGTTTATACACACGCAAATCAACATTGATGTCAGACAAAAAAAAAAAAATTAAAAAAAAAATGTCTAGGTGTCGTAAATTTTTGAAGTTGCTCATATGCACATATTTATGCATATATAAATTCCTTTAACTCCCACTGGAGCATAGGGCGCCAAGGAGATATAATATGATGATATAAAAATACATTATAATTATGGGAAAAATATTATGTTGTAATATTTACGAATATATTTTGGCATAATATGATATTTTATGATTCTAGCTAGTCAGGGTTTAAAAACTGCAGTAGAAAACAAAAGCTTTTCGAACTTTTGAGTTGGTTTGACAGCGACTGTTTGCATTTAATAAATCAGAAATAAAAGAAAAAAAATGGCTTTAATTGGCCAATGACAAATGATGAAGTGAAAGAAATAACAGTTTTTCCACTTTGATTGCAGTTTATCATAATATGTTACTCTTAAAATATGTTTACCACAACAATGTTTGTTCTCTGCGTGTATCTTAAAAGTTCTTTTATTATACACAGAAAAAAATAAAAATTAATTTCAATTACAAACCCGTAAACAAATTAATAGTATAAATTAGACGTTTAATTCAATCAAGTGAATTAACGTTTTATTCACTTGATTTAACGTTTAATTCACTTGATTAAATTTTTAAATAAAACTGATTTTATTTTTAATTAATGCTTGAATTGGTGAACAATTTTAAAGAATGTTTTCCGTGTGTTTTAAATGCCAGTTTAAAATTTTAATTATTTTATGAGTAATGTTTAACGATCTTAAGATTATTTCATATTAAGACACAAAGTGCTTTAAAATTTTTATCACGTGAAACATATTTATAATAATTGAGTCCGATAAACAACTATGTATTTATTATATATTGATGAATATGGAGATTGATAAGAAAATACCAGCCTTTTGGCACAACTTTTGCATATCAGTACTTAAATTCTGTAATATATAGTATTAAAAAATAACAAAATGAAGAAAAATAGATAACTTAAAATTTTTAAAATTTTTATTATCTGTTAATTAGAAGAAATGTTTGTATGAGTGATACAAAATTTGAAAGTAATATAAAAAGTTTCTAAAAGCTTTTGTTTGCTATCTTCTTCAAGGCTTTTGATGACATTAAATAGAAAGAAATTTTAAATTTAACAGAATATAAAAAACACCAATTAGAAAGGTGGGGGAAGTGGTCAGTACCCTACACTAACAGGAAATCGATTTGGTAACGACGTATGAATAATTTTTAAGGTTTTGGGTATGGAAAACTTATTTAAAATTTTGAAATAAAACAATTTATGCTATTAAGACAAATTTGTTAATACTGATCGAATAATTTTGCGGCTATAAAAGAATGTTTAGTTTTTACAAAAAAACAAATAAAGAATTTAAGTGCAGAATTAAGAAACATAATTTAATATTTCGGTTTGATGCTAAAAAACAACTAAAAGGATATTTTTTTTTTTTTTGAGATTTTATTTTCGACATTGATTAAACAGTGTCGCTCTATAACACAACAAAAAATTACCTTAACTTCCCAACCATAATATAAATAGCCTTGCTCAACCTAATGTCAAAAATAAACAAAAAGTATTTCAAATATGGTTTTTGAATTAGGTTTATAAATAGGAAATTTTTCAATTTATATGAATTGTTATACTTTAGTTATATTTTATTTTTGTGTTTTTGGTTTTTGAAATTGTTTTATGATAATTAGGTTTTTGAATTTAATTTATGACAAAAAAAATTTTTTCATAATTTTGTTATTGTTTTTTGTTTTTTATATTAAAAATTTAATTTCCTGAAGATGCTAACCAAAGGTTAGCGAAATATTGAAAATAAATAATTTAATATTAAAAAGACCTAGAGCTTGATTTAAAAATAAAACAGTTATTAAATTAAACAAGTAAGAGTGCTATATTCGGCTATGCCGAATCTTATATACCCTTCACCATGGTTTGGAAAGAACAGAAGTTTATATATATATTTAAATACATGTATATATACATGTATATTTATAAAATATATATCGTTTAGTTTTATTTAATTATTTGCACATGATTGCGTGCTATTAAATATATTTAAAGTTTAATTAATATATAGCACGTTAAGTTTTGATCGAATTTCAGTATTTGGTCATGCCGACATCTTAAAGTATAAAATTACCATTTACTTTGGTGATAAAACTTGTAGTCGGGAAGTTCTATGGTTCACGAAAATAGGTATTAAAAAAAAACCATATTTTTGACATTACTTTTTTTTTTACCGATATTCCGAGTTTTTCTAAAGATTTCCGATATTTTGATATCTAAAACGTATGAATAGGTCATAATACAGCTCTAAAATTTTAGTTTTTATAAAAATGTTAATGTTTTTAGTCCTTTTTTGGAGTATTTTGCACATAACTTAACTAAAAATTTCCGATATTTTGGTATATAAGTCATATCCATAGGACATATGACAGCCCTAAAATTTAGGTTTTTATACAATTTTTAATTTTTTTTGTACGGGAGGTACCACGCCCACTTCTCCAATCCCGCCCACATTTTGTAGGGTGGTGTGTATTGACAACCTTAATGTTTGTACTTAATTTGGAAACTTTGGCTCTTGCCGTTCTCCAGATATACAGAAAAAAGCAATAAAAATACAACAACAACAAGGGATTTTTGGAAAAAATTAGAGGCAGTCGTGGTTTTTTGATCATATCTCAGCTATTTGTGGACCGATCTTGCTGAATTTCAATAGCAAGAAATGGTGGACTATATGTGACATAAATGTAAAACAACCTAGCCGCTATCATGTCTGGATTATCCGGAAAACACATATCAAACGTAAGACGGACAGACGGACAGACGGACAGACGGACAGACGGACAGACGGACATCGTTAAATCAACTTCTCTTCTCATATGTACCCAGAATATATATACTTTATGGGGTCTAAAATCAATATTGTGGAAATTACAAACGTTATGACAAACTTATATATACCCTTTTACACCTGTGGTGAAGGGTATAAAAAGGTCAAATAAAAGCTAAATATTGAGAGAATTTCAACTAATTGTAGTGGGGAATGTAAGATGAGATAAACCCACTTTTTTATTGTTGATGTGTTTTGTTAAAGCTTTGATATTGTTACAAGTAAAACTGTTGCTATAAGTCTTATACGTTTAACAGTTTTATTTGGTTTAATATCTTTAGTTTTTCTAAAATCTTTATGGATGAAGTTTCCTGATGATCTGGCCTAAGCAACCAGTGAAATGCATAGGAATAGCTTATCCCATCAACAATAAATTTCAAGTGTTTTTATCAAGAATAAAAACTGGGAATTAAGCACGAATAACAAAATCTTTTGAAATTATATATTTCAAATATATTTAAAAAAAACAAAATCAAAAAATATTTGATTCAAGACGCTGTTAAAACACTAAAATCAGCAGTCTACATCTAACACTTACACAATTTCGGTTCGACTTAAAGGGTGTTTTTTTATTGGTTTTATTTTCCGTTAAGAAAAAAACTTTCATAATGTTGCGACTAGGGAATGGTAAAGGGAATGGTAAATGGATACCAAAATCGATTTTTCGATCGACTTTTTTTATTACGGTTTTTGAAATCTATTAATCGAACCTCAAGGTAGGTAGGTAGGTAGAAAGGCTGGTGTGAAGTTTTCTTCACACCTTCACCCAGAGACCAATATGGTCCATTGTGACGCCTTATTTAGGAATAGACAAGTGAAAAGAGGAAGTAGATGAAATAAAGAACGACAGCATAAGATTCGAAAGATATATAGAAACAGATTAAACCAAAATTCGTCCTACGTGCGGCCAGCACCACGTCTCCTCTGACGCAGCCAGGTCATCCCCATTACGAATCCTATCAGACCCTCGAGTCCACACCCCGAGACATCTCCTAATTCGCCCAGGAATCTACTGCCCAGCCACCTCAGCCGGCTGCCCTGGAGCCTGGGACAGTGACACAGAATGTGCTCAACTGTCTCCATCTCCTCCGGGTCCTCACACAACCTGCACACATCCGATAAGTCGGATCCCAATCTCACCGCCATCCTGCCTAACATACAGTGGTCCGTGATAACTACTATCATGTTCCTAACACAGACCCTACTCTTCGAACCTCAAAATCGATTTCAAAATCGTTTAAGATAAATTTGCAAACTCATACCTTATATCACAAAGGGGTATACACAAGGATTTTTTTTTTTTTTTTTTTTTGGCAAACTACTAGATAAATGGAACTGAGATTTTTACAGTGTGGAGATATGACAACTTTCTATAATTTTCCTGCAAAAAGTGAAAATTTGTAAATTTTGAGATCGCCTTTAGAGGAACAAGTTCATGTACATTTTACATATTAAAATTGTGTTATTCTGAAGTCAATTAGGCCTGTCACATAAATTAATTCCTATCGAAAGTGGAAGTGATTTCGTATCTTGCTTCACATTAAACGAAATCACTTTTGATCGGATTTCATTCTGTGACAAGCCTGAATGTATGGATAGTATTTCAAAGGATTATAGCAGTAGTTCCTGATCGGTGGCGACTGTTTCTTTGCTAAGTTACTATTAAGTTACTATTTGATGCCAGAAATATGCAGAGACATTTCCTTGTAATTTCGTATTTGTATAAATTACATACTTTTCGTTTTTTCACTCTGCTTACAACTAGATTTTAATATCGCTCACAGAGACCTTATATTAAACTTGGAAGTATGTCAAGGGTACTAATAGGTAAATTTGTAAAATTACAACTTTAGATTGGGAAAACTGCATAAGCATACCTACACGTATCTACGCACAAAAAAAAATAAGTTCTATTGTACATGCCCATAATTTATCGATTTAATTAAGAGTAAAATTAAAAATTGCCAAAATTTTGATAAAAATAAAAAAATCGATTTTGAAAGCCCAATAATCGATTTCAGTATTAAATCGCATACGTAAATTCGATTGCAAAAAATCTATTTTTTTACCACAAAATCGATTTTCGATTGGAATCGAAATCGATTAACCATTCCCTATTTCCGACTTTGTGACATAAGCTTGCAAGAATGTTCGCATTTTTTATCCCTTCCAAATCTCGTACACGTTCAGACGTTACGATTTTTGTTGCAAACTACAAGATACAATTTGTCGTTTAGCTATTAAATTTAAATTTTAATAATCTATACAGGCGAGTTGAATGTAATATGTATGTGTCAATCTACTGTTTTGTGCAAGTGGCGAAGAAGAATTTTACAGTGCTTACAATTCAACAAATTTAATGCGGGGTATTCTATTAAGGCAATAGCTAATATCTTTCACATACATAGAACAACAATAACACGTGTTACCAACGTAAGTCTCCAAAAAAATTATTCATTTACATATGTATTGAATGAAATTATCAAATGTAAAAAATGTAAAAAAACGCATTTTTGTTAAATGAAAGGGAAATTTTCGGTTCTTGCAACATTTTCAAAACTTGCACCTAACCCGGTTTTCATTGCGAGCAAGAATCGAGTTTCTTATGTAATACGTTGTCACAACTACAATGGCTGAGTTCCTTAACATCAGAAAACTTTGCAATTAAAGTCATAAATGTATCATTAAGTTTAACGATGCACAGTTTGCTTATTGTGTACGCATCGATAAAGTTTTTGGTGCAGTTTAGGACAGATAACATTTTAAAATTCTACACGATTGCATTAGACAATGCATTTCAAAAAGCGAGTTGCTTTGCAACCGACTTTTTGGAACTCACCCATTATTACGATATATAACGCCGATAACTTAAATTAAACTTTCCTAATGTTAGCATAAAAATTCTGTTGATGTACATAAGCAGGGAAACCAGAAATATGCTCTTAAAAACGCGTTATATGCGCAATAAAAGTAAAAACTGGAAAATATACCTTGAAAATTGTTTAAAATATGCTCCAAAAAATTAATAATTTGAAAATAAAATATTTGACAATTTAAAAACAGTTCCATTTAATAAAAACAATCATAAAATTATAATCGGTAAAGCCCAAACAAAATAGTATTTACAGACAAATTTTCGAGATTTTTCCCTATTTGGAAACGATGGGCAGTCATCGGCTCACGAAAACAAAGTTATGTTAAGAGGTTAAAATTCATATAAGAGTTATTTGTGCCGAATATGATCTAGATATTAACATCCATATGAGATTTTTTGCCTTAGGGACAGTCGCTCAATTGTTTATTAATGTTAATCTTTAAAAGGAAGTTAAAGCTATTTATAGATGGGAGCTTTGGCCAAATGTGAACTGATTCGAATAGAATTTATTTAACAGTAAAATATTTTTTGGACGAATTTAATCTAAATACCAACATAATTAGATGGTTTATAAACCGTATACGGACACAAAGAGTATGATTTGGAAAGAAGTTTATATGGGGAATATGCCAGATTTCTATGTCCAAAAACGTATATTATTAATTGTTCCTTAATTTTGCTTAATGAAAACTTGCTTTGTCTTACATTTTTCGAGTAAAAATTAAGTGGAGATGGCGAAATCCAAATTTAATTTTCCTTAAATTATTTTTAACTGAAGGAAGGAATTTTACAACATGAAATTAAAATTTATTGATAATTTTTATTCTTGGTTGAGCTGGGGATCGAACTCGTGTTGAATTTACATGTTTAAAAAATAACCATATTCTTTCTTCAGAATTCTTTGATTTAACTTGTATCCAAATATGCCTCAAAAAGGCGAAAATGCGCTACAAACTTAAAAATGCTGCATAAAGGCTTTTTTAACTAACGGAAAAATATGTAAAAATATGCACTTATAATCGATGCCAAAATTCATAAAAAGCTCTAAGGGCCATTATTACAACTTACAAATAGTTATTTTTAGGATGCTATCTGACAGATAAATAGTTTTTGGTTATTACAAGTTAACATTAACCTAAAAAGTGACTGATAAGCTAACATCAGGTTTGTCCTCATGGTAACTTTACAAGTGAACTTTAAGAACTTGAAGATGCCATATTTTCTGCTGAAGATATGGTAACTTCAATGACAGTTTTATGTCAAATTAAATTATTTAAACTTTTAAAATTAAAAAAAATGGACAACAGACAGCGTTTATCTTTTACAATTTTAAATAAAAACCGAAATAAAGCACAAGATATAAACTTTTGTTTTCAATTAAAAAATTAAACAAAACTAAGTCGTTGCCACTACGTATTTTAAACAACCAAAAGTAGTCGGTATATACTGCAATGTTGCCACAGTATATAAATTACATTTTTTATTTTATCGGACAGTTGTAATAATGGAAAAAACTTATTGGTCACTTTATCGTTCAAGATAGCTATTGTTCACGTTAACTATCAGCAACTTTATCATTAGGTTGTAATAATGGCCCTAAGTCGGATAAATAATTTGCTTCTGTATTCATTTGTCGCACAAGAAAAAACGTGCAATTGCATATTTATGGTTTCTTTGTACATAAGTATTTCTCTTTAGCTTTCAAAGAAATTAAATTCTGTGGCATTTTGACAAAATATCTTAACTCGAGATAAGATAGCAAAAAAGTTTTTAAAAAAAAACTTGGTGAAAAAATCATTTTTATTAAATAACAAAATAAACCAAAATTAATTAACATGAGTACGATTAACAACATTTTTTTCAACTTTTTAAATTTGACTTAAGATGTTTTGTCAAAATGCCACAGAATTATAATAATGAGTTCATTTTATTTGTACTACTGACTGACCATTTTAGTACAATACTAATAAAGTCGACCTAGATCCATCTATAAGATCATTTCAAAAAATTTACTTTGCACATTACTTTTCGCAAGAACTTTCATTATCAATGCCACGAAAAAAAGTTTTGCCCAACAACACAGACAGACAACTATGTGAATACACGAAGAATTGTTTTTCGAAATTAAAACTACAAAACCCTCCAACACTAATATGTATACACTCTCTCACAGTCTACCTATCACCTGAAAAAATTTTAGCGAAAAAATAGTAAATATATGTACTTATATAAAATTTAACAGCAAAGATATTTTGAGCAATACATGTGTTCACACAAACTTGCACAATTTAATTGTTATCATTTCTCTGTCATTTATAACAATTTAATTGTTATCATTTCTCTGTCATTTATAATTATCTGCAGAAAACATATTCAAAAATTATTTTATGAAAATAATGGGTGATTTTTTAGCTATTATGTTTTTGGCAACACTGGTTTAAACACTGTCAAACATCTTCAGTTTGTTCTATAATTTAACCATGAATCGTCTGAGAAAGGAACAACGCTTGCAAATTATTGAATTTTATTATCAAAATGCGTGCTCTGTCAAGAAAGTTCATCGCGCGCTATTTCCATTTTGTGGTCAGTTTAATCGGGCTCAATGGGTACGTTAATAAGCAGCATTGTCGATTTTGGAGTGAAGATCAGCCAAAAGCATTGCAAGAGCAACCAATGAATCCAGAAAAAGTCACAGTTTGGTGCGGTTTATGGGCTGGTGGCATCATTGGACCATGCTTCTTCAAAGATGATGCGAATCGTAACGTAACTGTGAATGGTGAGCGCTACCGTGAGATGAAATACAACTTTTTATTGCCCAAAATGCAAGAGCTTGACTTGCATGACATGTGGTTTCAACAAGACGGTGCCACATGCCACACAGCACGCTTAACAATGGACTTATTGAGAGGCGAGTTCGGTGACATTTTATTTCACGTTCGGGACCGGTCAATCGGCCGCCTAGTTCGTGCAATTTAACGCCTTTAGACTATTTTTTGCGGGGCTATGTTAAAGCTCATGTCTGTACACACATGCCCGCTTCAATTGACGCATTGAAAGACAACATTGAAGTATTTATTCATGAGATACAGGCCGAAACGCTGGAAAGAGTATGCCAAAACTGGACTAAGCGAATGGACCATTTGAGGCGCAGTCCCTTTAAATTATATGGACCGTACTATCGATTCAAATAAAGATTTCATGCATTTTTCTTAATTTTATGTGTTTTTTTTTTAAATTATCCTATAGCTCTTAAAAAATCACCCGATATTAATTCAAAATTTTCTCTTTCTTTTCGGAAAAAAGACTCTAATCAGTTTCTAGAATAGTTTTTTTACATGACGATTTGTTTAAAGTGCGTCATATAGTGCGTGAATTGGCTTAATTGATTAAATGTATGTATGTAAATATGTACTAAGCCAGAAATAATAATAGTAACTAGTGATAATGTTAGTTATAATATAATTTAAAAAATGAAATTTGTTATACACAATATTGTTGATATTGCTCTAGAGTTTTTGATAAAGAAAAATTCGTTAAACAAATCTTGGGAATAAGATTTTAAGAAATTTTAATTCAAAATTATATTTTGAGTGTTTGAAATTAATTTACATGTTTGGGCATGTTCTAGAAATCGAAATGAAGTGAAACTGAAGTCGAACGAGATTTAGATTTTTATTATTTACAAACTGTTTTAAAGAAGTTGTTCCTGAAAAGATAATTGGTACTGAATTGCCAATTTTAAATTAACCGATCATTTAATCTGGTAGAAATTAATCGGTTAACCGATAAACGGTTAACCGAATGAATAAATACCCTATTGTCTACAGAACCACTACAATTGTTCTGTTTTTTAACGAAGAAAAGAACACTATATAATTTTCGGCTCTTTCTTGAAAATTGTAACGAACGCTATTAAGGGTTGTGTTCGGCAACACAAACACTAAAAAAATACATATCGTTGCTGGGTGTGTGAGCCGAACGCTAAATAATCACCCCTATCGCGAATGTTATAGGAATATGATATATGGGATCAAACCTAAATTTTCATCCCAAACAAATCGGTATCGCAAATATTTTGGGAGTAAAAATTTATATTGTGAATTATTTGTCAGTGGTTTGTAAACAAAAGTCTCTATTGTGAGTAACTTGTCAGTGCTTGTATTGTGAAAGAAAAATATACAAAATGAAATACTAATAAAAATATAATAAAATAAATAATGAATAGTGTTTATCTTCATTTGCTTTATGTACACTCCTTCAATAAAAGGAAAAAGTAATTTAATTTAGTCCTACTTTAGAATACAAATTAAAATTTACATGTTCCCTTCTCGTTCACATCAACACTTGTTGGAAATTTATTTAGTAAAAAAATTCGCGGGAGAAAACATTGGCGATGCCAAATTTTTTAAGTTTGGAAATTCATTCAATATTCATTCAATTCATGAAATACTAATAAAAATATAATAAAATAAATAATGAATAGTGTTTATCTTCATTTGCTTTATGTACACTCCTTCAATAAAAGGAAAAAGTAATTTAATTTAGTCCTACTTTAGAATACAAATTAAAATTTACATGTTCCCTTCTCGTTCACATCAACACTTGTTGGAAATTTATTTAGTAAAAAAATTCGCGGGAGAAAACATTGGCGATGCCAAATTTTTTAAGTTTGGAAATTCATTCAATATTCATTCAATTCATGAAATACTAATAAAAATATAATAAAATAAATAATGAATAGTGTTTATCTTCATTTGCTTTATGTACACTCCTTCAATAAAAGGAAAAAGTAATTTAATTTAGTCCTACTTTAGAATACAAATTAAAATTTACATGTTCCCTTCTCGTTCACATCAACACTTGTTGGAAATTTATTTAGTAAAAAAATTCGCGGGAGAAAACATTGGCGATGCCAAATTTTTTAAGTTTGGAAATTCATTCAATATTCATTCAATTCATGAAATACTAATAAAAATATAATAAAATAAATAATGAATAGTGTTTATCTTCATTTGCTTTATGTACACTCCTTCAATAAAAGGAAAAAGTAATTTAATTTAGTCCTACTTTAGAATACAAATTAAAATTTACATGTTCCCTTCTCGTTCACATCAACACTTGTTGGAAATTTATTTAGTAAAAAAATTCGCGGGAGAAAACATTGGCGATGCCAAATTTTTTAAGTTTGGAAATTCATTCCCAAAAAATTTGTTATGGGAATCATTGACAATACGAAATAGTTGAAATGGGAGTAGTTGTTTGCGATAGGGGTGAATGTTTTCTTTATTTTCGAACACTAAATACAACATATAAGTATGTGTATGTCAATTATTTATTTCCACATACTTTTTGTTTGGCAAACTTGCAATTCAACATTCATTGAAAATTGCGCTTTGTAAACTGTAAGTTACTTTGTCTGTATGTCAGTCGTTTTCTGTATTCTTATGTTTCTCGTTCCACCTGACTATAAGACTGTAAAGATTTAGTTAAACGTTTGCTTCTACGATCACAAACAAACATTTTAATAGAAATTACATTGATCTCGAGGTTGTAAATTAAAAATCTCACACAATATTTTGCTCAGATTATTGTGCTCTATAGTTTGATGCTGTTTTTGTTTTTTTTTTTTGTTGTTGTAAGTTGCATTGCAATCATGAAAATCATTATAATGTAAAACAACAACAATAACGGCAACAACTAAAACCAGCTCAGACACACCTCCTGAGCCAAGGCTTTCTGGTAGTTTAATGACCGACCGCATTTTGTGTTATGTATTATTATTATTTTTTTTTTTTTTGTGACAGCAATCGATCAAAAAAATTGCATTTTTGCATGTGAGTTAGTGAGTCTCTAAAATGCTTACAAGACTGGCGATGTTGAAAGAATATATGCAAGTGTTTAAACTTTAAAGAAAAATCGAGAAACTCAAATCAATGAATATAATTTGTTTGAAGCTGATAATTGAAATCTTTATAAAATAATGCTTGATTTAAAAAAAAATCTAATACAAGTATTAAAAATTTTTGGTTTAAATTCCGCAAAGTTTTACATTGTTGCAAGTTATTGCCAAAAATATCGAACAAAATTATTGCCTTTGACAAGCCAGTTACTAAAATAAATTTTTTTCACAAAAGTTATTTTCTGACAATATTTTTACATTCCATTTACGTCAATGTTACAGTGAAAACAATTCTGTGACAAAAATTAATTGCTACAAAAACGCCAGTCCGGTTCAAAATGGATGTTTTAGATCGTGCTATTTAAGTCGTTAGCCTTTTTCTTGTGAGGTTTCCTAAGTCGCAGGTCTATGAAAATCATTACCCATGCAATCGGTTAAAATTAGCCAGATTTAAGCACCAGAGTTTTGGAAAATTTAACATTTCGTATGAGCACCACTCATTCAAATTTCATCGATAGCCCTTTTAAACGAGTTAAAACTTTTGTTGATATCTTATAAATTTTTTGTGTTATTTAAATTAAAAGACCCGAAATGTTTAATTAAACGCTTACTGCCGTATTCATAAAAATTAAAATAAATAGCAGTTTAAAAAAATTTTTTTTTATTTTTTTACTTTTTATGAATACGGCGGATAAAGTTAAAATATCGCGTTATAACAGTTGGATTATTGTTTAAAATTTGTGGGTGTGGCAGCTGCATATTTTTATTATTTCCAAACAACAACAAAAATAATACTAACAATTACACATTAAGCTTGAGAAGTCGGGACCAGAAGCTTAAAATTCTCTAAAGATGTTGGCAAACCGGGTAGATTATGTTAGTGTCTTCCAATCGGCACTCACTAAAATCGTTGTAACCCCCTTTAAATCACTTTTTAACGTTGATATGAGTTTAAAATCCAAATGGTTTTGTTTTGTTTACATAAATATATTTATATGTTCATATCATCTTCCTAAAATTTCCTTTCTAAACATATATTACGTTAAATACTGCACCGTCACATAAAACTAGGGATTGCTGTTCGGTTTAAACCGAAATCTAAACCGCGGTTTTAATGCCTACAAAACCGAAACCGACCAAAAATCCTCGGTTTTAGCTTTTACTTTAAAAATATACATATATATTCATCTCAAAAGAAATTGCAAACTATACATACACCTCTTACTTCATATCAAAAAACTTTATACATAACAGCCTTCAACAATGGCAAGGTATTTCAAAATTCTTTGAATATAAAATAAGTACTAAAAAGAACAAATGTTTCTTTTTAAATAAAAGTACATGAATTGAAACAAATAAAAAAATTGTATTACATACAAAAAATATATATGTATGTAGTTTTACTTGGATATTTTCAAAACCGAAAACCGAACTAAAACCGACCGGTTTTAATCATTTGAAAACCGAAACTGCGGTTTCACATTTTTACGGTTTTTAGCAAACTCTACATAAAAGTATGGAGATAAGGAGCTACTAAATTTTACTTTTTGTCATGGATTCTTCTTGAAGTACAAATTACATTATTCTGTTTTTCATGTTTTGTCTTTTTTTTCTTTCGACAAAAAGAACGAAAAACAGAAATAAGCAAGAACATGTAAATAAATTAAAATAAATACTTATTCAAAGCAAACTTCGATCTACCAAAGTTAAAATACTATTCGGTTTAAAGATTGATGTTTGACTATTGACTGCCAGCCGTCTTCAATGGCGGTGAGTATTAAACGGCAAAGCTTTACGAAAAGATGATGTGGTTGCTATTGAAACAATTCAAATTAACTTGTCCGTGAACGTGGGTTCGATTCCCGCGGCAGTCAAGAATAAAAATTATCAATACATTGTTATTTTTACTCCTACTTATATACCTTTTTGTTTAAAAAAATGTTATTACTAAAAAACTGTATCTCTTGAAAAAGTGATACATTTAACACCGAGTTATTTTTTATTGAATTATTCAGCTACACTTTATATGTGTATATAAAAATTAAGAATCTTATGTCTAGTCCCGCAAAAGCCATTTTCTAGTTTTCAATTAAAATTTCGACACACATTTCTAAATTTTAATCCAATAGATTCTAACAATTTAATCGACACATAAAAATTAATTCTGATTGGGATTATTTATTAATAAAAATTAAAGACACTAATGAATTACCCTTTGCACCTATGGTGCTGTATATAGAATAAAAGCAATCGAATGATCTTCAAATTTATATTAATACTGGGCTGCTTTTTGGGTTATCACAAAACTCTCAAAAGTCATAAAATAGCAGACACAATTTTAATTAAAAAAAAAAACTCAATTTCTAAACCATCTTAATCATCGACCGAATGATTCAGTCAGTCTTTTTAATCAAATATTTTTGCAATAAAAAATTATATTAGATTTTAATTTTAAAATTAATTTGTTTGCTTTTTCAAGAAAAAAGGACCTAAATTTGAATTTTGTCACAAAATTAGCAAAAAAAATTCCATGGACATTATGACACACTTAAAAGTGTCGTAAGGCCATAGACATTGTGACAATTTTCAAAGTGTCACAATGTTTATCAGGTGTGTTAAAATCAGTTATTTATTGTCAAGCTCTAGGACGAAAGATTTAACAATATGTATACTGAATTTTTTTCAGAATTTCAACATTGGAAATCCCGAACTTTATAATTCTAAGTTTTTAAATCTTAAATTTAAAAATCTTGAATTTAGAAACTTTAGTTAGCGAAGCCGGTGTTTGTTATACCATTGAGTAGAAAATCCTTGTGCTCGGCTGGAGGCCGGCTAAGCAGAAATCTTTAGTTAGCGAAGCCGGTGTTTGTTACACAAAAAATTTCTCCTCAATGTTATACAAACACTAACTTCTCTAACTAAAGCTTCCCTGCTTAGCCAAGAAGCAAGAATTTCCTACTCTTTGGTATAACAAACACCGGCTTCGCTAACTAACGTTGACACTGCGATACATTTGAAAGTGAGGTAACACCAAAAATTGGCATCATGTCCCCGGACCTTATGACACTTTTAAAAATTTCATAACGTCCATGGACATTATGACACTTAAGTGTGTCATACTGTTCACTTAAGTGTGTCATACTATCCATGGACATAATGTCACTGGACATTATGAATTGCCACCGTTTTCATTATTATTCAAAAATGTCCTAAGAGTTTAAGCAATTTATTAATGCTGCATCTGATGTGCATGTGTGTGATTTACGCATTTTATGCTTAAATATAAGTTTGTATCAACTTCGTTCCTAAACAAAATTAAATTCAAAATGTAAAAAATAGCTTACAATTCAAATAGTAAGACATTTAGGCCCGTTTTCACAACTTACCGATAGCTAAAGGTAGGATTTTATCGGACGTATAAAACCTGTTCTATTATTGCAACTTTACTTTTACCTACGAAGTAGGATGGACCTTAATTTACTTTATCGCTCACTTTTGGTTAAAGTAAAGTTTTAATAATGGAACAGTTTTTATAAGGCCGTTAAAAGACTACTTTAAGCTATCGGAAAGTTGTGAAAACGGGCCTTAATGTATTAGTAATTTGTTGATGGGTGTTTAATTCAATTTTTTTGGAGCCACGGGCAGTTTAGCACCAGAGCAGAATTATAAGGTTGAGATTCATATAAGATATATATAGTGACCCGGTAGGGTAACTGGTAGTGAGCTATACAATTAGTGCGGGGGTTGCGGGTTCGATTCCCTGTAGAGACTCTGGTCTCCTGCAGACAAGCGTAGAGCTTCGCGGGTTTAGCATATGGGCATTTCCGTCAAAAGGTCCACCGTGACCGAAAATTTAAAATTTATTAAAAGCTGATTATTTTACGAGATTGTTAAGAGAAATATTTAGATTTCACTAATTTTATAAATTTATTCATAAATTTGTTCACTTAGATGAATAACACTACGTGACAAACTTTCAATAAAGTCGTGACCAAATGAATCTGACAGCTAATCTTTATGTAAAATTTTTGCATTTATTGCATTGCATATTTGCATTTCAGTTACAGCATCTTTTTTAAAAACACATATAACGGTTATTTGGGAATATCTCAAAAACTGTTCTACTTTTGACAATTCTGACTTCATATTCGGATTCAGCGGAAAATTTTACATAAAGATTAGGCATCAAATTTATTTGGTCAAAAAATTGTCACGTAGTGTAATTAGACTGCAAAATTGAGCAAACGTAATTTCTAATTTGTGAGAATGTTTTATTGTATGTTTTCTTAAATATTATCTTCCTTAAAAGAGGTGATATTTGATAAAAATTATTCCAAAAAATGTTCTTACATGGTCTGTTATCTAAGGAAGAGTTCAAAGAGATATGTGTTATTCAGATTAAAGGTAAATTTTTATTTTGTTTTAATCATTTTTCAGTTAAATTATTATGAAAAAAATTTCTCGTTCAAAATATCACGTATCAACCCAGATTTTGGCTTAAAAGAAAAAATACAGACGATTTTGGAATCAAACTAAAGACATTTTAATGTTACATTGCTACGTAAAATTCTGAAAATATTTTGACTAAAATTTTTTACCAGATTTCGCTGAATTACGCCTTTTTATGCATGGCCACAAAAACTACTGCTGTTTTTTTCACGTTTGAACCGCTACTTCTTTTGCCATTATCATTGACCTTAAATTGCGCCCTCCATAAACTTTGGCGTAGAAAACAGTGCTTTCTTAGTGCTATAATTTAAGGGTTAAAAGAACGTAAAAATATTTGTTGTTTAAAATGTTATTGCATTTTTGATGCGTACGACTGTAACGTTCAACACTTTGGATTTACCCATATATGAAAAATAAGAGTTTTTGTGCCGAATGTTATATGTATGAAAGTTATGGCCATTTATGACCGTTTCCAATAAAACTTGGAAAGATGATTTAGGTTGCAAACAAATATTTCTGTTCTTTATTAAACCCCAATACAAGCATAAAAAGATGGATACAAATACTATAAACCGAAAAAATGCTGTAGAAGGGCTACATATGTATGTGAGAATTAGAACATACACTGCTGGGTATCAGGTTAGCGCCTCCCCTATGACGTAATTATATTTGCTCTTGTTGTTGGGAATATATCTGTGGCTTGTGCTAAAAGGACCGATATAAAAACTTTTTGGTGTTCCATTCTACCATGTTTAAACAAATTTGATAAAAAAAAAATAATTTTGTGGTTGTCAAAAATTTCTACACTAATGTCAAAATTTATACTAGCCCCTAGGGCTAGTGAAATTTTATTCACCTCAATAGTGTCAAAATTTTACTTCCATGAGTACATTGCTACCGTTTCACACAAACCCTCTATACAAAAAAAATATTAAAAATTATATTTCAGTTGTATTTTTTTTTTATAATTCTTATTTTTCTTTTTTAAAAATAAGTGTTATATATTCATAATTCATAAGTACATAAAAAAGTGTTGTTTATATAAAAAAAAAATCCCGAAAAATCGGGAATTTATAATCCCGAATCCCGGGATTTTCTAAAATCAATCCTGATTGGCATCCCTACTTAATAGGGTCTAGTATCAATAATGTAGAAATTTCAAACTGAATGACAAGGTTATGAAATAAGGGTATAATTGTATGCACTTTTGAGATAGGGAAAAGTCCGTAAATTAAGGACCCCTATTATAAACAGATCCCAACAAAAACAAACCACTGATGTATTATTTTTAAATAAACATAAAAATAAACATAAATGATGAAACAGAACTGAGTCTTCAACTTCAGGCAAACATTTTAAAGCCCATAACAAGGCAAATTAACTTTCAGGTGGTGTTGAAAACACAGCTGTGCTACTTTTTTCTTACATAATTGGGTAGAGAAATGTCAAAAGTTGTTTACATTTTTTTTATAATTATGTAGAGAAATGTCAAAAGATGTTTATGTTTACCTTTATTTTTAGACATGTGCTGTACACAGTGTTGATTGTATGTACTTTTAATTATGGATGTAAAGGGTGGTTAAATTTTAAGGGCCGATGTTGAATGTGAACCACACCTAAACGCCAAGTTTTTTTCCGAATTTTATTTGACATTTTTTTTTTTTTTTTTTTTAACGATAAACCAACACTCAGGGGATGCCCCCTATATGCAGTGCATTGTGTTGATCGGGAAAATAAGGTTTGGGAAGGAGGAAAGAGGGAATAGTGTTTGTGGACATTTGACTTGAATCTTAATAAATTATAAGTACCGGGAAAGACCTCTGCGGGAAGTTTATTCCACATACGGATAGTTCGACTGAAAAACGAACTTTCTCTATAATGCGTTGTGCGAAACACAGGACAATCGACTACAAACGGATGTGATCCACTGGATGAGCGAGTATTACGAAGAAATACTCGGGCGGGTGGAATAAGTTCACTTATCTCAGTGGAACACCTCCCATGGTAATATCGATAGAAAAGTGTCACACAACCCACATTCCGACGATGCCCCAATGAGTCAATAGAGTTGGATACCCTACTGTCATTGATGAGCTTCACCGCCCTCCTTTGTACACGGTCCAGAAGGTTCAAAATAGACTTTGAAGCCCCTGCCCATATATGGGAGTTGTATTCCATCTTCGGTCGGATATGGGTGGTATAGATATAGGGTATTCATTTAATCGACCTTTTGCTTTAATCGGTTAATCGCTCGATTAATTAACCGAGTTTTTGGTTTAATCGGTTAATAATCGGTTAATTTTGCTTTTGATCGGTTAGCCGATTAATAACGTTATTTTATAAATAAAGTAATTTCAATATATAAAAATGCATTAATTGTTTATTATTTGGAATTTATTAGGAAAAAAAACAACAATATACCAAACAAAGCAGTTATTGAACTAAAACGAGCAAACAAACAAAAAACATAAATATGTAGTATGCATTTTTCCTTTAATATACAAGGTGTGCTATCAAGTCATATCCTCATAATATCCCAAATAATATTTTGCAATTGCTTAAAATAAATGTTGTGTTTCAAACAAAATAAAAATGTTAATGCTGTGTTCATTAATTCGTCATAACTGTACAGTTGAAATCTAAATTATAAGCGGTAGCCCACAACAGTCATATCGTCGGCTTAATATGAAAACCTGCTAACTCACTTTCAGCATATTTTACAGGAGAGACAAAAAGCTTTTTATCTTTCCTTTTTGCTTGATAGAAAATTAAAAATAGTTAGTTTTGCACACTTCAAGACTAAAATAAAAATAAACTAACTACATGCTGGTCGACGAGGCGTATCTTTCTCTACCACACGTTATCAAAATCTCAATTTACATAAAAAAAAGGATTTAGCCGGTTTGCATATTAAGCCGACGATATCTACTTCTTGTAATTATTTTATGACATTAGACTTCATGACTACCTTGGTAAATCCCCCAAATATGTGTTTATAAAAAAAGAAACTGAGATAACTTAATTAGTTATTTCAATTGTTAAAGGAGATCTTATAAAATAATCTTTTAGAAAAGTAATTTGGTTTAAATGTTTAGGATCAAAGCGATTCTTTTCCTTAGTTTTGACAAAACTTGTCTCATTTTCTAGAAATTCTCTAAAAGTTTTAACACTTCTAATTGTTTCGGTTTATTCTGTTAAAAGACTGATATGAGAAGATATGAGAAGAAACATATAACTAAACACCTACATTACAAAAGGACGTGAAAAAAAGGGGTTGGCAATTAAACATTTAACCCATTTTTCGCAACATTCCTGTTAATCGATGATGAAGATAAAAAAGCATTGTAATTTATGTCACCGGTCGGTGGGAAATGGGTTATAATGAAGATCACTGAACACCTTCTTTGTTTGTTTGAAAAAAATATTTTCTTAACACATAGGTACATATATTTTGTATATGAGACGAAACAAATAATTAAAAACACAAAAAAATACTACAAAATATTGAAAATTTTCTCCCATCGGTTAATCGGTTAATCGACTGAAATTAACCGGTTTAATCGTTAATCGAAAAAAGCCAATTTGAAATTAACCGATCAGTTAATCGGGTAGTAATTAATCGGTTAACCGATTGACGGTTAACCGAATGAATACCCTATATAGATAGTAAGGAGATCGGAGGAAGTGAAGTAAGTCTTGCACCGTTTTAAAAAACCTAAACACTTGAATGCCTCTTTCGACACTTTAAAAACGTGTTTATTCCAGCGGACATCGCACTGTATTCTCATGCCCAGAACATCAATAGTATCCGATTCCTTAATATCAATGCCACCCATTAATACAGATGACATAGTTGGTCCCACGGCCCGTCTGTGGGTCAACATACAACATTGGGTCTTGCGTGCATTAAATTCGACCCTATTCGGTTGACCCCACTCAGAGATTGCAGCTAGGTCCTGATTAAGAGTGTCATTCATATTTTGCCTTTTGCCCCCAATCTCAACAAGGCTTGGCCTATGATCGAAGGAATATGAATGACAAATGTTGCTGTCATCTGCAAAAGAGTAGATAGGATTTGAAGTATGACCAAGAAGGTCATTAAGATATATAAGAAATAGCGTAGGAGAAAGGACAGAACCTTGCGGTACCCCTGAATTTACCTGAAACTCGTTTGATGCAATCCCATCTATAACAACACGTATAGTGCGATCACTGAGGAAACTCGATATAAATCGAGAGAAATCATAACCGACACCAAAAGCAATAAGCTTTGACACAAGCGCACCATGCCACACCCGATCAAACGCCTTGGAAATATCCAGAGCAACCACTTTGCATTCACCAAATCGGTGAATGGACCGACTCCAACGTTCTAAAAGAAACGCTAACAGGTCTCCTGTAGATCGGCTACCACGAAAACCATACTGTCTGTCACTGAGAAGTGAATTTGTCTCCAGATATTTCACAAGATGGTAATTAACCATGCTCTCCATCACCTTCGAGAGCGAAGAGCAAATTGCGATTGGGCGGTAATTATCAGGGTTAGTAGCCTCACCCTTCTTGGGGATTGGCTGAACATTGGCCACCTTCCAGCAAGAGGGAAAGATTCCCGCACAGTACGAAGAGCTGAAAAGGTTGGCCAATGGACGAGCTAACGTCGAACAGCACTGTTTCAATACCAGTGCTGATATGCCATCCGGCCCCGGTGACTTGTTTACGTTAAGATCCGAAAGAACCCTTTTGACTGCGCGTGATCGGAAAAATATCTTGGGCATAGTACATGATACTCTTTCGACAACGGGCAGTGATTGATTGCTTTCCGGCAAGAACGAATTACTTGCAAACAGTTCAGCCAAGAGGTTAGCTTTATCAATCGGGTCAGTAAATATTTGGTCGTCCTTTAAAAGCGCTGGGATAGAAGAACTAGCACTGTCCCTTACTCTTTTAACGAAGGACCAAAAGGTCCTCTATTTCAGACTTATTCAATTTGAACCATGGAGAGATACACAATCCAACAACGTGTTAAAATTATCCAGACTTATTATGAAAATGGGCGTTCAAATCAAAATGCATATCGTGCACTTCGTGATTTTTTTGGTCAATTTGATCGTCCAAATGTGCGTACAATCGCAAAAATCGTGGAAAAATTCAAGCAAACCGGGTCTGTAGAAGATGTGAGAACACCAGTGCATGCTCGTACAGCTCGTACTGCAGGAAATATTGCTGCTGTTCGCGATAGTGTGGCTGAAGAGCCGTCCACCTCAACTCGTCGTCGTGCCCAACAATTGCACCTCTCACGCTCGTCGTTGATGAACATTATGCATAAAGACTTGCATTTACACGCTTACAAGGTGCAATTGGCTCAAGAACTAAAGCATCTTGACCATTCCAAACGTCGTGAATGGGCAGAATGGTGGCAAGAAATGGCAACAGTGGATGATCAGTTTTCGAAGAAAATCATCTTCAGTGATGAGGCACAATTTCACCTCAATGGATTCGTCAATAAACAGAATTGCCGGATTTGGGCGAATGAGAATCCAAGAGTGATTGTCGAAAAACCAATGCACCCACAAAGAGTGACTGTTTGGTGCGGTTTATGGGCTGGCGGCATCATCGGGCCGTATTTTTTCCAAAATGAGGCCGGTCAGGCAGTTACTGTGATGGTGTTCGCTATCGTGAGATGATAACGAACTTTTTATGGCCCGAATTGGAAGATATGGATGTGGACGATATGAGGTTTCAGCAGGACGGTGTCACTTGCCACACAGCTAACGAAACAATGGCTCTTTTGCGCAACAAATTCAATGGCCGTGTTATCTCACGTAATGGCGATGTCAATTGGCCGCCAAGATCATGTGATTTGACACCGTTGGACTTTTTTCTTTGGGGTTATTTGAAAGAAAAGGTGTACGTCGATAAGCCAGCAACAATTCAAGAGCTAAAGGATGAGATAATTCGGCACATTAACGGCATAGAACCTCCATTATGCCTCAGGGTCATCGAAAATTTGGACCATCGGATGGAGGTGTGCCGCCGTGGTCGCGGCGCCCATTTGGCCGATATTTTGTTCCATACATAATTGAGTAATACCAATATATCATAATAAAATAAAATTACAATAATTTCCTAAATAGTTTGGCCCATAACTATAGTCATAAACAAAGCATACTTTAAGGTTTTAAAGTAAACTTTTATAAAAAATATGTTTTTAATCTACTATAGACAAGAAAAAGCATACTTTACACGTTAAAACCGGTGTTAATTTTAAAACTAGCTGAAGTTGTGTTTAACTCATTTAACAACAGCATCAGCTGTTTTTGCCAAATGAAAAATTCCTGCAAAAAGTTAAAAATGTTTATGCTACAAGATATTGGTCGATATTTTGCATTTATTATTGATTTGGAGGAAATCTTTTATCTTTTAACACAAAATACATACATATGTATAGGCCCTAATTGTGTAAAACGCAATGCCAAAAATTGCAATGCAAGCAAAAACAAAGTCAAAAATATTTTGTAATTTTGTTGTTGCTTTCTACATAAATTCACATTGCGTTTTTAAATCTTTCAACGCTACAAGGTATGCAGTGTTTTATTTATATTTTAATTTGTAATGTCAGCTGCTTAGAGTTGCCACTTGCTTATATTTTCTTGTATGTTGTATGAAAAATTTTCTACATTTGAGGTGGCACCCAGTTAAAGTCGGTTCAATTTAAAACATACTTTAATTTCGACTATAGTATTAAAATAATTAAAAGAATGTTTTTCTTTTAAAGTTGTTTTAAAAAAGAACCCACTTTAGCGTTCGACTATGATTATGGGCCTTTGTGTTTTATTCAAAATCAACATCGGCCCTTGAAATTTAACCACATTAAATTCAATTAAGTTTGGGAAAATGCAAAAAACATATACCGCCAAATTAAATGTACCAAATTAGTTGAATTTATTTTATTTTAAAGTATTATGCCATTCTTGATTAATAGCTCAACAGTTGAAAAATTGAAACCAACTGAAATATAGAAAAATAATAGATTACATTTTGTAACGAACGAATTTCGCTACGAATTTTCGAAAGAAACTAGTTTTGCTACGATCCATATGGGATCGAACTAGTTTTGCAACGCACTTTAGCCCACTAGGAGTATTAATCATTGAACTTTAGTATATTTGGAAAGTTTAATAAATTTATTTAAATTAGGCAAACAGTGATAAAAAATGTAACAATAGTTCGGTTAGTTGAAGATAAACTTCCCTAACTCACATTTTTTTCTGCTGTAAAGTTTTCAAAATGTGTAGTTGATCTTCCAGGTGATGTGTGTAAAAATATGAATTTTTAAACAAATAAATTGAAATTTTTATTTTGTTTGTACTCGTCATTGTGTTTCCCGGTCCATAATCGATATTTTAATTCTCCAAGGATATAAAACTGCAAGTCCTTATTTTCTCTCCAATTTTCCCCAAGTGGGTAGACAACATTATTCTCAAGTCATTTTTCGTGTAAGCCCCCACATTGATAGGAAGTATATCTGGAACAATTAATGCATTTTCTCCGAGTTCCTTTTCTATGTCTTATCTATAAGCATTCGCTTTGAAGGTTGGAAGCTACAACAGATTTCCAGTCGTATATAAGAACATCCCTACAAAAATTTACTTCAATAAACGATTAAAAAAAAACAAATATTTATGTCAAAGCAAACTTGTTTACAAATTCGCATTTTTAAATAAAAAATAAAAAAATGACACATAAAAACATAGAAATAATATAATCTATGTATTTATTTTCATAAAGTGCTAAAATATCTGTCAAAATCAATTGTTATCTCAATTTTTTAATTTTTGAAACGAACGAGTTTTGCAACTCACCTACTCGTATATTTTGTGTTTTTTAACCTCTCCAATAAGTTTTTCTTTGATGATTCACAAATTTGTAAAATTATTATTTTTTACTGTCAGCTGATAACTTGTCAAAAATACACAACGCGTTCAAAGTTAACCAACTTTCTGGCGCAAACGCGTCAAAATATTTTGCATGTAGCTTGATCTATGAAAATAATCTAGTTTAATTTTTTATTTACTTTTGTTATGTACTTCTACCTCAACGAAAACTGTTTTTACTCAAAGTTTGGTCAAAATTACCTACATGTAAGGATTTTTCTCAACTTCTGGCAACACTGGCTGTAGACTTCTTTTTCAAACTAATATAGAGAAATGTCAAAAGCTGTTTACAACTGAATTCGCCTTGTTTATGTTTTCGACATACGGACCAACTCAAGCAACAATAAAAACAGTGTTGTTATTCGTGTTGTTGACTTGTTGTAGTATCGACACCACCTGAAAGTAAATTCGCCTTGGCCCATAATTAAAACGTCGGCTGTAAGTGCTGGTTCACACAGGTCAAGTTTGACTCTTCAAGTCTCGAGCTTTTAGGAGAGAGGGGTAAAGAGAATGGAAAGGGGTACATAATTGACCGTACCAGTCAGTTTTGTATTTTTCTTTTCTTTTTTCATCCATAATATAATAAAAACCTACAAAGTTGAAGGAAAAGAAAACAAAAATTAATTTTGTGCATGAACGTGAACGCAAGTTCAAAAGAAAATTTAAATAAAACTGTTCAAGGAAACTTGACCTGTGTGCAGCGTTACCGTTGGTGCCACTAAAGTGGCAATTTGCCACTTTTTCGGCTGCTTGGATACTATTTGGCCACTTTTACAAAATGCACACAAATGTGGTACTTTTTGTGATTCTTGCCACTTTGGTGATACTTTTTACGTTTGGAAAAGATACTTTTTTTTCTTTCTGTTTTATTATAACTCCCAGCTTTTATTTATGCTAAGAAATAAGCGTCCTTGGTGGGTTCAAGTCTTTTTCAACCGCCACAAAATGCTTTAGAAAAGACACTTTTATAAGAATTTTTATCTTGTCATGGGTGGTTAGCTGAAAATCGGTTGAATAAACTTTCTATTAACCTGTTTTATTTATTTTGAATAGGGGGGGTAAAGATATCTCGCATATATTGGGCGTGAAGCAGAAACCGAACTGTTGTGTACCGAAAACTTTTCTAAAATTTGTGTAATTGACATTAACAATCAAAGTTGTGTATAGAATTGATAACAAGAATTGATATAAAAAAAACAAAAAGCTCAATATATTGAAGTATTTAGACCCAGTATTTATAGTGTCTAATGAAGATATAAACTGTTTCGAATTAGTTTCAGAGCTTAAATATATTATAACTAATCCAGATGCATTTAAACATGAATTTAAGCTTCAAGAGAGTAAAGTAAATAACACGAATTATGAACACATATTTAAAATTTCGAATGCTGAAGATTTTTGGCGTGAAATTGGAACATGGATTCAGAAGGAAAAGTACAAGAAATATATTAATAAATGTATTTATAAAACACATTTCATAAATTTCTTCTATTCGCTGCAAAAATGTCATGATCCAAAAAATATGTTTTGGCAGAAAACAAGTTTAACGTTTTTGAATTTCCAAAACATTTAAGTAAATATTTTATAAAAATTACTTCTCCAGACAAATATTTACAAAATATTTATTTTAGTTTTTACATGTCTATTGTAATACGATCAATTATTTTTTAGTGCATATAATTACTATACAATGTTTTTTGTTATGTTTTTATACCATTTAAAATTCGAATAAATAGAAAAAGAAGTAAAAAATACATAATGTGGTGTACTTGTATTAATTTTAAAAGATGTGCTCATTTTTTTTAAAATCCTCTTTTTGGTGGCACTTTTTTTGTAGATATCCCTTTTTTTTTGGTACTTTTTTAAAATATCCGACGGTAACACTGCCTGTGTGAACCAGCACTAACTTCAAATTCTCTCTGATTTCTTTCGTTTTCTTTTGTTCTTATTTTTCTTTGTTTACAAAATGTATGAAATTGAATTAAAGTATGGTAGCATTGTTAAGAGAATAAGTGTCTTTATGTGAGAGCATTAGAAAAACGTTCTCAAAATAAAATTTATTTTATTTCTCGACCGCATTCTCTGGCATAATTTTATGTCAAACTGTATGAAAAACATCGTTCAGCCCCAGTTCTGTTTCATAATTTATACAACGGAAGACGGCGACGGAAATAGTTGCCATTTTTTGTTTAAATGTTTATTAATTTATTTGTGCACACATTTTTATCATGTTGTTTGTTTTCAATAATGTTGCGAAAATATTCAAAAACTATGGCAGCATCAGAAAGAGAACGAGTATTAAAAATTGAGAGACAAGCAGGCCTGCCATTTTTGCCGATTTATCGGCATTTTGGCGATTTTTTGGCCCTAAATTATCAAAGTGCCGATTTGCCGATTTTTGCTCCAAAAATGCCGATTTTTTGACTAACACGTAAAAGGCGATTACTTTTTGTTTGTTTGATAATAATACACTTACTTTAAGCGATACTGAAACAGTTGTAACATTGAAAAGAGACAACTGTTATTAAGTCAGCGATTCTACTAAAGAAAAATGAGTTAGTTTTATTCAATATTAAATGCAGTGTTTGTAATGTGTGTTGGGTTAATACATTTTTATTTGAAATATATTCCACTATGAAGAATTAAAGGCCAAAGTTAAAAAAGAAATAATTTTTAAACCTAAAATAATTCAGTTAAAATTTCTTTTTCTATTAGGAAAATATACAACCCTTTATATTTGTGCTTGAAAATTAATATTCACTATCAATGAATATAATTTAAATACATAATAATAACTGTGATAATTAAATAATGTTTTTTTTTAAGATTATAACGCAATTGAGGACGATGTTAGTACATAAATTAAATAGCCAATTCTTATGTAAGGAAAATTAAAAAAATTTGCAAACTTTTTGGCAAAAAAATTTCAGACTTATAACGTGAACATTTTATGGCACCAAATGCTGCCAACTTTTGGTCCTTTCACATTCTTCCGCAAATGTGGAAAGAATTTTTTAATGTAACAGAGTTTTGATGTTCACTGAAAAATTTATCTTTGCAAGTTATTCGTTTTTTAAAGATTATTTAAAAATTAATAATTTAAACTCAAATATTTGTATATGGAATGTACTTAATTATAAGAAAGTTAAAAAAAAAACTTTATATTTAACTACAATTTCTTTGTAAAACGTTTATTTTGATTGATTCTTTTGAAATTTCATAAGTTATAAACATTAGATAATTCTGAATTGTTCTTATTTGTAAGTAAGAATATGTTTTATTGTATTTAAAATAGGTATTTTTAATTTGCCGATTTTTTGGCGATTTTTTTTTTATTTAAGTGCCGATAATGCCGATTTTTTTTTAAAATATGCCGATTTTTTATCAAAATTATCTGGCACCCCTGGAGACAAGGCGAATTAAATTCGCTTTTTTGAGAGAGAAAGTCCGCAATGAAAATAAAATAGATTTTAATTTTATGCCGTTCCGCACCAGTGATGCCAACTTAGTGCATTTGGCACTATTTATGGTGCTTTTTGATGCCTCAAAACGCCAAAATTGTATCCATAGTGCCAAAACAAGAAAAAGCACTAACTTGGTGCTTTTTCAATTTTTCGTTAGTGCCTTTAGTGCTTTTTACAATTTTTATTTTTTTTTTCTTCCATTTTTTAAAACTACGAACTTTGCTATTTGGGGTAAGATTTTGAGAAGGCTTGTAAAGATTTTAATATTTCAAATGATAAAAAAAGTGATAAAAGAAAGTTAGTCCGTGTTCATACGGCTCATGTCTTATTGACATGATTGCTACTTTATAGGCGAGAAGGACGAGGGGAAAAGAAACGAGTACACAGATGCATGTACTATCTTTACGTTTTGCTTTTTCATTCGTTGTTTAATTTTGTTATTGTTTTCAATATCAAAAAAGCACACATGCAAACGCGCGACTATACAAAATAAAAAACACGTCGTCAACATGACATGAATAATTTGAACGCCAATTCATGTTCAAAGAAGAAAAAGGAAGAATCTTGTCAATAAGACATGCGCCGTATGAACTCAGACTTACATTCGTTTTACCAAAAACTTTATATAAGAGGCTTTTGGAAATTTTACGAAACGTTGCAATTTTTAGCGTTGACAACTTATTTAGTAATCGTAATAAAAACGATGTATTTCGGTAAACATTTTTTTAAAAATGCTAGCACTGTTTCAAAAATAGAATATGGATTGGAAAATATTAGGAATTGTTAAAAAACATGCAGTCGGAAACCGTACAAAAAAACGCAAAGAATTTATAAAACGAAAAAAAGAGCCGCAGCTTGGAATATGCAAAGTGTTAAACAAATTAAAAACAGTTGACAGAAAATACTTTTATAATGAGCTATTTTTCATGCGCTTTAGTTTTCCACGTGTTGTGTACTTCTATGTACCTCTAGTGCTATTGAAAAACTAAGTATCAGAATGCAAACATACATGTTTTTTCTATTTTATAATTGGATAATATCAGAAGCCAATTGTTTGATTAAACTTTGCACGATTTTAATTTAGATTTTACATTTTCGTTTCGATTTTAACGATAAAATACAAGGATCTTTATTTAAATATATGCTATCATTAAGTTTTATAAACAATGGTCGGTCATTGCAAATTTACGGTGATTGCAACAGGCCAGATTTTTTCGAGTTACCAAAATCGAGCTCGCACTGTATTAATTTAAAACGGTTTTATGGCCAATTTAAGCTCCAAATGATTTGGATGATATTATTTTTATTGAAGATAATAATAATACATTAAAACATGTTTATATACATATATAAATATATTTATGTATTATTTAATCTTAAATGAAAATGGTCCCCATCAACGCCGTCACCTTTTTTTTATACCCTTCACCTCAGGTGGAAAAGGGTATATATAAGTTTGTCATAACGTTTGTAATTTCCACAATATTGATTTTAGACCCCATAAAGTATATATATTCTGGGACCTTATGAGGAGAGAACTTGATTTAACGATGTCCGTCTGACCGTCTGTCCGTCTTACGTTTGAAATGTGTTTTGTGTATGTGTAATTACAACAAAACTTTGTTGAATTATGTGAACAGTCAACGTGCCATATTTCATTTTAATGATATTCGATTAACGTTCCTTCATGGTTCAGTTGTCTAGGGGGTTTGTTAGAAACTGAGAGTTCCCGGTTCGATTCTTGGTTTTTTAAAAAGAAAAATTTTTTTTTTAATATTTTTATTTTTTTATGTTCTAAAAAGATTTAAAAAAAATATTTACCAGTTTTCGCTTTTTAAATTTTATTTATAATGAAGTTTGAGGTATTGCAAATATGTATGTATATGTAAAAATTATTTAGTTTTTGTCTAGTTGCTCTGTATTCTGCTCGCACAATGGTGAAGGGTATAAAAGATTCGGCACAGCCGAATATAGCACTCTTACTTGTTTAATTTTGGATTGGGTTTGATTAAATTGTAAAAATGGCTTAGTGCTTTTTTACGCCTTTTTTGCTCGAAATAGTGCTTTTTAGTGCTTTTTTTAAATTTGAAAGTGCTTTTTGCGCTCAAAAAGTTGGCATCACTGTTCCGCACTGCGGTTTTTTACTTCAAAATCATATGAAAAATCGCACCGCAATAAATTATCGTTACATTGTGTTCAGACTCACAACCAGGGCTGCAGGATTTCACGATTTATCGTCATTTTGACGATTTTTTGTTCCGAAATTAGCAAAGTGCCGATTTGCTGGTTTTTTTTCCTAAAAAGTGACGATTTTCTTCAGACTCCAAAGTCTGAATTAAACATTAGATTTTCTGACACGTTCGTTTTTTAATCTTGGAATGTTTAGCAGCCGTACCGTAACAAGAGCGGAAGGCAGAATATTTTCTTTCGCTAAGCTTTTACGTTGATATGCCATACCTTAGCAAGAGTGTTAACGTTGCGTCACGAACAGTAGTGAAAGCTTTCTTGTTTAATAAAAGCCCCAAATTAAAAATAAAAATAGAGATAAGAACGCAACATTGACCAAAAAACAACTAAATTTCCATTATTATTTAACAATTGCGGCAAACTTCACTATTAAACGGGCTGTGAAAATCGGTTTTTACAATTGCAAAGCGTTGATGCCGCTCTAATCAAAAACTAGAAAACGCGTGCCGCTTTTGTTTAGGTACGGCTGTAATATGCAAGTCTTAAGAAAATTTTTAAATGATTATTTTCAGAGTACAAAAACAACAATGTTACACTTTGTTTATCTTTCGTCAAACCATCATCGAATGAACCTTTTACGACTCTCTGTATAAATCATATAAGATAATACATATATACATTACTCTCATACGATTCTTGTCATGAAAGACTCGTTAGATAATCTTTATCCACGTTTTAAACGATTCCCACAACGATTGAAGAAGCGTCTTTCGCTGTACCAAGAAAGAATCTCAGTCGTGTTACAGTTTTTCCCTGCTATTAAAACATGCGGTCATCGACGATCAAAGACTCCCAGTGCCTATTACACGACTGAAAAGAATTGCTGGGTATGAAGTAATTATGTTTTTTTTTTGAATATTTGTTGTCTTATCAAAATCAAATAACAATTGTTAAAAAAAAAAAACTAAATTTTAAGTTGTCCGATTTTTTGACGATTTTTCGAAACGTTAAAGACGATTTTTGTATTTTTTCTCAGGAAACGATTTCCTCACAAATTTATCTGGCAGCCCTGGTTACAGCCAAGAACGCATACATCGATACTTGAGTTAGTGTTAGAGAGCTTTGAAAGCTCTTTTTTCAAAGTTCCCTGAAGGAAACGTGGGTGCAAGTGTCTCCAAGTCATCAGTTTTGTCGACTATGTTGGTGACATTGTCAACGAAGTGTCTACACTACATTACATTTGCCACTATATTTGGCATTCATACGAAAAAGATTTTATCAATAACAACTGAGAAGTACAATTCCTATAAAAGTTAAAGAAATAATAAAAAAAGTGTAGACTTCTTTTACTAAAATTTACTAGCGATTCTCTGGTTCCAATGTCTGCATATGTTCCCAAAGGAACTACCTAGTCAGTACATAGTACCAACGTCAGTAGTAGATTTCCAATAACACGCACATGTTAAATGTCAATTGTAAATAACATTGCCTGGGGTACAATAAGTCACTAGTACTGGTGACCGTGACAATAGTGAATCAGTTTAGATTCACTAGTGACATTTCCTGCAGGGAATTCATACACCGAAAAAACTTTGAAGTAATTTTTTTCAGATATTTTTTTTTATTTATGTATGTTGAAATTTTATTTTGAATGTTTATTTCTCCGTCATAAATTTTTATACGTAAGAGATCCGAAATATGCGTATACGATAAATTATGGCGGTACTTATTTAATATTATTTTTAAATATGAAAAAGAAGTTTCGCAGTTATAGGTGGAACCAAACATTGAGTACAATTTGTATATTTCATTTTTTAGTTTGGGATATTTTTCATCAGGAATTTGTTTCCAATCATAAACCATATATACGGGATCGCCGTCATTGTTTTCAATAAAAAAAGAATTGTTCCCAAGCTTTAATAAATATATTTTTCTTAGGGTACATGTTGCTTATCGCTGTTTTTTACAAAAAAAAAAAACAGCAAGCATTGTTGTGTGAATGCTTGTTGTACTCGTGTCGGTGTGAAAGCACAAAAGCTCTTTTGTAAAAGCTTGCTCATTGGGCATATAAGCTGGCCGTAACTGGTTTACATTGTTATTAAAAATTGTTATAATTTAGTACACTTCAATCCCAATGTGCAGAAAGCCCTAGCAATGACCGTTAAAAAAGCTTTATTATAAGTGGTGAAATTATGTAAACATAAGTGCCGCCATAAATCATAATAGACGATAGAGTGGTGAATAGTAAAGCCTCGAACCTTCGAAAAACATTTCGAATGTTCTAGATGGTTGAATTACAGTATAAATAATTGCGGCGGCTAGCATCAAACAGTATTAGTTTAGACTTTGCCAAGTTTACTATAAACATTGAAGTGTGTTGATAACAATAGTGAGTTGTAAATAAAAGCTGTAAATTTCGGTTGTTAAAGTGAATAAGTTCTTAATAAATAAGTGTTATACATTAAAGTGTTGTGTTTATTTGTTTTATTTGAATTGCAATAAAAGAACTCGAAACGGTTTATTATAAAGGAAATAAACCGAAACGTTATTGAAAGGCAGTAACGTAACAATATTGTTATTAGCAGGGAAACCATAAATAAACATTTACATGTTTTCCTTGTGCGACCAATGAAGGCAGACACAATATATTTATCCGTTTTAGAGCTTTTTATGAATTTTGGCATTGATTTGTTAGTGCATATTTTTGCATATTTTAACGTTTGCGGCATATTTAGGTTTATAGCGCATATTTTGCCTTTTTAAGGCATATTTTGATACATATTCAATTTTTTTTTAGATGCCTACAATAACTTTCGCAGCAAATAAATTTTTTCTTTTCGAAAATCTGTTACTTCAATTTCGACATCTACATTTAATTTTTACTCTTAAATTGTAAGATAAAGCTGGTTGTCATTAAAGATAAAAGTTATGCGATTTCTAGAGGTGGCATGTCATAACGTCCAGTGTCATAGTGTCCATGGACGTTATGACACTCCAAAAAGTGTCATAGTGTCCATGGACATTATGACACTTTCAAAAGTGTCATAACGTCCATGGACACTATGACACTTTGCAAATGGACATTATGACACTTTTAAAAGTGCCATTAGGTCCATAATTACTAAAGAAGTTAAATACAAAAAATGATCTGCATACACGCAGAGAAAAACATGTTTCATTATGGTCCCAACCAACAAGGCTATTTTTAAAGAAACTAATTTAACCATAATATGGTTGTCGGTGACAATGATTTGGTTAAATGAAACATAATATGGTAAAAAAAATTTTAAAAATTGTTTTGCGGTTGTTTTCTGGTTGTATATATTGAAAATATAACGAATACACTTTTGGGCGCAAGGATTTTCTCCTCTATGCTAAAACAAATAACGGCTTCGCTTACTTAAGTTTCTCTGCACAGCCGGCCTTCGGCCGGGCGCAAGGATTTTCTTCTCTATGGTATAACAAATACCGGCTTCGCTAACTAAAGTTTCTCTGCACAGCCGGCCTTTGGCCGGGCGCAAGGATTTTCTCCTCTATGGTATAACAAACACCGGCTTCGCTAACTAAAGCTTCTCTGCACAGCCGGCCTTCGGCCGGTCGCATGGATTTTCTCCTCTATGGTATAACAAACACCGGCTTCGCTAACTAAAGCTTCTCTGCATAGTCGGCTTTCGTTCGGAAACAAGGCAGATTTTAGAAGCTTTACTTAGCAAAGCCGGTGTTTGTTATACCATGGAGGAGAAAGTCCTTGCGCTGTGCAGAGAAGCTTTAGTAAGCGAAGCCGGTATTTGTTATACCATAGAGAAGAAAATCCTTGCGCCTGGCCGAAGGCCGGCTATAATCCCAAATTTGTTTACATTCTTGATTGTAAGAATTTTTGGCATTATATTTACTTATTTTGATATTTCAAAACAAATTTTACACATTTTAATATTTTTCATTATAAGTTAAGTTGTGGACATTATGACACTTTGCAAAGTGTCATAACGTCCGCGGACGCTATGACATTTCTTTGATGGACATTATGACACTTTCAAATGTGTCATAACGTCCATGGACACTATGACACTTTCAAATGTGTCATAACGTCCATGGACACTATGACAATGGACGTTATGACATGCCACCTTTCTAGACCAATCTTTTATTAATCCGATCAACTCAGAATCACTTTTTAAAGTGATCTAACGATGTCCATCCGTCCGTCTGGCTGGTTGTTTGTCCATGTTAGCCTTGAGCGCAAAGTAAAAGTTCTAATTTTGCATATAATTTGATCAAATATTGACAGAGTCTATGCAAATGGTGAGAATCGGTCTATAATTTCACATCCAAATAAAACTCTTTGTGTCTGCAAGCTATCTAGTTATGATTGTATTTAAATTAAATTCGTCCCAAAAATATTTTACTGCAAATTAAATTCTGTGGCATTTTGACGAAACATCTAAAGTCAAATTTAAAAAGTTGAAAAAATGTTGCTAATCCTACGAATTTTCATTCAAAAAACATTCATGTATGTTAGCGTTTTAAAATTTTGTTTTATAAACGAAATTTTTCTAAGATGTTTTATCAAAATGCCACAGAATTATTTTCGAATCGGTTCACATTTCTTAAACCTCAAATCCCTAATGATGTTAATATCCAGATAATATTCGGCGCAAACATCTCTTATATGAATTTTAAGCTAATATAGGCCTAAGCGATAATATTTGTAGGTTTTTTTTTTAAATTTGGTGAATATTGTGTCTTAAAATGAAAAATTTTTATTTTTGGGGCATATTTTTCAACAATTTTCAGGGCATATTTTCCAGCTTTTACTGCATATTTAATGCGCATAAAACGCGTTTCTTAGAGCATACATATTTCTGATTTCCCTGGTTATTTGTAGTTTGGCCTTTAGTGTCGATTTTTTAAAAGTTGCCCCAAATACATATTGCTATGTATGTATAAGTATCACTGTATGGACGAAGTAAACAGAAAACAAGCCTCCAAATTTAATCAGTTTTATGATGTCAAATTTAAAAAAAATAAAATCAACAATAACAATCATCACAAAAGATTTGAATCAAATACAACGTAGAAAACATCGTACGATATGCAGAAACGAGCAGATATTTTTTGCTAAAAAAACTTCAACATTTTTTTGATAATTTTTTGTGGTTTTATTTATTTATAACGAAAACAGAAAATCACATTCGCAAAAACCGATCACATAAAAATATCAACAACAATAATGGAACTCAATAAAGTACCTGCCTTGGAGGCAAATATGGGGGTATATACTTGACTCAGTATTAACAATAACAAAAATACATGTTGTATATAACAAAAGAAAACAAAAATACATTATTTATCAATACAAGCATACTAACACAAATAACGTTAAATATGTATGACGATCTTGAATAACAGGGAATTTCAAGCTTTGAGAGTAAACAAGTTTTGAGAGATACTAGGTACAAACTTTATTTTTTAAAGAGGAAATTTGTCAAAGGGAAAAATGTATTTAAGGCAAAATTAATTAAAATGAAAATTTTTAATTCGTTTTATAGATTTTACTTCAATTGGATTGGTTGGTCTCTTTTGGGCTCGTCTTGTCAATTGGGTTCACTTTTAGTACGAAAGAGAGCAAAAGATTGTTTACATAAAAAATAAATAAAATTATGTTTGTTGTATTTATGTATATCGTAGCACATAAAATTAGCAAAATAGTTTTAAAAGCATGATAAAAGTAAGAAAAATAAAACCTTTGTTGATGTATAGATTTTTGTTAACATTAATAACACATACACACACAATTATTTACGATTTGCATACACGTGCCTTCCCTTTTTTCATTGATTTTTGTATAAATAAAATAAAATAAAATAAAATGAGAAAAAAATTCGGTTAGCAACAATGGTTTTATTATTTGATAAAATAATTGAACTTGTTGCCAAAAATTATTAGTAATAGATAGGTACTCAAACTCAATTTTTTTTAGGGAAAAAGATAAAAATAAAGAAAATTTTCTGACCAATTTGCAATAACAGTCATAGAATAACAAGCAAGTTTGACAGTATGATGGAAAATTTTGGGGACAGTTATGGCTTAAAGGTATTTTCATGTGAAATTCCCAAAAATTTTCCAACGCTGAGCTGGTACGATCCCTGGGCAAAATACGCAATGTTGCTGCAAATATATTGTGTTTCGAACAATAAATAATAAATAATAGAGCAAAAATGGAACATAATAGAGCAATATACGAAAATTGACAAGGGGTTGTTTTTAAGAATTTTAAAGTTTTGTATAGAGGATAACAGATACTTTAGTTGTAATGGGAAAGTATGTATATACACAACTGAAGGGACTTCCAATGGGATCTCCTGCTTCTCCAATTGTAGCAGATATTGTAATGGAAAGATTACTTGATACATCCATTGAAAAATTAAATATTAAACCCAAAAAAAATGATAAAATATGTTGATGATATATTTTGCATTATTAATGAATGTGGGGTAGATAACTTGTTGGACACATTTAATGGGTTTAATAGTAATATTAAATTCACTTTGGAAATGGAAAGTAACTCAAAATTACCTTTTTTGGATACTTTAGTAATAAGAAAGGGAAATAAATTGTTAATAGATTGGTATCAAAAACCAACAGCATCAGGCAGAATTATAAATTATTATTCAGGACACAGTAAAAGAATTATTATAAATACTGCTAGAAATTTAATTAATAGGGTACTAACAGTTAGTGACAAGGTTTATCACAGGAAAAACATAATTAAAATTAGAAATATATTAAGGGAAAACAATTTTCAAAATAGTTTAAGTTATGGATTAATAAATCAATATAATGATAGGAGTAATGGGAATACAAGAATTACCAGTACAATAGAACCAATGATATATAAATCATTATCATACATATCCAATGTTTCGGAAAGAATAAAAGAATCGGGAATCTTTGACACTGACAAGTATAAGGTAGTATACAAAGCTTATAACACATTGAACAGTTTATTTAACAAGACAAAAGATAGAACTAGTAAATGGGATATGTCAAACATTGTTTACAAAATTCCTTGCAAGGGAAATGATAATGAAAGATGCAACTAAGTTTACATAGGTACAACGAAGAACAAATTAAGGACTAGAATTGCGGGACATAGATCCGATCAAAAATATAGGGACATTAATTCTAAAAAGACAGCATTAAGTCATCATTGTTATCAATCTAATCACTATCCAAATTTTGAAGAAGTATCGGTTTTAAACACTGAAACTAACTACAAACGCAGATATATATTGGAAATGTTACACATAATTAATACACCAACGGTACATAGAATAAATTTTAAAGCAGACACAGAACATATAGCGAATAATTATAGGAATTTAGTTATTAACGGATAGAAGATTAGATTTAATAATATAAATATAGGTACCTATCGCAGCCTTGGAACAAGAGGGTTCAATTTGTTACATGAAAACCAGGACCTTTTTGTCCTTAGGCCACGACATACATATTATTTTGTAACAATGAAAATAAGTTTAATTATGTATGTAAGATAAGATAAAAATAAGTTTAGTTTTTAAAAAATTTTAATTTTATAGGAATTTTCATTAGCCAAAATATTTTTTTATTATTGTAAATATGGTTTTCGAATTAGGTTTATAGTTAAGAAATTTTTTCAGTTTATATGAATTGTTATACTTTAGTTAAATTTTTATTTTTTGTTATAATGGTTTTTGAAAAATTTTTTATGACAAATAGGTTTTTGAATTTAATTTCTGACAAAAATATTTTCATAATTTTGCTATCGTTTTTTGTTATTATTAAAATTTGTTAATTTCCTGACGATGCTAACCAACGGTTAGCGAAATATTGAAGAAAATAAATATAATTTTTTATAAAAAAGACCTCAAGCTTAAATAATTAAAAGTAATTACTTTTATTTTAGTTAGTTTGTTGAGTTTGTTAACATGTTTTGGTCTGATTAAAATTTTTACTTAACCAATTACACTGCTCAGCAGCAAAATCCTCCGTTAAATAAAACTATATGGACTATATGGATTTTGATGCGCTGAACTCAAATCCGTTCTCGGTTTTTTTCCACCAGATCGGCATTTTGTTTAATGGGCGTGGCAAATTTTTTGCCCTTAATTAGTCAGGTACGGAGGCATATTTCATCCTAACTCGAGAACCAGTCATTCGATTTTCAAAAGTAAAACACCAGAAGATGTGTAACAAAATTGTATTTATTATAGTCGAACTGAATTTTTCTGTATCTCTTATTGTTTTGGAATTATTCAGAAATTAATGGAGCAAAATAATTTGCAAAATTCGTAATATTTTTCAATTTAAAAATGGAATTAAAACAAGTAAGAGTGCTATATTCGGCTGTGCCGAATCTTATATACCCTTCACCATTTTGCGAGCAGAATACAGAGCAACTAGACAAAAACTAAATAAAACTGGTAAATATTTTTTTTTTAAATAAGAGACAACCGGTTTTGAACTTCGCTTTTCATAAGGGCCCAGAATATATATACTTTATAGGGTGTAGGATCAATATTGTAGAAATTACAAACGGAATGACAATATACCTTTTTTACCTTCAGTGAAGGGTATAAAAAGAGTAATTTTTGGAAATTCAGGGGTCTAATCACCGCATTCGATACTATCGTATCGAATAAACTATTGAATTTTTTTGCAAACGATAGACACTGGCGTATCGAATGAAAACTCGATAAATGTAATGTCGAGTTACTCGATGTCGAATGCTATTATTTCAAATTCAATACATTTCATTCGATATCGAGTTTCAAGATACCAAAATAAATAATTTCGATGAATTTTGCTCGATATCGTATGCGGTGATTAGACCCCAGTATTTCGGTTATAACTCATACAAATTTCCGACATTTTGGTATATAAGTCATATACATAGGACATATGGCAGCCCTAAAATTTAGGTTTTTATAAAAATTTTGATGTTTTTTAGCCCATTTTTGGAGTATTTTGCTCATAAATTACCCATTATCTAACCGATTTGATATTTTTATATACCGACGTGTTAAGGAAGAATTTAACCATTTACTTAAGCTATATTTATATATAAACATTTATATTTACTTGTATACATATATTTTAACAAAATTAATTATAAAAATAATAATTTTTGGGGATTCAGTATTTCGGTTATAAATCTGCCATTTTTTAACCGATTTTACAGATTTATATACCGACGTGTTTAAGAAGAAATTTACCATTTACTTGAGTTATAAAGCTTGGACTCGGGGAGATCTATGGTTCCCGAAAGTGGGTATTTAAAAAAAAATAATATAATTTTGGTCATAACTTTTTGTATCTGAACCGATTTTTCCGATATTTTGGTATATAAGTCATATCCATAGGACATATAGCAGCCCTAAAATTTAGGTTTTTATAAAAATTTTGATGTTTTTTAGCCCATTTTTTGAGTATTTGCTCATAAATTACCCATTGTCTAACCGATTTGATAGTTTTATATACCGACGTGTTAAGGTAGAATTTTACCATTTACTTAAGTTATATTTATATATAAACATTAATATAAACTTGTAAATATATATTTTAACAAAGTTAATTATAAAAAAGAGTAATTTTTGGGGATTCAGTATTTCGGTTGTAACTCAGCCATTTTTTAACCGATTTGGCAGATTTATATACCGACGTGTTTACTTAAGTTATATTTATATATAAACATTTATATAAACTTGTAAATATATATTCTAACAAAGTTAATTATAAAAAAGAGTAATTTTTGGGGATTCAGTATTTCGGTTATAACTCAGCCATTTTTTAACCGATTTGGCAGATTTATATACCGACGTGTTGAAGAAGAAATTTACCATTTACTTTAGTTATAAAGCTTGGACTCGGGAAGATCTATGGTTCCCGAAAGTGGGCATTTAAAAAAAAATAATTTAATTTTGGTCATAACTTTTTTGGATCTGAACCGATTTTCCCGACTTTTTTATAAAATATGTTCTACTAAAAATTTCCGATTTTTTGATATACAAGTCATATCCATAGGACATATGGCTGCCCTAAAATTTTTATACAATTTTTAATTTTTTTTGTACGGGAGGTACCACGCCCACTTCTCCAATCCCGCCCACATTTTGTAGGATGATGTGTATTGGCAACCTTAATGTGTGTACCTAATTTGGAAACTTTGGCTCTTGCCGTTCTCAAGATATACAGAAATAAAAAAATACAACAACAACAAGGGATTTTTGGAAAAATTTAGAGGTAGTCGTGGTTTTTTGCTCATATCTCCGTCATTTTTGGACCGATCTGGCTGAATTTCAATAGCAAACTTAAACGGAGTATATTTGACATAAATATACATCAACCTAGTCCACATCATTTCTGGGGTTTTCGGAAAACCCATTTCAACATACACACGGACAGACGGACAGACGGACAACCGGATTTGAACTTCGCTTTTCATAAGGACCCAGAATATATATACTTTATAGGGTGTAGGATCAATATTGTGGAACATACAAACGGAATGACAAAGTTATATATACCCTCTTACCTTCGGTGAAGGGTATAAAAAATATAAAGCAAGTATTCCACATTTTGCAATTTTTTCTGAGAGCTACTTATCTTAAAAATTTGCACGATATTCAAATCTAAAGTGACACACTTATTGTCCATCAGCTTCTATATATACAATAAATACTAGAATCAACCCTAATGTTCTTAATTTGAAATCCCAGGTAATTGAATATCATATGTAAGACTGGTGTAAGGAAACTTACGTCACCCACTGTATTTAATAAATATTTCATTTAGTTATTACTTTTTGCTTTAACTTGTACTTATAACTTGTACCGTTAGAAAGTAGTTCTGTAGTATAACATTAAGTCTACATATTAAGATTAATATAAATGAAGAAAATAAAGGGCAGAACGGTCAGTCTGCATAAAGTTGGAAAACAAACACCATGTCTTTTTTAATTTCGCGACTACCATCCGCTACACTTGTTGTATAACAATATTGGTTACCTGCAGTAAATTGACAATAAATGAAATTTTTTTAACCGATTTTTATGGTTTATGGCTGCTGACCTAGCGAAATGCTATCATCATATGTGAGGCTGGGTTTGGTGATCAGTAGGGATGCGATTTCCATGCAAATGCATGTTTTTTGTCGATAGTCTAAGAACGAAGTCGACCAATTATCTTTCCGAATCAATAAATTTGCGTTAAAATGGCATCGATTTGTTTTTGCAGATTGTTGCATATTTTGGGGCAAATGCATATTTTTGCATATTAAGATTTTAAATGCATATTTTTTCAGATGTTGACATTTTTGAGTGATTTTTTTTTTAATTTCCATATTATAATAAGATTTTTAAATCAATAAATAAATTCTTTTGGACTTTGCTTTAAATTCAAGATTGCGACAAAGGAGACTTCTATTTTAAACCAATGGATTTAAAATATTTTATCCAAAACTGTTACAAATTACTTGCTTGGCAAATGGGTTATACCGTGTTGCAGGTGGCATGTCATAACGCCCAGTGTCATAGTGTCCATGGACACTATAAAAAACGATTTTTTATGGAAATTTTTTAAGTTTTAAAATTTTTTAGTGCATATTTTAAGCGCATATTTTCGATTTTTTAGTGCATGAAAATCTCATCCCTAGTGATCGGCAACAAAAGTAAAATTTCTGAAGGGGTTATCAAAGTGATTGGCAGCGGGAACCCCCGAGTTGAATAACAAAATAATGCATCTTGTATAACTTGAATGTATTTTCGAAGGCACAAAAAGAAATCTCTTTGGAATTAAGTATTTTTCTTTCTTAACTTTTTATGTTTCAAGGTGCTAAGTATTAGGATTTTCCAAAGAGTTTCTTAATATACATATATATTGATATAAATATCTTCATATACATACATATATACTAAGAATATTTCTTCCACAAAAAAAAATCAACAGACTGTAAATAAAGAGTATAGGTAGGTATAGGTTTTAATAAATAAATATTGCATGGAAATTTTTGTTATTATTAAAGCTGATTAAAATTTGACATTGTTAACACGCGCTCTTAACAAACGTTCAGAATTTATTTGTTCTCGATTTAGAACAGCTTTGAGGTTCATTAATTGACATTAATAATTTGATTTTTTTCCTAAAATTAAAGTTACATAATATATTTCGCTTTAATAATTAAATAAATTTTCTCTCCTCGAACTCCCTCAATTGGCTCTTTTGTTTTCTTGATTACTTTTTTGGAACAAACAAAGAACTGACGACTATGTATTTCGTAAAAAAAAAAGTTGTTCAGATTGTATAAATAAAACTTGTGTTAAACAAACTCGTTTTTTTGCAAACGAAAATGTTAACATTTAAAAAAATTAACCATTTAAATGACATAGTTTAAACAGTTTCAAACCAGTTTTTTTTTTTATAATTTAACTAGTTATTTAAAAGAAATTTATATAAAAATTTGGAAGTAAAATGATCATAACTAAAGGGTGGTTAAATTTCAAGGGCCGATGTTGATTTTGAATAAAACACAAACTATTTAGGAAATTATTGTAATTTTATTTTATTATGATGGAACAAAATATCGGCCAAATGGGCGCCGCGACCACGGCGGCACACCTCCATCCGATGGTCCAAATTTTCGATGACCCTGAGGCATAATGGAGGTTCTATGCCGTTAATGTGCCGAATTATCTCATCCTTTAGCTCTTGAATTGTTGCTGGCTTATCGACGTACACCTTTTCTTTCAAATAACCCCAAAGAAAAAAGTCCAACGGTGTTAAATCACATGATCTTGGCGGCCAATGAGATAACACGGCCATTGAATTTGTTGCGCAAAAGAGCCATTGTTTCGTTAGCTGTGTGGCAAGTGGCACCTGCTGAAACCACATATCGTCCACATCCATATCTTCCAATTCGGGCCATAAAAAGTTCGTTATCATCTCACGATAGCGAACACCATTCACAGTAACTGCCTGACCGGCCTCATTTTGGAAAAAATACGGCCCGATGATGCCGCCAGCCCATAAACCGCACCAAACAGTCACTCTTTGTGGGTGCATTGGTTTTTCGACAATCACTCTTGGATTCTCATTCGCCCAAATGCGGCAATTCTGTTTATTAACGAATCCACTGAGGTGAAAATGTGCCTCATCACTGAAGATGATTTTCTTCGAAAATTGATCATCCACTGTTGCCATTTCTTGCCACCATTCTGCCCATTCACGACGTTTGGAATGGTCAAGAGGCTTTAGTTCTTGAGCTTATTGCACCTTGTAAGCGTGTAAATGCAAGTCTTTATGCATAATGTTCATCAACGACGAGCGTGAGAGGTGCAATTGTTGGGCACGACGACGAGTTGAGGTGGACGGCTCTTCAGCCACACTACCGCGAACAGCAGCAATATTTTCTGCAGTACGAGCTGTACGAGCATGCACTGGTGTTCTCACATCTTCTACAGACCCGGTTTGCTCGAATTTTTCCACGATTTTTGCGATTGTACGCACATTTGTACGATCAAATTGACCAAAAAAATCACGAAGTGCACGATATGCATTTTGATTTGAACGCCCATTTTCATAATAAGTCTGGATAACTTTAACACGTTGTTGGATTGTGTATCTCTCCATGGTTCAAATTGAGTAAGTCTGAAATAGAGAAATGTCAAATAAAATTCGGAAAAAAACTTGGCGTTTAGGTGTGGTTCACATTCAACATCGGCCCTTACAATTTAACCACCCTTTACAAAATAATTCGAAATAGATAATTTATACATACATATCGTCGTGCCGAAGTTATCTTGCCGTATATCACAAAAATTTTTTTTTGGGAAATCGAATCTTAAGGTTCAAATTATTATTCACAAAAATGTAAGTGAAAAAAGTCGTCCAATATTTTTGTCAGATATAGTATTTGAAGTTCTTTATCGATTTATGTAAAAATATTTAAAGTCATGGAAAAAAATTTTTAAGTTATAGCCATTATCACGTTCGAAAAAATTTTTCAATTTTGTCGTATACGCCACTTTTTGCGATATATTTTTTACTTTGTGGGATATAAGTCAAAATAGGGTATTAAAAACCCACATTCACGTGTTCTACTAATATTGAAAATTAAATTATAATAATTTTCGAAACGAAAATTTATGCAAGTGGCAAATATATTTACGTATAGTTATAGTTTTTACATTATCGAATATCCTTATGTATGAATAATTTTAAGGTTTATTATTACTTAAGGGTGGTCTAACCATAATGCACGATGTTAACTGTGAGTCACACCGTAACGACAAATTTTTGCCTAACTTAATTTGTCATTTCTTGGTATCAGTGCCAAATTCAACCATGGGGAGGTGCAGCATTGAGCAGCGCGTTAAGATTGCTGAAGCCTTTTCCGAAAATGGGCGTTCAAATCAAAAATACATTTTGTGCACATCTTGATTTTGTTGGTCAGCAAAATCGATCAAATGTGTCCACAATCGGGATATTTGTGTGAAAATTGTAGCAAACCGGCTCTGTAGAAAATGTGAAAACGCCTGTGCATGCATGCTTGGTGCGGTTTATGGCCAGGCGGCATCATCGAAAAGCAGTTACTGTGAATGGTGTTTGCTATCGCGAGCTGATAACGGATAAGTAGTTCCAAAAGAATGTGTCACACGGCCAACGCAACAATGGCTCTTTTGCACGAGAAATTCAATGTCCATGTTAACTCGCCGTCACGATCATATGATTTGACACCGTTGGCATTGAAAATATGGACCATAGGACAAAAATATGCTATCGAAGCCGCGACGAGCATTTGGCCGATATTTTGTCTCACGCATAGTTGTCATAGATCCTTCTATATAATAATAAAAAAAATTCAGATTATTCTCTAAAAACTTTTTGTTTTATTCACAATAAACATTGTAAATTATGGTTGGACCACCCTGAATATTTAACCTTTAATTGCTTAACAATAAAGTGAATTAAGGCAATATATCAATAATTCCATCAATATAAATAGCCGTTGAGAACTTCGTCCGAAAAATATCTTTACATATAAAACGAAAAATGTTAAAATAACAGTAATAATAATAAGATAGTCTCTTTTTTGTAACATGCCTAATATACTTTGTTCACATACAACAAGATAACGCAAGATATTTTTTATTGAAAGTTTTCATACGTTTTTTGTCGTATATCCACAATTATGCTACATACGATATTATAACGTATTAAATTTTTCGCAAAAGTGGATATACAACAAAATGGCTTCGTAATATCTCATTAACTATAAGAGATATAGACGTGAGGATTGCGCAGATCGATAGATCTGTTAAATTTACCGGAGGAAACGGTCCTATCTCATTTTTTTCGATTTTGTGATATACGACAAGATAACTCCGGAACGACGATATGTAGCAAAAAGAACACCCAGAATTTTAGCTACTATCAAAAGAATAAAGCATAACTGCGACGAACCCAACGATTAAAGCTTCGTTCACAATCAAAAAAACATTTTCACTTGGTGTTCATAATAGAGCAACAATTTCTTTTGTAACTACTAGGGTATTCATTCGGTTAACCGCCAATCGGTTAACCGATTAATTACTACCCCATTAACTGATCGGTTGGTTAATTTAAAATTGGCTTTTTTCGATTAACGATTAAACCGGTTAATTTCGGTCGATTAATATTTCAATATTTTGTAGTATTATAATAGCTGAATTCACACCGAGCTTGTTAGTTTGTTAGTCGTTAATCGTTACTTTTTTACACGCATTTTGTTTTTGTATATTTAACGCGCTACCGTATTAACATTTAACAAATTAACGACACGGCACCCCTGATAAAATAGTTGTTAGTTGGTAACTCACTACTTACCGTCAGTAAACGTTATTTGTGTCAAAGCATGAGTAATTAAATGGTTGACAATTGTTTTTTTACACTTTCTCATGGCATGTTTTATTTTTTCCAGAATAATAAATTGTGTCAGAACAATAAATCAGTTGTTTTACTACGAAAGTTACCAAACTAACAAAGTTTTAAAAAGGGGGTCGTTCAGAGTTGGCAACTTTAACAAATTAACAAACTACCGAGTAACAAATTAACAAGTTCGGTGTGAATACCACTAATATATTTTTTGTGTTTTTAATTATTTGTTTCGTCTCATATACAAAATGTATATTTTATACAAACAAAGATGGTGTTCAGTGACCTTCATTTAAACCAATTTTCCACCGACCGGTGACTAAAATAACAATGTTTTTAATTTTTTTATGTTCATCATCGATCAGCAGGAATGTGGCGAAAAATGGATTAAATTTTTGATTTCCAACACCTTTTTGTTTCACGTTTCTCATACATATCTTCTCATATCAGTTTTTAACAGAATTAACCGAAACAATTAGAAGTGTTAAAAATTTTAAAAAACTCTAATGGCATAATGGAGTATGTTATATGTTAAGAGAAATGCTGGAAAAGGACTGAGAAATTAGATCTACGATAGGTAAAACAATTTTTTTGCAAGTCAAGTTTTGTCAAAACTAAAGAGAAGAATCGCTTTAATCCTAACCATTTAAACCAAATTACTTTTCTAAAAGATTATTTTCTAAGATCTCCTTCAACTATTGAAATAACTAATAAAATTATCTCCGTTTATTTTTTTTTAAATACATATTTGGGGGATTCACAAGGAAGTCATAAAGTCTTAAAATAATAACAAGAAATATATATCGTCGGCTTAATATGCAAACCGGCTAAATCCACTTTTTATGTAAATTGAGATGTTGATGCCGTGGGGTAGAGAAAGATAAGCCTCGTCGCATGTAGTTTTTCTTCTATTTAAGTCTTGAAGTGTGTATTTAATTTTCTGTATTTTTAATTTTCTATCAAGCTGCAAATAGGGAAAATAAAAAGTTTTTCGTCTCTCCTGTAAAATATGCTGAAAGTGAGTTCGCAGGTTTGCATAATAAGCCGACGGTATGACTGCTGTGTACTACTGTACAGTTAGGACGAATCAACACAGCATTAAAATTTTTATTTTTATTTATTTTAAACAATTGTAAAATATTATTTAGGATATTATGACGATATGACTTGATAGCACAGCTTGTTTATTAATTGAAAAAATGCATATTACATATTTATGAATTGTTTTTTTGTTTGCTCGTTTTAGTTCAAGAATTTTTATGTTTGGTATGTTATTGTTTTTTTAGTAATAAACTCCAAATAATAAACAAATAATGCATTTTTATATACTGAAATAACCGTATTTATAAAAAAAAACTTGATTAATCGGTTAACCGATCAAAAACAAAATTAACAGATTATTAACCGATTAAACCAAAACCTCGGTTAATTAATCGAGCGATTAACCGATTAAAGGAAAAAGTCGATCAAATGAATACCCTAGTAACTACACACATTTTGCTTCAAGAAACCGTTTGCAAATTTTAGCCACAATAATATTTTGCATTTATTTTTATTTTTGTAAACATTTTGTTAAAATTTTCATTCAAAACTTAATAAAATTATTTTAAACGTCAGAAACAAAAAATCTGTTACTTTAATTTCGGCATCTACATTTAATTTTTATTCTAAAATTGTAAGACAAAGCATGTTGGCATTAAGGATAAATGTTATGCGACTTGTATCTAGACCAATCTTTTAGTATTCCGATCGACTCAGAATCACTTTTTAAAGTGATCTAACGATGTCCATCTGTCCATCTGTCCATCTGGCTGGTTGTCTGTCCATGTTTGCCTTGTGCGCAAAGTACAAGTTCCAATTTTGTATATAATGTATTCAAATATGGACGAAGTCTATGAAAATGGTAAGAATTTTGTTATTAATTTGTTGAATATTGTGTTTTCAAATGAGCAATTTTAAATTTTTAGGGCATATTTTTCACATTTTTCAGGGCATAATTTCCAGTTTTTATTGCATATTTAATGCGTATAAAACGCGTTTTTAGAGCATATTTCTGGTTTCCCTGTTAATAACAAATAGTTAAGTGTTGTAGAATTAAAAACTCCCAACAGAATAAATAGGGGGTTTCCACTCGTACTTCCGGGGTAACTAATATCAGATTTTATCTTTGAATCGCATTTTCTCTACTAATTTATTATTTTAAAAATTTATTGTTGCCCACTGTTTATCGCCAAATGATCGTTGATATATAATTTTAATTTTTTTATTATTAAACAATAGTTCAAAAATCTTTTCTTATTTTTTAATCGAAAAACAAACAAATGTATATTAATACTTTTCAGTCATGGGATTTTGTTGGATTCCAAGAAAAACAAAATATTTTTTGTTTATTGATTATAATACAAAAATATTATACATAAAAATATTTAAACAAAAAATAATTGTGTACATTGAAGAAAATTCTTTGTTATCTGTCTTTATTTTCTCTTGCAATGAATACGTAGACTCAATACGCCACAAAATTTAAAAACAATTTTAAAATACATAATAAACAATCCCAATAAAAAATTGGATTTCTAACGAAGCAGGTTTGTAACGGAGAAATGAAGAGTTTCGCCCACCATCTTGCTTACGGAAGGCATGAATTTTATATAGTGAATTCCCACTTTTGACACAAATATTGAAAATTTGAATTAAAAACCATATTAATGGCCAATTTTCAGGATTTATATTAAAACACATTTATTTTAAAAATCGTTTTAAATATAAAATTCTCTTCTTTACTAAAAACTTAAGTCACCGATGTGGTACACTTAATTTCAACTTAATTTTCCATTGTAATATTTTGGCAAGGTGGCCTCAATATCACAACAATACAACAACAACAACAGGCAAAGCATTAACAGTCATCTGTTTTTTTTTTCAGACCACCTTGTAAATAAATACACTTTTTTATATTTTTTTTTTTTTGTAGTTAGTAGTGCTACCATACTTTTTTCTTAATTAAATAAGACTTTTCAAATAAAACTCATAAAACCAATCTGTTTTAAATACGATTTAAGTTTGTTATGAAAATTAACTTAATATTGATTTAAATTCTATCCTGAAAATTGGGCACAAGTTCAATAAAATTACCACAATACTAATTATTGTTAAAGCTAAGGCACGAGCTCTATGTGTACATTTGTCCTTCAAGTTGTGCTGAAAAATGTCAAAAAGAAAAAGAAAGACAAACATGAAAAAACAAAAATGTACTTTGGACTTTAAGAAGAATTCTTGACAAAAAGTACGAAAAAAACAGAGGTAAAGGCAAAACATGTAAAAACAATTAAAAATCGATATTCATTCAAAAAAGCAAATTTCGATCTACCAAAGGTTAAAATACAATTTGGTTTAAGGATTGACTATTGACGTCAGCAGTCGTCGATGGCTGCGAGTGTAAGACGGCAAATTCCTCTGAGGAGATCGAGTGGTAGCGATCGAAACATGTCAGGGTAACCAGCCGCCTGGGTTCGAATCTCAGGTCAGTCAAGAATGAATGATTATCAATAACAATTTTTTAATTATTTTCATGTTGTAAAATTCCTTTCTTGATAAAAATAATTTAATGAAAATTAAATTTGATGAACTTAAGCCTGATTAAAAATATTGAAAATTTGGATTAATAAATCAAATTATTTTAATACTCTAATACAAAATGAAATTTACCGACAAATTACTTCTGGAATTTACAATAAATAAATGCATAACATTATTTTAAATATCTACACAGAAAAAATTATTTTTCCAATTCAAACAAAAAATTTGTAGAATCAAACAATTTTTTGTCTGAAATCGGTCCTATAAACAAATTTGCATATTCATACAATTTATTTGCATTTTGTTTATTGAAAAAAAAACACTGATTTTTTCAAACAAATAATTTAACTGAATCAAACAAAAAGTTTACTGAAATTCATAAACTAAATTTCAAAATAAAGAAAAAAGTTTTTGCACAAGCAACGAAGCGCACACAAGTGAGAAGATGACGGTAGAGCAGAGCCGCCGGCTGGCTTTGAGACACATTTTTTTTTGTTGGAATAATTTTTGAACGAAGTCTTATTTATACACACAACACAATGTTTTTCTTTATCACTCTCTGTTGCTGTATCCTTTCCTTTGCTAAAGAAGAAATGTAACCAAAAACGGCAGCAGACCGACTCGATATCTTTTTCGCCATCATTCTATTTTTGTATGTGATGTATTTAACCAAACAGTTTTAAACAATTTAATACGGGATTTTGTTTCTTGTAATGTTGTTTCTGCTATTGTTTTTCTTATAGTTGCACTTTTTTAAAGCGTCCAAAAATAGACTGTGTGTGTTTTTTGTTGTTGTTCTTATATTTGTTGGTTAAATAAAAATCAAACAAAAATATTGTTTGAATCAGTAAAATAATTTATAGAAATTAAAAAAATTTTCAAACAAGTGTTTGTTTGAAAATAATTCGGCAATAATTTTTTCTGTGTACGATGATATGATATGAATACACAATTGGGGTATTCACAAGGTGTGCTATCAAGTCATATCGTCATAATGTCCTAGTCTGGGTTCACACTATGAAAGTTTTCTTTCAGAAAGAATGAGCTTATGGGTGAGAGAGGAAGAGAACATGCTGCTATTCAAACTTTCATAGTGTGAACCCAGACTAAATAATATTTAACAATTATTTAAAAAAAATATTTTTGTGTTTCAAACAAAATAAAAATTTTAATGCTGTGTACATTGATTCGTCATAACTGTACAGTTGAAATCTAAATTATAAGCGGTTGCCACAGCAGTCATATATATTTCCTGTATGACAGCAGTCACATATATTTCCTGTAATTATTTTAAGACATATGACTTAACAACTTTTTGAATACCTTGTGAATCACCCAAATGTGTTTGAATATACATTTTTATGTTGTTTATATAAATTTATTCTCTTTTTTATATACCTATTAATTTCTAATATTTATGTAACAAAAAAATTTTATATATCGGCTTTAGCTTTCGATTGCTGTATGAATCCGAAAATATTAACAAAATCAACCCCAAAATAAATTTTTTTAAGTTCCCAGATTTTTTTTTTTTGCCGATTATAACAATTTTTTTCCAGATTTTTTAGACCAATTTTTCAAATTTATTAGAAAAAAATTCTGGCAACAGTGGTGCAAAACTAATAAATTGTTCAAAAATTGCTACAGAAATAGTAACTTTAACAATTTCGTAACAGAACGGCACGGAACAGAACAGAAACAGAGGTAAGGACTAACTGAGCCTTTAAAATTTAGTTTTTTTAAGAATTTTTGTTCGATTTTCATAAAAAAACATTCAAACAAAAACATAATTACTTCATACCCAGCTAGCAATTTCAATCGTGTAAGAGCTACTGGGAGTCTCATGAAAAGCGTCTTTGATCGTCGATGACCGCATTTTTTAATCGTTGAAGATTGCTTACACTGGAAAAACTGTAACACGAGTGAGATTCTTCCATAGCATATTGATCATCTAACGAGTCTTTCATGCCATGTATCGTTTGAGGCTCATGTAGATATTATCTTACAACTCGTCAAATGCCGTAAAAGATTCAATCGATGATGGTTTGGCGGAAGATAAACAAAGTGTTATTTTTGTACTCTGAATAGAATCATTTAAAGATTATCTTAAGACTTGAATATTACAGCCTTACCTAAACAAAAGCGGCATGCATTTTCTAGGTACGGCTCTTAAACATTTTAAGATTAAAAAACGAACGTGTCAGAAAATTTTATGTTTTATTCAGACTTTGGAGACTGAACAAAATCGTCACTTTTTCGAAAAAAATCAGCAAATCGGCACTTTGCTACCTTCGGAACAAAAAATCGTCAAAATGACGATAAATCGTCAAATCTGTCAGCCCTGCATATAGGGCATTAAGGCAGAATTAGTCTTTACTTTCTGTTCTGTTACGGATCAGCTGATTTGTTTCTGTTATTAAAAAACCTATGAAATTGATTAGTTTTTCTGTTCTGTTGCGGTTCAGTTTGTTAAAATCAAAAACATTTTAAGTAATTGTAAGTGACAGCAAAATAAATAATAAAAAATACATATTTATATTGAAACTAGCTGGCCCGGTAAACGTTGTCTTGCCATATAACTTATTTCTTTCAGATGTTACAGTGTCTGCATGCCAAATTTTAAGAAAACCGGTTGCTTAGTTAAGAAGAAGAGCTTTTACACCTTCTGCTTTACGCCCTAAATAATAAAAACTATAGGCTATATTACTTTCCAGCTCTAACACTATTTGGCTGCGAAATTTCAAGAAGATATTGGGAGGGGGAGCTTTTACCCTTCTTGCCATATTTCAAATCCTATTCGCTATTTCTTTTCAGATGTTACAGTGCCTGCATGTCAAATTCTAAGAAAACCCGCTCATTAGTTTAAAAGATATAGGGAAGGGGAGCTTTTACCGCTATTGTCCTATCTCACGCCCTATTCCCTATTTGATTTCAGATGTTACAGTGTCTGCATGCCAAATTTTAAGAAACCCAGTTGATTAGTTTAAAAGATTGGGGAGGGGGAGCTTTTACCTCTATTGCCCTATTTCACGCCCTAAATAACAAAAATTTGAGGCTATAGTTCTTTCCAGATGCTACACTATTTTCCCGCAAAATTTCAAGAAATTCGCTCGATTTGTTAAGCAGATATAGGGAGGGGGAGATTTTACTCCTCTTGCCCTATTTCACGCCCTATTCCCTATTTTCTTTCAGATGTTACAGTGCCTGCATGCCAAATTTTAAGAAAACAGGTTCATTAGCTAAGAAGATATAAGGAGGGGGGGGGGGGGCTTATGCCCTATTTTGCGCCCTCCAGCAATATAAAATATACTCAACGACCTATTCTCATGCCTAACAAAAACACATACAAAATTTCATAAGAATCAGTCAAGCCGTTTCGAAGGAAATCAAAACGGAGGGCATTTTGTTGATATTTGTATGGGAATATATAGGAAAATCTAAATGCCATATCTCCGGAACCACTGGGCCGATTTCATGCAAACTTTTCATTAACCATCGACAGACTATCCCCAACGTAGCCCAACGTTTTTGTTGAAATCGGTCTACCCATTTTCGGAGTTAGTGGTGACATCAAAGTATACACTTCTTTTTATATACATATATGCAAATAAACTGTTTTTTGATTTTAAGAATTCATAAAATTTAATTTTTTCAAATTTATGTGCACAAAAGTACTTGAATCAATCTTTTCGTACTTGACTCAAGAAAATCAGTGCTCACCAGTGTTAAAAACTTCAATTATTTAGTACTTTTTTCAGTACTTTTTCATATTAAAAATACCGCAGTACCCACGTGTTGTTTTAAGTACTTTTTTATCCATTGCGCTTTTTAACCTTTAATATGTTAGCAATATTCCCCACTCAGCGCTAAACTGAAACTGTGTGATATGATCAATTCAATAGCAGAATTTGGTTATCATGTGTTTGCTGCAAAATTTATATTGTTGAATATTAAAAATAATTAACGAAGTTAATATTGAGATGCAAAGCGAGGGCGCCTGGATTCCAGAAAGGAATATTTGTTATAAAATAAGATGCATTGGAAAATATTTATGTGGAAAATTTAAATTTAAATGAAAACCATTTATCTTTTAATGATTTTTTTTTTTTTTTTTGGATTTCGATTCAACATACTATTTATAGAAACATGCAAAGTTAACAAGGAAATTCTTTATAAATTGAAAAAAACTACAAAATAATTTTTTGTTTTAAGATTTTGTGAATTTTTAAAGCCTTAATTTTGTTTTTGAAATAAAACATAAAAAATGAGAAGCAGATTCACTTCAGAATATATTTTTTCCGGGAAAGCCATAGCATTGTTATTAATGTTATTTTCGAACGAGAAAGAAAATTATGAAGATATCATTTCTAAATTGCATAAACTGAAAATATTTAATAATTTAATGTTTTCTGCGATTTCACGTATTGGTTTTGGAATCTTATCGATACCACATTCCTCAGCAATCAGTTGAACACACATTTTCATTTTCCTCAAAATGTTGTAAAAAGCGAAGGACGAAATCGTTTACACGTAGAAACTGTTTGATAAAAACGAACGATCTATTAAAGTCAAATCTGTGGCTTTTTGACAAAACATCTTAAGTCAAATTTAAAAATTTTAAAAAATGTTGTTAATCATACGAATTTTCATTGAACAAACAATTTTGTTTACGTTTTTAAAATTTTGTATTATAAACGAAATTTGACTTAAATTTTGGTTTAGTTTAATTTTCGATAAAAATAATTTTTTCACCGAGTTTAAAAAAACGGCTTTGGCTATCTTATCTCGACTTAAGATGTTTTGTCAAAATGCCACAGAAATGATAGTTGCTGTTGTACTTATAATATTTTTAACTACTTATGTATCACTTAAAGTAAAAAAATTATATAAACTACACTTAATTACAAAAACTTTATGTATTAACATATTGTTGGGCTTGAAGTCTTATTTTTTCAAAACCTTTAAAGGTTTATTTAAACCAATATTTCGCACTTCAGGGTTTTTTCTTTCTTACTTTATAAAATTATAACAATTTTTTACAAATTTAGTAATAAATGACGGTTAAAAAATTTTTTTAATTAAATACAAAAAAATTTTTTTTTTCAAATGAAACTTCATACATTACAATATTAATAAATTTTTAACTTCCGTTTCCATTTTTATAAATTAACACCTGTATTCAAAACAAAAATTTAGTTACTGCATATCCCCTGATTAAGGATTTTTTATTCAAAACATTTTTATAATAAACTATGATTATCGAATGATCAAAGACTTTTTAACTCCTGATTAACTGTTGTCAATTTGCTATTTCTGTCAATTGAATTTAACTAAAACAGAGATGTACAAATTTTTCTTAATCGGAATGTTTTGAATAACCTTATGACTAAATTGTGATTAAGCTTAATTAACGTTTTAGTTGCTCACTCGATGAGCGGAGTTTAGTCGGAGTACAGAAATTTTCGTTTTGAATTCGGGTGTAAATGTCTTAAAATTTCTTCTATATTTTTATAATTCTCGACATTGTCGGTACCTTTATAGTTATTTTCTGTGCTTTTCTGTGGATAATATTAAATTAATTCCAATTAAATAGTTTTTGTTCCTTTTATTTTTGATTTTATTGAATGATTGTTTTTTTTTTTTACAAAAAGTACCATTTGGGAGAAAAAGTACCCTTTTTTGAAGCTAAGGTATCATTTCAAAATTTAAATTTTGCAACACTGGTACTCAACGTGCAATTAATACCGCTTCGGATTGATTTGAGTACGGATGGATTGATTTTTCTTTTGAGTGTACATAAGCAGAAATATCGCCAACTTTTTAAACCACACACAACACTGAAATTTTATTTTTAAGCGATTTAGGGAAAATAAAATTTTTCAACCGTTTTGGACAAGAAAATATTCCTAAAAATACGTTTTTTCTGAAAATTATTTCATGAATAATGCGATATTACAAAAAATCCCTACATATTGGAGATTATAAAAAATCTGTCCGATTTTCCCTACCCTTCTATTTTAGTATCAAAAGTACCTATATACATCTTGGGATTTTCCCCTCCTTCTGCCAACACTGGTACCAGGTAACCATGTTTCGTTTCATTTTTCAAGCGTTTTAGAAAAGAATGTAACTTTTTATTTTTACCTTTTTATTTTTACCCTCAGCCCCATATAAACAATACTTCCGGAAAACAGCTTAGTACGCCTAAAACCGTAAAAAATAATGCAATCATAACAAATTTCGGCTCGTCACAGTTTTATAGGACTATAAATGATACTGTGAAATTTCGTGAAGATCGGTACATAATTTACCCTAGGCCCCATAGAAACCCTACTCCCGGAAAACAGTTTAGTACACCTAAAACCATAATTAATAATGCTATCATAACAGAAATTGCTACGTCACAGTTTCAAAGGACTAGAAATTACGCTGTGAAATTTCGAAATGAACGGTTCATAATTTACCCTAGGCCCCATATAAACCCTACTACCGGAAAACAGTTAAGTCGCCTTAAACCATAATTAATAACAAATCGTCACAGTTTAAGATAATAATAACATCATACAGATATTACTCCTTAAACATTTGAACTGTCGGTGGAGGGTATCAAAGATTCAGCACAGCCGAATATAGCACTCTAACTTGTTTTTTTTTTTTTTTAATTCATTCGATAGACTTTTTGTTATTTTTTGACAATAGCTTAAACCAAATCATGCATATTCTGGTTGAGCCTTTAACTAAATATATAAGTGTTTTTGACAAAAACTTTTTTGTTAATGTTTTTTTTTCGGAATTATTTTTTTTAAATGAAACACTTTTTTCTCTATGCACAAACAGTAAGTGCCGTTTTACACACGTCAAGTTTGACTCGTCAAGTCATGGGTTTTTAGTAGAGAGGGGAAAGGAAATGGCATTATCTTAAAAGCTCAAGACTTGACGAGTACAACTTGAAATGTGTGCACCAGCACTAAACAACATTCTCAATTATAACCCATGAAATAAGCACAAACATGATCACAAAAACACGTGAATGCAATATGCTGAATATTTGTTTACATTTAAATTTATTTATTTACTACAGTGACGTAAAACTGACGTCAAAATAAGTTTTCTTTGTTTCATGATTATAACCGATATTATTTACTCGTCTTTAAATGAGAAGAATTTACACAGCAAATGTTTACTGCCAAGTTTGTCGTGTCATTCATCCCAGTTGTGTTCCTAATTATATTATGAATATTTTCTAAATAATTCAATAGGGCCAATGTTCTGCATCCTTTAACGATATTTTTTAATAAAAGTTTGCATTATCTGCAAAACTTCCTATTTGAAAATTAATATCGTTACTTTTAAATAATACAAATATGTATTACGAAAAAAAATATTTTTCTGTAGGAATTTTCACGGGGGTCCTGCGGGGGTTCGTAGGAATCATCTTAAGAATATTTTATCTTCTAGTGGTGAATCTTCCGCGGAAATCAGATGCAGCAAATTCGGCAGTAGTTTAAAATCAACAGATCTGGTAGCCCTCTGGTGCTTCGGCACCAGACTGGCAATTGATTGATGCCCAAGAATGTTTTTCGCTACGAAAAGTTTGCTTTTGCAAGGAGCGTACTTTTTTTGAGAAGAGGTGTCTTTGTGCTTGAAGAGATACATTGTGAAATATGTTAATTTATTGAGGTAGACAAAATGGGTGAAGATTAATATCTTGTTTTGAGCTGATGCTCTTGCTGGATGGAGAGCGGTAAAAAAGGTTGTAGACTTGGAGTAGGTGACCGGGCATGAATGGTGAAAACCTGGATTTTATGAATGTCTTGGGGCAGGAATCTGTAGTAATTTTGCCATATTCTTTTTCTATGACATTTGCAGGTCCTGATCAATCGATTAACTATAACCATGAAAAATGAAATATTGTTATTTCGAACTAATCATTCATCTTCATTCAAAATTTAAAAAACTTTTAATGGGGAACGTCAAAAACTTTAATTAGCATTCTTATCAACGGACCGCTAAACACACCCTAAAATTTTAAACCAAAAACTGGATTATTTTTTCATATTGCAAAAACTTTTTTAAGTTTTCTGATAATTATTTGCATAAATATATTTGTTTTTTATTATTATATGTATATGTATATTTTTTTTTTTTTGTCCAATTTGATAAATGTACAAACACATTTCAATGATAATTACAGGGTGGCGCATAATAATTAAGAGAATAAATTTTTTTTTTACGAATTTTTTCCTGTTTTCTTAGAATTAACTTTGAAAAAATGTATGATTGATGAAAGACTCAGCACAGAACAAAGAACCAAAGTTGTTCAGTTTTATTTCGAAAGTCAGCATTGGATTATTCTGATACAAAGATCATATCAAATAACGAAGCCCATCAATACCGAACAATGAGTGAAAATTTGTTAAGGCCGGGGAAGAGAACAATCCAGTATTGTGGTTCCAACAAGATGGAGCCACAGCCTACACAGCTCATCCAACTTTGCACTTTTTTGACGATAGCAACTTTATTTATGCGCCACCCTTTACATATTTAGATTTTAAAGGAATGATGAATGAATAAACGAATGAAGGTGTTTATTTTTTACTTTTGAATCATGTGTTATCATGACGCATCAAAAATCTATTTTCGCAGATTATGAACCCCGTGTGTAGTACGAAAAACACATGTGACTCTTTTAGCAGAAGTATGCAAGAGGCAAACTATTTTTTTTTTTGTTGTACTTTTTTCCCACAAAATAAATGAACTAAACAGTATGGCGCACTGTAGGAAATTTTTGCCATTTTTTGGCCAAAAGTGAATTTTGTTTTAAATTTTGATATTTTGATATTTGATTTGTTACCAAGTTAAAATAAATTTTTGAGTGCTGTAAAATAAAAGTGATTTTTCAATAAAAGTTTGTGATACAAATTAATTAGGATTACAGAAAAATAAAAATGAAAATTAATGTCAAAAGTGAGTATTTTTTTGACATTATTGGGGAATTTTCTATTAGAATGATTATTTCGGCAGAATTAAAGTGGCTTGAAAATCTATATATAAGTTGCATTGTGTTACACAGAAAAAATTATTTTTCCAATTCAAACAAAAAATTTGTAGAATCAAACAATTTTTTATCTGAAATCGGTGCTATAAACAAATTTGCATATTCAAACAATTTATTTGCATTTTGTTTATTGAAAAAAAACACTGATTTTTTTCAAACAAATAATTTAACTGAATCAAACAAAAAGTTTACTGAAACCCATGTACTAAATTTCAAAACCAAAAAAAAAAGTTTTTGCACAAGCAATGACGCGCACACAAGTAAGCACTGTATGAGAAGATGAAGGCAGAGCAGCCGCCGGCTGGCTTTCAGACACATTTTTTTTTTGTTGGAATAATTTTTGAACGAAGTCTTACTTATACACACACAACACAATATGTTTGTTTTTCTTCATCACTCACCGTTGCTATATCATATCCTTTGCTAAAGAAGAAATGTAACCATAAACGGCAGCAGACCGACTCGATATGTTTTTCGCCATCATTCTATTTTTGTATTTGATGTATTTAACTAAACAGTTTTAAGAAATTGAATACGGGATTTTGTTTCTTATAATGTTGTTTAAAGAGAGTGAAACATTTTTTTTACCTGCTATTGTTTTCCTTGGTGTTTTCTTTTCTACAAAAAAGTGTGACATTTAATTTAAAAAAATGCAATTTGGTGTCTGTTCCATAAAAATTTTGCTTCAAAAACCGGTGAGTTTTTTAGAATAAAACAACCCACCCTTTTCGATATCACATTTTTTGTAGAAAAGAAAACACCATTATACTTGTTGCACCTTTTTAAAGCGTCTAAAAATAGACTGTGTGTGTTTTTTGTTGTTGTTCTTATATTTCACATAAAGAAGTGTTGCTTACGATCAAATAAAAATATTAAAAAAGACGACAACATTAAAGAGAGTTAAATATTTCATAGAAAATTATGAAAACTTGACACCAATAACGCGTTTATTATATTTTTGAAGAGTTGTCCACATTTCTGTTGGTTAAATAAAAATCAAACAAATTTATTTATTGAATCAGTAAAAAAATTTGTAGAAATTAAAAAAATTTTCAAACAAGCGTTTGTTTGAAAATAATTTGGCAATAATTTTTTCTGTGTAGTAATTGATGTTCTCTGTAATGCGTGAACCGACTAACGTTTAAGGTGACGTCAATAACAAGGTTTTTATTTTGAAAAACTGAAATTCAATAAGTTTTTAAATTCATTACAATTCGATTTAAGTCAAACCATTAGTCTGGGATCACACTATGAAAGTTTTCTTTCAGAAAGTCTGAGTTTATGGGTAAGAAGGGAAAAAGGAACAACATGTTCTCTTCCCCTCTCATCAATAAACTCAGACTTTCTGAAAGAAAACTTTCATAGTGTGAACCCAGACTTACTTAAATTAAGCTACTTAGGTATTGTAAATGAAATCTTCATAAGTTAAAGCCATTTAAGTGAACACTGCTTTCATTTCGAAACTTGTAATTTTTCGTGCATGAAAATTTTGCAAATTTAAGTTAATATTTTGAGAAACTGAAAGGCGTCTTATGGTATTGCAGCCACTTTGTTAAATGGTGGTCGCACAGTATATTATTCTTTGAAATTGCCATTGAATTGCCAAGTTAATGAAACTCCGACATGTAACGTTTCAAAAACATCTGAAACCGCAAAATTATTGAAACGTTGCAGTATCATTATTTGGTATGAATGTATTATGGCGAATAAGAAATCTGTTGAAGCATTTGAAAGAACAATGAAAGACCTTCGTGGCAATTCAGAGTTGTTTGATGGTGTCAAACAACAGCTTACCAACAGACTGGAACTGTTGGTAAGCTTATAGCCTATTCATCGATGTCGAACGTAGACTTCATTCGCTTAAATTACATGTAAACCAAAGACAATATTGTATAATTTGTTTTCGTTTTTAATGTAAGTTCGAACGAAGTTTTCGTTCAGAAATAGATGAATAGGCAGTTAATCTTACTTAACTTATTAAGGTTCTTTGTGGTAATATTTAAAGTTTCTTCACATAGTCCTAAAAAAATAACATAAATAAAAGAATTTCAGGAATTCTGTTCTGTTTTAGGTGTTTCTTATACAAGATGGACTTCTTAAAGGAAGATCCCTGAAAATAAAATTGGACCACCTGATCCATTTTGATAAAATGGACCACTCCATGGACTGGTCCGATGTAATGCAAGCAAGGACCATGTCATTGTTAAAAAGTGTTTGTAGTGAGACGACATGTCTTCGTTTTTTAACGACATGCTTTCGTTTTTAAACGACTTCAAAACTAGTCCTCTTGAGTATACCATGGAGAAGTTTTAAAACTACTCCTTAGTAGTACAAATTGAGATTGAGTGCCCCGGTAGGCTAGTGGTAGTGAGCTAGTTTATCAGCACCGGGGTTGTGGGTTCGATTCCCACCAGAGACTCTGGTTTCTTTCCTGCAGACAAGCGAAAAGCTTCGCGGGATTAGCTTAGGATATTTAAAAAAAAAAAAAAAAAAAGGTGGGTTATATGGTCCTCTAATGGGACATCGTAATGTTAAATAGACAATGTTTTTTCCATACGTTTGGGTTACTTTTGGACTAGTCCTAGTCCCTTGTGGGCTACATTTTACACGCGTGTTTGGACTAGTCCTTTTATTTGCAGGGATGTTGTAAGAATCGTAGAACAGTGGGATGCTTTGATACTGTGTTTTGAAACATAGTTTTATAAAGGCAATGGTATGAGAGCCGCAGAACTTGCAGAAAGTATGGATGAGTTCCAAAACAGAGGAAATTATCAACGCGTATACAATAAGCCAACTATGCATTGTAAAACTCTTTGATACATTTTTTACGTTCTCTGCAAGGTATTAGGATGTATTGGAGCTCAGCCTATGTCTTATAAAGTTTAATAATTTTTTTTTAAATTGTACAAACTTAAGTAAACAAAATTTCATTCATAAAAAATATGCATAAAAATATATTTATTTAACCATATTTAAAAAAAAAACATAAATACATTTCATTCAGTTTTAAAAACTTAAAACATAGTTTAAAAAGTACTACTCCTTAAAGATAAAGATATATTTACATATATAAATAAATGAGTTTTTTTTAAGTTATCAAATGTAAAACTCATTATATTTGGTGTTAAAACAGTTTTAAGCATTGAAAGTGTTCGTTCGACATCAACGGATGTAATAGGTGGATATTTAAAAGTGGTCAACTCCTTTGTAGAATATTCATTGTCTACAATTTTTTTCTTTACTGGAAGGTAAATTAAAAATATTACCAATTTCTTTAACTTTTTTAAATCCGGCATTCTTTTTTAAAACTGCATAAATTTTGGCTTTTATTTTTTCTCCGATTTGACTTTCTACTTTTCTTATTTTAATGACAGCGTCATCAACTAGTTTAACCGAGGTGTTCAATGATTTAAGCCCCTGGAGTTCGGTTATTGTCTTGACTAGAAACCCATTGTTTGAGTGTATAAATTCTAATTAAGCCTTCATATTAGGTACATTTAAAATATTGTTTACTTTTTTATCGCGACTGCATTATTTTCGTTAAAATTATTTACCACATCTTTAAATTCTTCAAAATTTTTGGCATAATACTCAACTGCCTGCAACCAGGTACCCCATCTTGTTATACATGGTTGAAACGCAAAGGTGACTTTAAAAACTTTCATGCATGGCATGAGCTTAGCATGTGACATGTAACATTTTTGAGTAAGATATCTTAAAAAAAAGGTCAAGTAGAGCAAAATTTTATTTTTATTAAAGGATTCTAAAAGAGAAATTGAATCTTTGAAATTTTGAGCTATTGAAGCATGGTCCACCTTTTCCAACTTTACAATATTTAACAAAAATTTGTGTTTACTCTGTTCTTCTTCTGCATTCAAGATCTTCTTCTGCATTCAAGATCCCAATTACGTAGACAACGAAACGTCCTTCAGTGTCCATTGCTTCGTCAATAGACAGCCACAAATTATGTCACTTAATTCTTTCAACAATGTCACATAGTTGTATAGTGTACTACTTGGCGATATAAGTTTTTATAAGGGTTGTTTCGTAGGAATGGTTTCATTGTTATATTTGTTTAAAAAAATTCTATAATTTTGGTTGATTAGCTAATATAGAGGTATATCTGCAGACACCAGAGCATTATACAATTCAAAACTAAATTTGCTAGTCTTATCCCCAAAAGTTGATTTTCTTGAAATTAAAGTTTACGAAACGTTTTCATAAATCATAAATCTTTGTGTTTCTGGCTTTGAAGGTGCTGATTTACTTGAAATTTTTAAATGAAACACCTTTTTGTAAACTTTGCAAAAAAGTACTTTTCCCTCTACTTTGAAGACTCAAAAACACACTTATTTAAAAGATTATTTTTTGATATTTTTTCTTTTGGCATTTTTCCTTAAAAACAATTTATTTTATTAATACTTTTTGGATTTTAGGTCATACTTCTTACTCCGTAAATCAAAAACACTATGTTGAGTTCTATTTTTTCTTCGCCGAACATTATTTTTATTTACTGTTTCTTCAAGTAAAAAAAACCGCGAACAAAATGAAATGTCAAAAACTGTTTTATTGTTACTTCTACAATTATGTGCACAATTATACAAATTGTATAATTTTTGTATGTGCTACTTTTTAAAAGTAAAAGAAACAAGGTGAATTTATAATAAAATGTAGGTAATTCAGTACCAAACACCAACATGTTGTTTTTGCTCCTTGAAAAGGTCGAAGTTAGCAGATTTTCCCATACTAGTTTGACTGTTTGACAGCTTCAGGGCTGAAACAACTATAACCAGCTGATTCACTGACTACATATTATAATGAATTCGCTTTGAACAGAAAGATATTTCTAAACAAAAAACTAAGAAAAGAGCAATTTTTTTTTATAAATATTACAAAATATGACGAAAAATGTGAATTTATAACAAAATATGACGAAAAATATGAATTTATATCAAAATATGCAAAAACATGCATTTAAAGCAAAATATGCAAAAATATGCACTAACAAATTGATGCCATTTTACTGGAAATATTGTGATTCGCAAATATATTGACTTTAGGTGGGTCTCAGAGTACCGACAACAAACATGCATTTGCATGAAGTCCCTTGCCCTGGTTATTACATACGATCAATGAATTATTCTAGTTTATAAGCGTTATTAAATGAATTGTATATACATTTTGTTAAAGTTGAGCCATACCAGCAAATTAACTTTTAATAAAACTAGGGGTTACGTGTTGGACTATGTGAAAAAACTTAAAATATTACCACAAAGAACCTTAATATTTTTTGCATTGCTAAGTAAGATTAACTGCCTGTTCATCTATTTCTGAACGAAAACTTCGTTCAAACTGACATTAAAAACGAAAACAAATTATACAATATTGTCTTTGTTTAACATGTAATTTAAGCGAATGAAGTTAAATATTTAATAGGTGTGAACATAGGCTTACTTTTTTGTTTAAAATATAATTGCAAATTACAAAAAAAAAAAATAGTATGTAGATTTATAGCTTTATCAAAAATATATACATACATATACATACATATCGTCAAATAAAATGCAAAAGGGCCTATGTTCATTTTAAGAAAAAGAGAGATAACTTAATAAAAAGGCAGCTATCGTTAACACATTATGCATGATTGACACTATCCTGAAAAACTGTTTTTGTAATCTCAGTCGTATCGCTACTGAAATTTTTTTAAAAATTATGAAAGGCCATTTTGCATTTTTATGACGATATAATTGTTTTTAAATATTTCAAAAATTTGGTCGGTTTCAAAGGATTATGGTAGGTTTTGCGGAAAATTTTGGTCGGATAAAAATTTTTCAAACGGCAACTCTGGGGTATATATTACTTTATCATTCCGTATGTAATTTCTACAATAGACCTGGATCCTTATGAGAATGGAAGTTCAAATCCGGTTATTCGGCTGTCTGTTCAAATGGGTTGGTATTTATTTATGTCAGGTATGCTTATTTTAATTTTGCTATTGAAATTCAGCCAGATCGGACCAAAAATGGCTGAGATATGAGCAAAAAACCTCTAATTTTTTCCACAAATCCATTGTTGTTGTATTTTTTTTTTCTGTATATGTATCTGGAGAACGGCAAGAGCCAAAGTTTCCAAATTACGTACAAACATTTAGGTTATCAATACACAACATCCCACAAAATGTCGGCAGGAATGTAGAAGTAACCCTAACTTTTTGAGCTGTCATATGACCTAAGATTACGCCTTATATATCAAAAGATCGGAAATCTTAAGAAGAAAATATATTTTGAAAAATCCGGAAAAAACGGTTCAGATACGAAAAAGTTATGACCAAAATAATTTTTTTTTTAATACCAAGTTTGTTCTTCAACACGTCGGTCTATAATTCGCTCAAATCGGTTAAAAATGGGAAAGCTATGAGTTAAATACTCATAAAATGGGCTAAAAAATAGCAAAAATTTTATTTAACTAAAATTTTAGGGCTTTCATTAGGGTTTTTTCCCGGGAATTTCAATTAGGGGGGGTGCTTTAAAACCATCTAAGATAAGGCCATGATGGCTTTATTGCTCAAATTAATGGGCGATAAAGCCGTAATGGCCTTATTGCCCATTCATTGAGAGGTATGGTCATATTTAAAATTTTGCGAAATGGGAGATATAGCCATATATTTTTTTCGCAAATGAGAGATGAAGCCATATTTTTCCAGAATATTGTTATGCATGGTGTAAACGGTGCCGTGTAATAAAGCCATAGGAAATAAAGCCATATGACTTTATTACCACCATCCAAGTGCAATAACACCATAATCGCTTAATAACCAAAGTGGAAATAACGGCATAACAGTGTAATTGTTATGGTTACAAAAAAATGCCAAAAGAATGAGTTGCCATTGTCAAGTATTGAAAAAATATGGTACAGTAGGTGGAAGGGCGAGGGAGCACGTCCGGCAGGCGATCGTGGCGTGGCGGATTTTCTCCTATATGGTATAACAAATACTTGCTTCGCTAACTTAAGCTTCTATGCATAGCCTATCCCAATAAAAAATGGAGCTTCCAACGAAGCAGGTTTGTAAGGGAGAAACATCAACGTTTCGCTTACCATTGCGCTTACGGAAGACATGAATTTTATATGGCGAGTTCCCACTTTGAAGCAATACATTTTTGACACATAAAGCGCATTAATCAGCGCATATAAAAATTGTTGAATGTAACGATCAGCCTTACACACTGAATGTTTTGATACAGTTATTTTTTAGTATTCTCCCTTACAAACCTGCTTCGCAGTAAGGGAATGCCGTAGCACTTGAAAGTTTATTTTTTTTTTATAAAAGTTGTTGAGAGTTCTTTCACTAACTTTACTGCATTTTTGTATGTCTTATTGCGTAGCGCATAATTGTGCGCTTATTTTTTGTAAATGTACCATTAGTGCTTCGCAAAATGATAAAAATTTTTATTGGGATTGTATAACAAATACCGGCTTCGCTAACTAAAGCTTCTCTGCGTAGTGGGCCTTCGTAAGAAAACAAGGCAGATCTTTTAACCTTTACTTAGTTAACCGGTACTTGTTATACCATAAAGTAGAAAATTCTTGCGCCCGGCCCAAGACCGGCTATGCAGAGAAGCTTTAGTTAGCGAAGCCGGTATTTGTTATAGCATTGAGGAGAAATCCTTGCGCCCGGCCGAAGGCCGGCTATGCCGGGTCGCTTTAGTAAGCGCTGTCATATATGGTGTAACAAATACCTCCCCCCTATAGGGGAGAAAATCCTTGCGACCAAAAGTGTTTTCGTTATATTTTTAATATATACACCCAGAGAAAAAACAACAAAACAAATTTTAAATAAATTAGAATTATATTAAAAGAAAAAAATTTAAATGGGAAATAAGGCCATGTATGGCTTTATTTCACTCCTTACAGGGAGATAAAGTCGTATGGCCTAATTGCTCAAAGGATTGAGAATATATGGACTAATTGCTAAATAGATTGAGAAATAAGGCCATATGGCTTTATTGCACGGCACCGGTGTAAACATTCTGTAAAAGGGAAAATCCTTAGTTATCATTGAAAAACATTTTTTTATTTTTGTGACGCACACACGAAAACTTAATTCAGCCGTAAGCACGCAGAAAAACTTTAGAATGCGAGGCCAGATTTCAATACGTAACTTAAGTGTCTCCGGAACTGAAAAGAGAGATAAAGCAATTTTCTAATATTGCTAATGTGAGCTAAGGCCATGATGGCTTAATCTCCCATTCAAATGAAAAAAAAAATAAAAGGCCATCATGGCCTTATCTCACATGGTATTAGAGCACCGCCCCTTTCAATTATTATATTTCCCTCCGTCCCGGGATTTTTCTATTTATACTTTGAAATTTAGTTTTCTATTCTCTCAATATTAGCATCTGTGGATGGGTTTTTCATTTTCAATATCGTTTTTTTATATAAAAAAAAATTATAGTTTAGTGTTGTCGATATCGAAAATTTTCTTTATACATTTAAAATTTAAAAAATTTTTAAATAAAGTTTAATTTCTATAGTAAATTTTATTAAATCGTTAATATTATATACAAAAAACTTATTAATATCATAAATTTTCTTAATAAAACTTGTAAATATCGTAAATAATTTTGGTTTAGCGAGCTGTGCGTATCTTTAATTTTCAATAGAAACAATTTTCATAGAAAAGTTTATAATATCTTGAAATATCTATAGAAAATTAGTTAATTTCTTAAGAAAATTTTTCAATATCGTAAATTTTTAATATCGTTTTTTATAAAAAAAAAAAATTATGGTATAGCGAAGTTTTCATGATAAAATAAATTTTCCTTGAAAATATTAACAATTCAAAACTTTTCCATGAAAACATTTTCTATATAAAAAAATTTTTGTAATAAAATTTAAGGTAATACTACGATTTTTTTTGGAGTATTTGCAAAAAAAAATTGTAGTAATTTTACGATATACAAACTTTTGGTAACGAAATTACGATTTAGTTATGTCAATATCGTAAATATATTATAAAAAATTTGAATATATCTTAAATTTTTTTAAAATAATTTTTGAAAAAGTTTTATAGTACATCATAAATTTGTAATAGAAAATTTGCTAATATCGTAAAATTTATGTAGAAAATTTTAAAAAATCGTTGGTTGGGTTTCCATTGAAAATTCGGTAACATAGTAAATTTTCTTTAAAAATTTATTAATATCGTGATTTTTCTTAAGAAACTTTGTAAATTCGTAATATAGCAAACAATTTTGGATTAGTGAGGCAGGCGTTCATTTTGTTTATAAAAAATTTTTAAATATCGTAAGTTTTTAATAGAAAACTTGTTAATATGGTTAAATTTGCTGTAGAAAGTTTGTAGCATCGTAAATTTATTGTTTTAGAAATCTATTAATATCTGTAAAATATTTGTTACTATCGTAAGTTTTTAATATCGTTTTTTATAAATAAAAAATTATTGAGAATATAACAATTCAAATATTTTCTAACAAAAACATTTTATATATAACAAAATTTTTGTTATGAAATTTACAAAATTATAAATTTTCTTATCAAAGTAGTTTTTGGAATACAAAATTTTTAATTAATAAGAGGGAGTTTACACGGAGTCTTTTCAGACATGTCTGCTTTTGACATTCTCTTTTGAACATGCTTTCAATAACCTATTGTATTTTCACGATGTCTTTCCAAACATATCTGTTTTCATGTACAATAGTCTAATATACATACATATATGTACATACAAATTAAAAACATGGAAATTCATATAAACAAACATGAAAACTCATTTCATTTCTGTTTGGCAACCCCTTTTTTTTCTCACCCCGATCGCCTACAAACAAAACAAACGTGTTTGTTAGACATGTCTGAATAGACACCATGTAAACTTCCTCTAAGTTTTTGTTTGTCGTGCTTAATTCCCAATTTTTAGAGGGAGTTTAGACGGTGTCTTTTCAGACATGTCTGTTTTTTACATTCTCTTTTGAACATGCTTCCAAAAACCTATTGTCTTTTCACGATGTCTTTCCAAACATGTCTGTTTTCAAGTATAATAGTCTAATATACACATACATACAAATTGAAAACATGAAAATTCTTATAAACAAACATGAAAACTCATTTCATGTTTGTTTGGCAACCCCTCTTTCTTCTCTACCCCGATCGCCAACAAACGAAACAAACGTGTTTGTTAGACATGTCTGAATAGACACCGTGTAAACCCCCGCTTATTCTTGGTAAATACACTGAAATTTATTTTTGGGGGATAAAATTGTCTCTAAAAAATTCCAATATTTTTTAATAAAAAATCGGTTATAGGAAATTTACGACGTAAATACACATTCGGGCAAAAATGAAAGATTTAAGGCTCAACCATAATATGCATAGCCGTGCTTAACCTACTGTCAAAAATTAACAAAAAGTTTCTCAAATGTAGTTAAGTAAACAGAAACAAAATAAAAAAATCATTTGATTCCGTACGGAATGTGCGGTTAGATTCGGACCTTGCTTAAGCAAATGACAGTTTCATTAAAATTAGAAAAATTTTCCTTGAGTTCAATATGGTTTGCCTCATATAACTTACATGTATTACATTTAGCCAACTTAAGCACATTGTGGTTGTTTAAAGGTTGTCGTGAATTTTTGCGGACCGATTTAAGAAGGACGTACGCGTTTATTTAATTGCAATAAATTTAATTTTGTGTATGAAAACAATATCGAATTATTTGTGAAATTTCCCCACTTAGAATTTCATAAATATTTATAATTTCACTTAAGTCTCTTTTGAATTTCCATTAAATGTAGGATGTTAAATAATTTGTTAAAAAAATATGTACGTCAATTGAATTTTACTAGGTCAAAATTAAATTAAAACGCACTAAACTTTTTTTTAGATTATTAAACAATGCAAAGAATTAATTTTTAATAAAACTACTCACTAAAGTTGATATTGCAAATACAAATTAGCATTTAAAATTATTTTCCATTCTTTTTTTGCAATATTTGTAGTTAGGTATCATTTCGTGCTTTGGGCGTAATTTTCCTTTAACTGTATGAAAATGAAAGTTTTGAACTCATACAAAGCCATCCATCATTTATTTACGCCAATTATGAAAAACGAAACAAATAAAAATCGTACGATATTTAAAATGACGTTTTCGTTTAGCCTCTTTATGTTTATTTGGAACGTAAAAAATTGTAAACAAATACGCACAAAAACAACCAAATAAATAAAAACAAAAAGACTCGTAAACAATTCTATTGCAGTTTCTAAATTATTTTTACTATTTTGAATAGAACTTTTTTGCCTCGATTTTAAATTTTTTTTTACACACTCTCTCCCTTTTTCTCACGCTCAACGACTTTTCTACCAATATTACATTGTAAATGTGTGTTACTTACAGTGTTGCCATATGAGGGGAACTAGTTCCAAAGTTAACAACCTATTTCACTTTATGCGAAAAAACTTTATTTCGCACAACAACATTCTGTAAAATTTTTTTTCGGAAAATTTAATGAAAATTTTTTTTAAAATTTTATAGAACAAAATTTGTTATACATACAATATATTTTTTAAATTTTTTTTATATTTTTAAATAAGTCTAGGTTCTTCAAATTTAATTTTCCTTAAATTATTTGTACCAAGGAAGGAATTTTACAACATGAAATTAATAAAAAATAGTTTGATAATTTGTATTCTTGACTATGATCAGAATTCTTTAAAGTTATATCGTTTGCGTTACTGCGGCGGCAGCCGGTCTACAGTAAAACATCAATCTTTTTACCAATCGTATTGGGATATATATTAATAAAGCATAATTTAAAAATATCAGCACATTTAAATTAAAAACAAACAGTTTAGTAAAATCGCAATTGTAATAATTAGGAATCAAGCACGACAAACAAAATCTCGTTAATTGAAAATTTTGTTATATAGATAGAAAATGTTTTCAGAATCTTGGAAATTATTTCTTTCATAAGTTACTTTATTATATTCAACATTTTTTTATTTTTCGAATTATATTTTAGTTATGTATTTTATAAAGCTTTTTTGTATGTAGTACTATTCCTTCAATTTTTAGGAATGACTTTATACACCACCAGACTATTAATTAGCTTGTATTAATTACCTTGTTCAGTATGGACAGAAAGAATGAGAAATGAAATTGCTTTCGAATCGAAAAAGTTATACGCATAAGAGAAGGTTCAAAATTAGACAACGTTTGTTGCCACACTTGAAACATACCGGATAATATTGTAAAAAAATCGGTTCATCTGAAAAGGGCCAAAATTAGTTGGTATATGAGAAAGATGAAAATGACATGATTGAAATTTAGTTTTTAGCCATGTTAGAATAAGTACAAGGTATAGTCATTACAAATTTTGTTCTTAAATTGCAAACCCATATAACGTCAAACAAAAGAAAATAAAGATAAAAATTAAAACAAGCGTCAAAAATTAATTTGACATTACATGGGTAAATTATGGCAACTCTCCCTAATGAACCTACCTTGTACTTATTCTACCATAATAAGTTCGATTAATTGATCATGAATAACCTTAAGGGGGGACTGCTTTAATACCATGCGAGATAAGGCCATGATGGCTTTATCTCTTATTCAATAGGGAGATAAAGACTTTTTATTTTTTTTTTATTTGAATGGGAGATAAAGCCATCATGGCCTGACATTAGCAATATTAGAAAATGGTTTTATCTCTCATTTCAGTTCTGGAGACACTAAAGTTAAGTACTGAAATCTGGCTTTGCATACTAAAGTTTTTCTGCGTGGCGGCTTGCGGCCTTGCTTAGGGGTTTTTTCCTCCAGTAGAACGCGGAAGGTGGCTTCACTGAATTAAGTTTTTCTGCATGCGTCACAAAAATAAAAAAATGTTTTTCAATGATAACTAAGGATTCCCATTTACAGTATGTTTACACCATGCTGTGTTGCCAATTTAGCCATTTAGAGCCACTTTTTGGGTTAGAGATTAGCGATTAAATTAACTTTAATCTCTGTATTTACTTTTTGAGTTGTATTTTTTTTACTTTTTTTTGCTAGTTTAAGCGGCCAACGGTGGTGGTTTAAACCTTAACTTAAACACACAGAAAAAAATACCCATGTAAAATTAACATGGAAAAATGTTGATTGAGAATCATGTTAAATTTCAGAAAAATTATGCCCTTTACTTAAATTTATCATTATTTCATATTAATTTTTAATAAAAAATATCAAAATAACCTTAGATTACGTTTATTTAATATTATTCACTGTTAAAAAAAAAAAAAAAAAAAAATATTAAAATATAAATAAATCTGGATTCAATATTGAACCCATAAAAACCTGTTTTGTATTTAAATCAAAAGTTTATCTTGTTAAATTAACATGCATACCTACTTAATTATGTACATTTTTTATTTTAACTTTTAAAATATGTTATAAAAAGAAGACAATTCCCGTATTCTTTTAATTAAAATTGTTTATTTAAATAGTACATCAAGTTTTCAAAGTAGAATGATGACCATATCGGGCGATTCTGCTGATGCTTCTGTTAACAAAGGAGAATACAAAATAAGTGAAAAATGTGTTACAGTGTTTTGAATTATTCTTACATAAATGCAAATGTTGTCTGAAGCTTCTTCACACTGTTAAAATACACTCAAACCCATTTGATTCTACATGAAATTCACGTTGTTTCAACTGGAAATAACTTTCATTCAACGTGATTCCGATTGTTATTTCAATATAAATTACATTTTGCTCTAACTTTACTGCAATGTTAAATAAACATGAATTATAGTTATATCAAAAGAAAAAAATGTTGTTCGCAGTTATTGTAAAAACAGGTTGAATTAACATGAAACCCGTATGAAGCAAAATCACCACCGAAAAAATTTAAATCAACCTTGCTTTCGACGTTTTTAACTTGATTTTTTTCTGTGTGAACTGTCAACATACACATGTTTAACATAAAGAACTTGCAAAAATATAAACAAAAAATACATTTTAAAACATTGCTTAGTACTTTTATATAATTTTTCCATTCTATATGTGTTCTTTAATATATTTTTTCTTTAAACGCAAAAAATTTATACCTTGTAAACAATATTAAATTCGCGCATTTTCTTCTTCTTCTTCTTTGAAAACATCCATATTGCTTGATAAAAAGTTGATATTTGCAAAAAAATGTTGCCATTTATTTGTGCTCAGTATGGTAGCGCTACATGGTTTAAGCCACCACCCAAAAATATCAAATTCAATTGATACTAGCTTAACTTAATTCTCAGATTAGCTAATTATAGAATAAAATTAACTTTAATCTCAAACCCAAAAAGTGGCTCTTAGTGGCTAGATTTAGCCATTTTTCACCCTGTTTAGCCATTAAAAAATTAGTTTAGCCATTAGCCATTTTTTTAGCCATTTTTCAACTTGTTTAGCCGTAAATTTTTTTTGCCGTTTTTCTTTTAAAATAATAATTTTTATTTTATAATAAAAATTTATAAAAGTATAATAAATATTTTGAACAATTTAAACGCCTTTAATTTAAATCACAACTTTTACAAATGTTGAAAATCGCTATAAACTATGACGCTGAAACAACTTTCAAAATAAAGAAACAGTATTCCACTATTAAATTTATAAAACGGATCAACACAAACATCGCTGTTTCTTTCTGGTTGCAATTAAAGGGTGCAGGCGGTAACAAAATTGTTTTAGAAATTTCAGAATTGACTATCAAGTTTCTGTCACTTCCATGGTCTAATGCTGAAGTAGAGAGAGAGGGTGTTTAGCCAAGTAAACATCATTAAAAGTAATTTGAGAAATAGGTTACATTAAGCAACCGTTAATTCGATTTTATCAATTAGGTAAATATTTTTACCATAACAATACAATATTTACACCACCACTACAATAGTGGAGATGGTACTATGCGTTTGTGCTAATGCCTGTAACACCTTAAAATAAGGTGGGCTTTATGTATACCGATTAACTCAGAATCACTTTCTGAGTCGAGTTAACGATGTTTGTCCGGCTGGCTGTCCATGTAAATCTTGTGCGCAAAATACAGGTCGCAATTTAGAGATTATTTGATAAAATTTGGTACAAAGGTTTTAATGTGGTGTAGGGTATCATAAAGTCGGGTTTAACCGACTATACTTTGTAACTTGTTGTTTATTGTAGATCTGGACTCAAAAGGTTTGGTAAATGTTGCCGTGATTATGATTTACCTTCAAATTATTTAAAACTTATGATTATTTGAAACTAAGAGATGAACAATAACGACATCGAATTTTTCGAAGATTTAATTTTTTAATATTAATTTATTTTAATATTAATTTACGTTTATTCTTATTCAACAAATTGATCTTAACTCACAATTTTATCGTAAACAACTTTAAATGAATTATTTCTGGTTTGTTATTGATTAATTATGGATTTAAAGTGTTTTTATTTAAAAAAGCTTTTAGCCATTTTTTAGCCCATTTTTAGCCATTTTTTGCCGTAAATTTAGCCATTTTCGGTCACCAAGTTTTGGCAACACTGACACCATGCATTACAATATTCTGAAAAAATATGGCTTTATCCCTCATTTGCGAAGCAAAAATATGGCTATATCTCTCATTTCGCAAAATTTTAAATATGACCTTACCTCTCAATGATTGGGCAATAAGGCCATTATGGCTTTATCTCTCACTCAATTGAGTAATAAAGCCATCATGGCCTTATCTCACATGGTTTTAAAGCACCCCCCAACATTAACAGGTGGATGCCTATTTTTCTAGTAAATTTTGGTAATATCGGTGTCGCCAATAAGTGATTTTCACAAAACAGTGCCAGAAGCCATTTAGCATGCGGAACAATTCAATTACTGCATTAGATTTCGCTAGAGGGTACAATACGAGCCCTGATAGCAAAAATTATGTAACCAACAAAAATAAAATTTTACAGGAGAAGGTTTTTTTTAAATATTTTTGCTTCAAGTCGAGGGTTTCGTTTGAAATTGCTTTTGCTCTTATTTCGTAATGGCACTTCCAGAGATATGAGATTTTTAGAGATGATGCAAATAATCAAAAATTGACGATTTTCATCAAAAAACAAAAATTTAAAATGTTGTTGGTTACATCATTTTTGCTATTAGGACTCGAATAGTCCAAAATTAAACTTGCGGTATGAAAAAAACCTTATGGCAATACTGGTCACTAACGTTGCTCATTTAATAAAAAAAGGGGTGTGTGTACCCTGTAATTCCCCGCGACCACCATTCACAATAAAAATATGATCGTTAACTGTTTAAAACAACAAATCTCTTATGAATACGTCATATTTATTGTGTAAAATATCGTAGATAAACAAAAACAGCAGCAGCAATTAATTAGAAATATAAATTCGCAATAAAAAAAACTTGTTGATAAATTTTTACAATAATATTTATAAGTAATAACTCACGGCTGAATGTGGGGACAAAAGCGGTAAATTTATTTCGAATTCAAAAATCATGAGGGCCAATTGAAAACAAATGCATAATAACAAATGCCGTTAAAATCAAGGGGATTGTTTGTTTATTTTGTTTTTACTATAATTTATTTGTTTAACTGAAAATAACAAAGATATTGCAAATTATAGTCAATCGTTATGAATGAATTTTGAATTCTTTGTAGTCAATATGCGAAATAAACAGTTAAGGAAATCGAAATAGTCCAGCTAATGAGGAAGGAAAACTAATTAGAGTTGCAATTATGTATGTATATTCAAAAAATTTAAGGGCAACCATGGATTTTCAAATTTTTTTAAAAGTAATAATCATTTCTGAAAAGATGTTTTAATTACCACAAATATGTAAAAATTATGAACAGTTTCTTATTATTTCTTTTTGTAATTAATTTTAGTTTCATGACAATAATATCCGAAGGGTATTGAAATATCGAAAACAAATAATATTCTGGGCTCAAGCTCAGCAAAATTGTTTTGTTTTTTAAATATAACGCAAAATTAAAATAATACTCATATTAAGAAGTTTTAAATACATATAGGTATTTAAGCGATTTGTGCACGTAGAGAAACCAATTTTACAATATTGTGATCTCCAACCAAACTGTTTTCAAAGAAAATAATTTAAACATATTATGGTTACTTTAACCATACTATTGACATAATCAATTATATTATAGTTAATTTTGTTATCCATTAATTATGGTGTCCTCCGAACATATTACGGTAATTAATAGCAATAATATGAAAGCCACTAATAATTTTATGGTTCTTATCTAAGAATAACATTTTCTCCTTTTCCAGGAGCAACATGTTATGGTTGTTATTACTTATGTATCTTAAAACACTCTTTACAGGATTTTGTGTTTGGCTGTAAACTACAAGCCATGTTATTAAAATCGAATGATTGTGTATTCTATGGAATACTATTATTTTACTCATCACTACAGCCAAGCCTCCATTGCAAACAAAGAAGCACGAGTGCTTAAATTGTTTACCACGAAATATAAGGCATACCAAGAAATATAACGTAATAAAAACATATTTATTAAATTAAATTGTTTAAGAAAAAAAAAAATATAATAACAATGATATACATATTTGGGAAACAAAGATAAGCATTTTAAGTAGTTCAAAATTTAATTTAACGTATTGAATAGTAAAAAAAAATCAATTAAAAGAAATCAATTAAGAAAAATGTAAACTAAAACAAGTAAGAAAGTATAGTGTACCAAGCGCATTTATATACATAATACCCTTCACCACAGTTTTTCAGAAAAATTTTTAAAAGTTGGGACTCATGGGTAATCATGGAGCCGCCAAAAGAAAGTTATGCTAAAAGGTAAACATTTGTAAGGTTGATTTTTATAAGCTATAGGAAAGTTAAAAAAAAACACATAAAATTTAGAAAAATGCATGAAATCTTTATTTGAATCGATAGTACGGTCCATATAATTTAATGTTTGAAGATTATCTCATGCAAATGTTGACCGTGACTGCGCCTCAAATAGTCCATCCGCTTAGTCCAATTTTGGCATACTCTTTCCAACATTTCGGCCGGTATCTCATGAATAAATGCTTCAATGTTGTCTTCCAATGTGTCAATTGAAGCGGGCATGTGTGCATAGTAGTGCTGGGATACTATCGATATTTTCAACTATCGATATTTATCGATAGTTTAGATTTCACTATCGATATATCGATATTACTATCGAGTGAATGTTTGTACTTGTGCAGGAATCTTTCAGGGGTGTGCTGGAAATCGCAAACGCAAAACGCAAGAATTTTAAAAGTCGTTTTTTAGTAAGATTTCTGTAATAAAAGAATTTTATGACAAATATTATACAAACATTTCTCTATTTAACAGAATTTTATAACAAAAATTATAAAAATGTGATTAAAAGTGTATTATAAACAGCCTCCAAATTCTTGCGTATTGCGTTTGCGATTTCCAGCACACCCCCCTTTAATTATTTTTTTATAAGGCTACAGTTCGTTGTTTTTATCACTTTATTGAATGAATAAGACTTATGTATATACGCACGTTATTTTAGATGGCAGTTTTTTAAAAATTTATAAGTACCTTTCTGAAGGAGCCAAAGTATTTATTTATTTATAAGTACCTTTCTGAAGGAGCCAAAGTATTTATTTATTTATAAGTACCTTTCTGAAGGAGCCAAAGTAACATAGCAACTTTAAAAAATTTTCTAAATTCTAAACCCAAAAAGGTAATCAATCTAGCGGACTTATCCTCTAATGGTCGTTCATTGTTTTGTCTTATGCTTGCAATTGCATTTGGATTTGCATTTTTTTACAACATTACAAAAATATTTGCCATTTCAGTCCCTATATAAACATGCAAACATTTCGACTTAAAGTCCTTTAATTATGTAGAAGTAAAAAGCACTGCTAAGCAATCCATACCACTTGTCATTCTTGTTATTTGTATTCATTGCTGTAATTCAGCGCGAATTAATAATAGGTCTGTCTGGGTACTTTTCCAGTAGCAAATACTCAGTAAATTTTTTGGGAGAGTAAGACCAATATTACTCTATCGGCTGAAAAAATCTCAAAAAGTACGCTGACAGTATCCAGTGAAATTTTGCAAGAAAACAGCTGATCGGTGTGTAAACAATTGAAATAATAAAGCAAAAGAATTTTAGCATATGTATGTGTACGCAAAATTGAATTCTCGAGGTAAATTAAAAAATTATTAATTAAAGTGAAGCTTAAAAAGTGTTGTAAAATAAAAAACTTGTTTATTACACTGTTATTAGTTTGGTAAATTCAATTTCTTCTTAGTTTTTAGTTTTATTTGTCGGGTTTTTTATAAAACTTCTTTTGCTTACATTGCCCAACATAGTGCCCATACAGTGCCCTCCAACAGCTTGACAACGGAGAAAAATAATTTGGATGTGAAGTGCTCACCAGGAACACAATTCCAAATACTCGCCTCTTCAATTGCAAAGTTTGTCCCACAAAGTTCTGCTGGTTCTATCGGTTCTGCCATCTCCACTCCACTTACGCCATGGTCGCACTGTATATTTGGATGTTTCTAGCATGAAGTAAAATGTTTTGCTTATTATACTTTATTATAAACGTTAAAAATCAACACAATTCTAACACCTTACCTCTGCCATTGTTAAATTTAAATTTTTATTTTCATTTCACAAAAACTATTTCATTCAAACAGCTGTTCAAACTATTTTCAAAATCTTGCAAGCGGAAATTTCTCCAGTAACATTTTGCAAGTTCTCTAACTTCCAACTGTCAAAAAATTCTCTTTTTGGCTCTCTCGCTGCAAGAGATTTGGAGTACGCAGACAACATTTTGCGTAAAATATGTGTACGCAGACAGACCTAATATCATGTAAAAATTTGCCGCAAAAAACTGTGTGTGTATAGCTGCTGTAACATGTCTTCATAGCTGTATTTTAAATAATAATAATATCGATATTGATATTTCTCCTATCAATATTTTCGATATTTTAAGACTATCGATAATATCGATAGTCTATCGATAGTTTCCCAGCACTAGTGCATAGGCCTGAGCTTTAACATAGCCCACAAAAAATAGTCTAAAGCCGTTAAATCGCACGATCTAGGCGGCCAATTGACCGCTCCCGAACGTGAAATAAAATGTTCACCGAACTCGCCTCTCAATAAGTCCATTGTTAAGCGTGCTGTGTGGCATGTGGCACCGTCTTGTTGAAACCACATGTCATGCAAGTCAAGCTCTTGCATTTTGGGCAAACAAATGTTGGATATCATCTCACGGTAGCGCTCACCATTCACAGTTACGTTACGATTCGCATCATCTTTGAAGAAGTACGGTCCAATGATGCCACCAGCCCATAAACCGCTCCAAACTGTGACTTTTTCTGGATGCATTGGTAGCTCTTGCAATGCTTCTGGCTGATCTTCACTCCAAAATCTGCTTATTAACGTACCCATTGAGCCAAAAATGAGCTGACCATAAAATAGAAGAAGCGCGCGATGAACTTTCTTAACAGAGCACGCATTTTGATAATAAAATTCAATAATTTGCAAGCATTGTTCGTTTGTAAGACGATTCATGGTTAAATTATAGACCAAACTGAAGATGTTTGACAGTGAAACAAAACACGAAACGTGCGTCAGCTGTTTAAACCAGTGTTGCCAAGAAATAATAGCTAAAAAATCACCTCTTATAGGACTTCTATGAGCCGAATATTATCAGATAACCACATCTTTACGAAAATGATTTTAGGGCGAAAGTTATCGTCACCAGAATGTATATCAATACCACCATTAATACGGAAGTTATGACAATTTAAGCTATTTTCGGTAATGGTATTTGCATCAGGGCGATCGATGGTCAAAAATCAAATATGAACGCCATCTTGTCGAATCAATTTTTCGAGCATACCCGGTCTTATTTCGTCATTAGTGCACCGAATGTTGGCTTCTCAATGATCAATTGTTGTTGGTTTATCAACATAGACCAGAGATTTGAAGTAAGGTGTCATCTCCCACGAACGAGGTGGCCAATTGGCAGATCTATTTCTTAAGATAATTCGGTCACCAAACGTTTGGCTTAACAAAGTAATGGTTTCACGCGCAGTATGGCAGTATGTTGCCCCATCTTGTTGAAACCACTTCTCCTCCACAATGATCTGCCATGACACGAGGAATAAAAAATCAGGAATCGATTGCCTGTAGCGTCCGCCATTTTCGGTAATGTTTGCAACGGTTTTGGATTTTAAACAATAAGGCCGATGAAGCCTTCGGTATGTAAGCCACGCTAAACAATGATTTCTTCAGGTTGTAATGGAGTCTCAAGAGTCTAATGAGAATTGTGCTTTATCCAAAAACCATAATTCTGCTTGCTTACATACCCGTTAAGCCAAAAATTTGCCTCATCGCTGATGATGATTTGACGATAAAAATGTGGTTTAAATTCCAGTTCATTCTTAGCACATTCACCAAACCCACGACGCAATCAAGTGCCCCGGTAGGCTAACTGATAGTGAGCTAGTCCATCTGTGCCGGGGTTGTGGGTTTGATTCCCACAAAAGACTCTGGTCTCCTGCAGATAAGCATAGAGCTTCACGGGATTAGTTTAGGGGAAAAACAATTGATGGTTATCTGGTTTTAATTCTTGAACCAGTTGGATCTTATATGGATGTAGGACAAGATATTTTCTTAAAATTTTTCAAGTAGTGGACGAGCAGAGACCGAGTTGCTACGAACTCACGTCGTCAGCAGCGATGGCTATATGTATATGGATATCTATGAGTATTATCCAAAAGGATTAATGTGGTAATGAATCGATTCATAGTATTACGTATAAGCTGTTCAGGTGGATGATTTTGCGCTCCGTAAACTTGACAAAGTGCTATATAAGTTTGGCAAATAGAACGCGAATGTTAGGAATAAATATCCACGATTTGTAAACGTTGTCGCATGTTGATTTGCCAAAGTATACTGAAAATATGACAGCTAATTTTACAGCTGCTCCTATCAGAAGTTCTATCAGTTAAAAAAACACTCTTTATTTTCGGGTAAATTTAATTTTAATATCAACATAAAAAGATTGTTTATGGGCACAAAGACTTTGGCTGAGTTCCTAAACATCATAATACTTTGCAGTCAAAGTCAAAAAAGTATCATAGAGTTTAACTATATCTAGTTTGATTATTGTGTACGCATCGATATTGTTTTTAGTGAACTTTGGTACAGATAACATTGTAAAATTTTTCACGGTTGCTTGGTAAAAAGCACTTAAAAAAGAGAGTTGCTTTGCAACTGATGTTTTGGAACTCACCCTTTATTCTGGAAAGAATTATGTGTTGGGGCTATGTAAAATCTTGGACCATTTTCAACAAGCTTCGTCCCTGTGACAATTCGAATATCGTCGGTCTCATGTAGAAAGGACATTTTAACAAGCAATTGAAGAAGCCATTTTACATTATGATACATACAGTTTCTATTATGTTTTTGCCTTCTCCTGTAAAGTTGCATTTATGTGAGTTAGGGCCTTTCTGCATGAGACCAACGATATATGTTTGCACCAAATTCCATTATGTCCAAAATTGCGACCTGTACTTTGCGAATAAGGTTAACACTAACACTAGCCAGACAGACGTACAGACATCGTTAGATCAATTCAGAAAGTGATTCTCAATTGATCGGTATACTTAAATATTTGTATGTGACACTCATCAGCACCAAGAGAAAAAACATTTTTCAATTTGGTCACCTTCAATAAAACTATTTTTAACGAAAATTTTTAAACAAAGTATTAATGTAAATTAAACCATATTATTGTCAGTGGCAACCAAATGTTGGCTTAATTAGTCCTCCATCAAAAAGCCACCACCATATAATAGTTGCCACCAAACACGTTACATATCCTCTTTACCTAAGGTGGTGTGGGCATATGTATATCAAGGATAGATGAATAATATGTATATCACTTGGTAATGAAACAAGTAATGAGTACACTTTACATTATTACATGATTAAATCATTCGGTCTTTGTAGCAATTTTTTTTTTTACATCTTTGCTACATATGTTTTACACAAGCAAAATGCGTGCAGTTTTTTCTATTGTTGCATTGCTGTAGTTCTGCAAAAACCTAATAATTAAACTATGCTAGTGTAGCGATTCGTACTTGTTAATTTAAAAAAAACTATATTAATCAATATATCATTTTTTTTACAATATTTTATTGTCAAATTTTTTCATAAATTTTTTCATTCAAATAATTTTTCTTCAAAAATAAACTTCACTTTTTTTAATAAAATTAATCTTTTAAATATATAAAAAAAATTGTTTTTTTTGTTTCGTATTTTATTAAAGAAATAAAAATAGCAAACGGAAATAACAATAAATTGGTGACCCCGAAAAAGAACAATCGATATGGCTTTATTTCATTCACCATCACATGGAATAGAAGATTCGGTTAATCAAGAACAAACAAATCCAAATTTAAGCCAACAGGAATCACATCATCGGACAGAACTTATACCCGATTCAAGCCGCAATTCTAATCCTTTGCAAGTTGATGCTGCTTCAACAATCAAGTTTCCTCCTTTTTGGCAGAAGAATCCTAAAATATGGTTTTATCAAGTTGAAACTATATTCAGCTTACAGCGAATTACATCAGATGAAAGGGGTAGTGTAGCGATTCGTACTTGTTAATTTAAAAAAAACTATATTAATCAATATATCATTTTTTTTACAATATTTTATTGTCAAATTTTTTCATAAATTTTTTCATTCAAATAATTTTTCTTCAAAAATAAACTTATCTTTTTTTAATAAAATTAATCTTTTAAATATATAAAAAAAATTGTTTTTTTTTGTTTCGTATTTTATTAAAGAAATAAAAATAGCAAACGGAAATAACAATACTAGGGAATGGTAAATCGATTTCGATTCCAATCGAAAATCGATTTTGTTGTATAAAAAATCGATTTTTTGCAATCGAATTTACGTATGCGATTTTATACTGAAATCGATTATTAGGCTTTTAAAATCGTTTTTTTTTTTTTTTTTTATCAAAATTTTGCCAATTTTTAATTTTAATCTTAACTAAATCGATAAATTATGGGCATGCACAATAAAACTTATTTTTTTGTGCGTCTGTAGGTATTCTTAAGCAGTTTCCCAATTCTAAAGTTGTAGTTTTACGTATTAATCTATTAGAAGTATACCAACTTCCAACTTTAATATAAGGGCTCTTGTTATTCAGAAATTAAAGTCATCAATGGACAGTGAACAAAACAGTCCTAAACATATCGTACCGAACCAAACACTGAAAGTCAGCTTCGTAAAAATCAACATATTATAGAAACACAACAGGTGACAACATTTCATTCCTGTGGAAATACGCTGATATTTAAACAAACCAGTTCAGTTTTAAGCAGAGTGAAAAAACAAAAAGTATGTAATTTATCCTATCAAATACGAAATATCTCTGCATCTTTCTGAAATCAATGACATGCAAACGTTTGTTTTCTAAAACTATCTTAATAGTATCTCAGCAAAGAAACAGTCGCCACCGATCAGGAACTATTGTCATAATCCTTTGAAATACTATCCATACATTCAGGCTTGTCACATAAATTAATTCCGATCAAAAGTGATTTCGTTTTATATCAAGCAAGATACGAAATCACTTCCACTTTCGATCGGAATTAATTTATGTGACAGCCCTGATTAACTACACAAGAATACAATTTTAATATGTATGTGAAATGTATGTACATGCACTTGTTCCTCTGAAGGCCATCTCAAAATTTACACATTTTCACTTTTTACAGAATTATAAAAAGTAGTCATATCTACCTACTGTAAAAATCTAATTTTAATTTCTCTAGTAGTAGTAGTAGTTTGCCTTTGTGATATAATTTATAAGTTTGCAAATTAATCTTAAACGATTTTGAAATCGATTTTAAAATCGATTTTGAGGTTCGATTAATCGATTTCAAAAACCGAAATAAAAAAAGTCGATTGAAAAATCGAAAATCGATTTTGGACATTTACCATTCCCCAAACTATGCATTATTCTAATAACATATTTTAAGTTCATTTCATCAGTTATTAAGAAATGAAATGCAAAACCCTGGCATTACAACAAATTTTAAATCGAACGATGAGAAATAGTATTTGTTTATAAATAATGGGGAATAACTGAATAAAAGCTGATAACACATGTTTTTTTTAACATCAACACAGATTAATGGCAATGCGTTCACATTATTAAAAACTAGCGCCGTGAGTTCACATAAAATTAAATGAGTTTGCAAAAATTTTCTTGACTAAAAACAATTTAATTTTTTTAATTGATTAAAAAATTAAAATTTTAAAAACAAACCCACACACATGTTTACAACATGTTTTAAGAAGAAAACTCTTTTGAAAAAATAAGAGATATTTATTATACCATTTAAGGGAGACTGCTCTTAGTTTTAGTACATACTAAAAACCATAGTATAATAAGTACCAGGTATCAGGGTTGTCAGATGTGGCGATTTCTCGCCAAACGTGGCGATTTTAAAACTTGTTTGGCGACCTAATTTTTGATTTGGCGACATGGCGATTTTTTGGCGATTTAACAAAAAAGTTGGCGATTTTGTTGGCTATTTTTGATGAGCTATGCATTTGTTTTGAAAATCGTTAAATTCAATACTGAGAAATAATATTAATTTTATTATATTTATATTATTTTTATGTATGAAGTTTGAGGCATTCATATGTATGGTCAGTATTTGAAAGTTCAAATGGCTGATGAAGATAATGAATATCTTCGAGAAATTGGTTTTTCATATTTAAAAGTGCTCTTGAAAGAATCAATAAATAGAAATTAACATATATATATTTAAAGTCTATGGACATTTTTCATTATATGTATGTGGCAATTTTTTATCCCAGATACAATACGTTGTTGTCAGTGATATTTTAAAGATTTTTATGAACTCTTACATACCTTTGGACATTTTTGAAACCCAATGAAAAAATTAGCGTTGGTTAATTGCAAAGATAAATAAGTTTATGCCAAAACTTTAAAGCTGCAACGAAACGGCAGGTACGTACAATTTCAAGGAACTTACTTTGACTGTTCTTTATATGTTCTTTATATTATTATAAGTAATGCCTGTGTTTAAGCTATGAACTCCACTACAACTCGCCTTTGAAGTAGAATGCAATACGAACTTCTAGACGCGTTGTTACGAGTTATAAGTTGCACTTCTTTTGTACCATCGTTGAATAAATGAAAAACCCTTACAATGTATTCCAAAAAAAAAAGACAAATAGGTAGCTTTGCCGGTGAAGCGTTTTAGATATATAATAAAACTGCAACTACATACATACATAAAAATGTAAATATATTCAATATTTGTTTAATACTAGCCGCAAAAAAACTTTTTTTGTAGTAAACATCGTACCATTTTTGTGTTCACTAGCTATTTCTACTTTTTTCTAAATAAAAATTAAGCAAAATATATACCATGGCGACTTTTTTGAATTTTTGGCGCATTTTAGTGATACGGAACAAATTAATTTTTTTAGAATTTATAAAGAATATTTTTAATAAATTAAAAAATATGTATTTTACTGCCAAAAACTTGAAAATAAAGGCTTTGGCGATTTTTGACATTGAATTTGGCGAAAAAGGTCAAAATCAATCTGACAACCCTGCCAGGTATGTTCATTAGGGAGAAATTTATTTGATTTTTGACGCTTGTTTTAATTTTTTCCATATTTTCTTTTGTTTGACGTTATATGGGTTTTGAAATTGAGAACAAAATTTCTAATGACTATCTATACCTTGTACTTATTCTACCATGCTAAAAACTAAAAGTTAATAACACTTATTTCAGATTTTCAGTGTTGCCAATCCATGTGTAATTACACATATTGTGTGTAATTTTTACTTGCATGTCCCCTGTGTAATTAGTTCCGTGTGTAATTTGCTTTAAGTTCTATTTTTACATTAATTTTTTACAGTCGAGATTTGCTTTTCGAACATTAAGTTTTGAAAACTTTTTTCAGCTGACTTTTTTCACTTTCTATAGCACGTTTTCTTTCCCTCTCAGTAATAAACTATCAGCAAGAAGACTTCCATAGATGTCAACCCAGCCCAACACAATATGTCCATGTGTAGATCAAAAAATCATACATACATATATTTCACATACATACATACATTAATCGCGAAATAATTGTTCAAACATTTTTTGAAGAAATAAAATGTCAAATTTGATTTAAATTTCTTTGACTTTTGTTTTTGCACTATTCATTAAAAAAGTGTGTAAATTATATGAAAATTAAATAAAATAAAATATAAATTCAAATTCAAATGAAAAATTACGCAACATAATTTTTTTGTATTACGCAACTTATTGCTCAGTAAAACCTTTCCCTACAAAATAAGATGTTGAGTAATCAGAAAAAAATAAAAGCACTACTTACAATTCTAATAAAAAAACCAATGAATTTTACAAGGGAAGTCCCAAACTAAACGCATGCAAAAGTAAGTCATTAAGCTATTCATTTTGAAAAAAGTAAGCGAACTTTTTACCTGGATACCTTGTGTCAATAAGTTTGTTTGCGTCAAACAAAACCACGCATAGCGAATTTTAAAAAGTTATGTTCCTTAGGCTTGTACAAAAACGAAAAGAAACTTCGCGTGGGTACGTGCCTTTATACATGTTCATCCAGTTATTTCTAATTACAGCAATTGGTAGGCTTTGTTTTTTAAAAATTGCAAATATGGAATATCAATAAGGTTTTGCAAGTTGAATTCATTCTATCAAAGCTACTTCTTCGATTTGTATTCGTCATTTTGCTTCAGATGTGTTATTTGGTACACACTCATGTGTAATTTCCGAATTCTTCAGCATTGTTTTTAAATAAAAAGAAATCTATTTTAGATCCATTTAAACATAATCTAATTTCTATTCGAAACTTAGCTTTCTAATACTAACACATGTTTTGTCCATTTTCCAAACATGTATTTGAGAACAGAATTATAAAAATTGATGTTTAAGTGCAATAAATTGATTGTTTGATTTCGATTTGAAATCAATACAATTTTAACAATTGAATTTAATTTTTGAATTAATTCACATATTAGTTGTAAATTAAAGTAAATTTGATTACTTTATTTGCAACAAAATCCAGTTATAACAATCAAAATAAAATCAGATTAAAGATTGTCTTTCTCTTCAAATGAAACTCCTTCTTCTTGAAATAAAGCTGACTCTGAAATTTACAAAGTTTTCAAAAGGAAAAACTCCCGGGAAATTTGTATTCATAATTGGGCTGAATAAATGTATATAAATTATTTCGTTGGACTTTCACTAAGTTGTGATTTCAGGCGAATTGAAGTTATATGATTTAAAAAATCTGATTGCAATCGAATTGATTGCAATGATTTCTAAAAAAAAATATTTCAAAATTATTGCATTTACAAAATATTGCAATTTTGGTTGAAATCATTTTGATTACAGTGCCAATCGATTGCAGTTCTTTACAGCACTGCTTGAAAATCGACTACAAATATTAAAAAAAATATTAAAACAATTTTTTGAACATACCTAAGCAAAATTGATAAATGAGATTTCATCGGTTGAATGCAGTGATGTTAACTTATATTTTTTCATTACCTTACGGCCCTCTAAAAATTACCGTTTTTGAGAAGAAATTACCGTACGCAAAGTTTTTTATCAAAACATTACTGTGCTGTTTCCAAATGACTGGCGATTGATTGTGTAGTAAAATTTTTATGAAAAGCACTCAGTCCATCGCCTGTCATTTGGAAATAGCACATAAGAGCAGTATTCATAAGCCATTTATATATTTAAATTTAAAATAATTTAATGAAAATTAAATTTAATGAATATTAAAAATTTGGATTAAAAACCATAAATAGTTCAACAAAATAACCACAATACTGATTATACAAGAGAAATTTAGTTTTTCTTATTTTGCACTTATAGGTGTTACGAAAACCTTTGGAGAAACTTAATGTTCTTGAATTTTTGTTTAACATTTATCTATTTTTAAATCGAAAATCGTCTTTCAAAAGTTAAAATTATAAAACATACAAAAATTCAAATTTCTGTAAATTACCGTATTTTAAATTAAATTACCTTGCTACCTTTTGTGGCCCAAAATGACCCTAAAAAAGGGTAATTACCGTACGGTTAACATCACTGGTTGAATGTAAAAACAAATGAGAGAACTAACAACCTCTCTGCGATAAGGGTTATGTATGGTTTGTACTAAATTTTAGTGTGTGTAATTTTTGGACATGATGTACTTTCCACACGTGTTGCATCAGACAAACATTTTACAAAAACAAAAATACACACGTTTAGTGGCATTGAAAATCCCACAAAATATTTTCAGTTATTTTTATGAATTTTCGTTTTGTCTTTTCTTAAAGTGACAAAATGTGATAACAAATAAATATTTTTTCAGTGCGTAATTTTGTTCTTTAGTGACGTTGAAAATAAAAATAGCAACAGTTGTTAGTTAAACACACTTGAGAAAAATTTGGTAGTTCGCGCTGTTTGATAGTACATACATACATAAGTATGTATTTACGAAATTTGTTTGTGCTGGCGTAAAATTCTTTTTCAATCGGAATGTTCAGAAAGCCGCCAGCAAAACATATTGAATTTACAGCAAATTCTTTTTTTGCAACAGCAAAGCTTTTCATTACACTGAAAATAAATAATTTGTATTGAAAAAAGTTGTCCTTACTACACTTGGTTGAGTTTAATATTTTTTAAAATGGCAATGGCAAAAAGTTGAGTCAGAGAATGGTCGGCAAGAAGATATCAGATATGATAATCCGTGTTAAACACAAGACGATCTAGAAGGATTATTTCCTTTTTTTTTTATTGAACGACAAAGATAATAGTTACCACATGAACAGAGGCCAAGAAATGACGAACGGCGATTACGAATTTCGAAAATGCTGCTTGTACAAATACATTTTGCTCTTGAATGTGACTTGGTAAAAGCAACTTATACGGCAATACGAAACACAATTTGTTATATTTAAAGCGGATCAGAAGGACAAAATCAACACTTAAGCAATATGTTCATAATTTTCAAAATTTTTGGTATTAGAAAGTTATCTGGTACCTATAAAGAGCAACAAAAAAAATTACATTTCTATATTTTTTATTAATTTTTTTGGTGGGATGCGAGTAACTCAATGCAATGGGTTTTCAATTATTAGCATATGCACTATCTTGAATTTGTCCCTGTTTGTGTGCGTTGCCATAACCTTAAAAAAACTTATACTGAAAAACTAGATGAATCGACTTTTCAGACTGTATGTAACATACGAATCTAAAATTTCATACCCTCGATACTGTAATACCCACAATATGTTAACCCCAGGACTAAATTTTATTTGTTTTCTATAGAAATGTTTAAAATTTTATTTTTTTTTTAATTTGTAATAATACTGTACAACAAAATCGAATTTTTTTCCAAAATTACAGGGTACGGCCTATAAATTTTGATAGCGGAGACAAAAAAAAGACACGTGTTTTAAAAGTTTACATCTGAATTTTATTTGAGGGGGGGTTAAAGTTTCCCAGCCTTAGCACATTCTTATTGTTAATCGGCATAAGAAACCATGTGACCCTTACATTTTAGTAGAATGTTACGGAGAACATTTTTGTAGAATATGTTAACCCTCTAACTCCTCAAGGTATGGGTCTTTATTGTCCTTCTTTAAAAAAGAGCAAAAAACACCATTGAAACAGGGATTTAAGGGGTTAAAATGTTCCGCAAAAATATTATCTGTGAAAATTCAACCAGAAAGGCATTTATTAAGAATTTTATTTTAAAGTACCCCAAACAATTTAGCATGAAAAAAATAGTTAAAATTTAACTAAAAACCACTAATGTCTCTAGCATTTTACCTTCGATAGCAATTTTGGATAGGAAGTATTCATTAATTACATTTGTTGAAGTCTCCGAACCAATGCATTTAAATGCTCTTGCGACATTAATATTGATCTTGGGATAACTTCAATTCCTGTGTAATCATTACCTGTGCAATTAAAGGTTCCTGTTTCAGCGATTGTTTCATCAACATAATGCTAATGGTACAGCTTTGTTTACAAAACTCTTCCGTCTATATCTATTCAACTTTAATATAGGACTATTTTGGCACACGTAGCGTCATTGAGTTCACCTAGATCTAACCACCGCATAGGAATATCAAACTGCATTGAATTTCGTTGACCTTCAGCGAGAGTTCAAAAATAAAACTATAGTTTTAGAACAAAAAAAATTAATTACCTTATGCTGGGTACACACAGTGCAACCTACATGCAATCTGTTTCAATGCAACCTCAAAATATCAAAGCGTTTTGATGTTGATGCAATCTGAAATGAATGAAAATGAATTTAATTCACTAGATTGCGTAAATGCGTTGCATAGTGTGTACCCAGCATTAGGACCACAAAATTAAGCCATTATAACAAATGCGACAGCAATGCTTCGGCGTCCACAGTTCATCCGGAAAAACTTTTAGCTCAAAATACCTTTTATATATGTCTTCAACTTTACTATTGAAAAACGTAACTCTATATTCCGGTATAGTATGTTTACCACAGATATAGCAAAACAAATCAAATTTTTTCAAGCAATTGGACATTTTGCAGAAACTAATCTGACACGTAAAGTTTAATTGTTTACTTTAATTTTTTATTATTTTTGAAGTAAAACACTGAAATCACAAAACAAATTATGTACACAATGTATGCACCGGAAAATGACACGTTTTCAGTACAATAAGAAATATACATTGCACTTGATTTTTGTTTTGATTTTGCTTTTCATTGTTTTTCTTGTAATGTAACGGAAAATATTTTTGCGGAACATTTTAACCCCTCAAATCTCTGTTTTAATGGTGTTTTCTGCTCTTTTTTAAAAGAAGGACAAAAAAGACCCATACCTTGAGGAGTGAGAGGGTTAACATATTCTACAAAAATGCTTCCCGTAACATTCATATTCTTCATAAATTTTCTGAACTCATCTTATACCTAATGCCGATTAACAATAAGAATGTGCCAAGGCGGGGAAACTTTAACCCCCCTCAAATAAAATTCAGATGTAAACTTTTAAACCGCCGATACACGTGTCCATTTTTTTGTCTCCTCTATCAAAATTTATAGGGCATTTTTTTGTGTTGTACAGTGTAATAATTTAATTAATATGTATACCTATAAAACTAAAAAGATTAAAGTTTTAATAAAATTAGATCTTTATCACATTAAGGGCCATTATTACAACTTGAAGTTAGCTAAAGCAAAGATTAAATTGACAGATAATAATGTGTTATCTGTCAAAAAGCGTCTGTTAACTGTCGGATAACAGCTAACGCCAAGTTATAATAATGGCCCTAAATTAATTAATATCGGTACCGATACGCATATTGAATTTGAATTCAAGATAAAATTAACAAAACTCAAGTAGTGTAATTTTCTTTTTTATACAAAATTACAGTGTAAGAAATTATTAATAAAAATATAAAAAATTTTTTAGGCTGAATAGCTGTTTATATTCTACAAAGATATTCGCAAAATGTATTTAAAAAAAATTTTCTATTTGATTTTTTGACAATTTGGCCAAAAATCTTAAAATTTTGTTAGAACAAAAATCTTAAGACTGGTAGAATAATGTGAAATGGGCTTTAGGAAAGAACACAAACATTGTACGCGTTAAAAAAAATATAATAAAATTTTTTGGCATTGATAGAATTGCCTACTTAAATTCCGCTTAAAATTTCATCAGCTTAAAATTACGAAATATTTTTACGAAGAAACAAACAATAATAAAATTGCTATAACATGCAAATTAATTTTTAATTAATTACATAAATAACATACATACATAATAACAAAAAGAAAAAAATAATAAAGTTATTCAAAATGTTACAGAAATTTTTTATCAATTATTTTGGAAAATAAATGTTAATCGTTAGTTTTTTGCGACTTGTATTAAGCGTTCAAAAGGTTTTTTTGGTTGTTATGTTTGAAACCAGATAGTCTAAGATCTGTTTCACACTATGCGACAAGACCTTGCAAAAATAATGGTATTTTCTTTAGGTGTCCCTTTGAAAACTCATACACGTTTAGAGGTAACCTTTTGATAACAATCTTCTCTTTCATAAACCAGTGTGCAAATAAGCGATAAAAACTGTATAAATTTGAATTAGTATTTTCTTTCATTCTTTTCGAGCACTCGCAAATTGTACCGTTCTGCAAGGTCACTTCACAGTTTCTTCGAAATTTTCTATTCAATAACAAAGATTTTTTAACATACTTAATTATTATTTGGGGTGTGAAACCTTGGCCCTTTTTTGGAAACTCTCCAGTCAAATGGTAATTTTGATTGTGAGATTTAACGCTTTTCCCGACATTGCTTTAATCAATACATTAAAATCCTGATATGGGAAATGTGTTATGAAAACTTCTTTAAACTTTTATTTCCCAAATTCTATTACAGATCACGGGGGACCTGTATCGAGAACAATTAATTGTACGCTCTGAAATAATATTTTTTCAATACAATTTTTTAAAATTTTTTTAATTCATATATGTATGTAAACATGTATATACATACATTCATACATACTTATATACATGCGTTTTTTTAAATACACGACGTTATTTTCAATATACCTACATACGTAAAAAAGTAAATGCCTGTTTATATAATTATACATACATTAAGATCATGTATGTTCATTTAGTTCAGAAACATTTTTAAATCGAACAAGTAAAAGTGCTATATTTGACTATGCCGAATCTTTGATACCCTCCACAGAAAGTAAGAATATTTCAGGAGATGGCTTTATATGGGATCTAGAAATTAAAAACCAATCTTTTTAAAACCCGACCTTGCAACATTATATTTCGATGGCGAAGAGCATACTTTAATGAGACCTACCCAATAAAAATGGAGCTTCCAACGCAGCAGGTTTGTAAGGGAGAACCATTAAAGTATCGCTTATCGTCTCGCTTACGGAAGCAATGAATTTTATATGTTGAGTTCCCACTTCGAAGTAATACATTTTTGACACAGCAAGCGCTCAGGTTAGGTTAGGTTACATTAGGATAGGAAGGGTTTTGCGTCCAAGGGCATACCTCCACTTGGAAACTAATGCGGTCCACTGTGAAGAAAGAGAAAAGTGAAGAAGAAAGGAGAGGACAGATGGATTTAAGATAGTTAATAGATACCAAATATAACAAAAACTTGTTTCACAGTCCCCTCAACCGACCTGTTACCCTGACAAACCCCAGTAGATCGACTGGATTACATCCAGCGATATACCCCAGTTTGTCGTGAAATCTATCTTCTAGCCATTTCTGTCTGACACCCTGCATCCTAGGACAATGGCACAGTACATGCTCAGTCTCTAGGTCCTCAGAAACCTCGCATAACCTGCAGAAGTCCTCAGACCACTCCTATCCAATCCTTATAGAACCCTGTAGGCTCTGCGTCCAAACCGGGCCATAATGCTCTAAACACCCTGCAATCCGTTCTATTCCTCTAGTACCAGTTAACGGCATCGCAGAATCTATTTCGTATTACCTCATAGTAGTGACCCCCTCCCCGTCCCTTTCTTCTAAGTCAAGAATCAAACCCTCTCTCGCGAGTTCGTCCGCCACCTCATTACCATGCACGTTACAGTGTCCGGGTACCCAACACAGCCTTACCGCACACTGTGCGACCAGGCACGAACGCACCGTATACTTTGTCAATGCTCTGAGCGGGGCCTGACTATCGACGTAAATTGTCACCACAGATTTGCTCCACCATCGCCCTGCATATCGCTAGGATCTCAGCCTGGAAGACACTGCACTCAACCGGGAGTCTGAATGACCTTTTCACGTCAGTGTCAGCAATAGATATAAACACCGGCACCAGTACCAGTTTCCATCTTGGACCCGTCCGTAAATACGCTCACCCCTTTAACAGCCCATGGGATTCACGCCAAACTTCCCTCTCCGGGACCTCCAACGGTGATGTTGCACCAAAGTCTAAGGTCATAATCCTATGATTCGGGATTCCCTCGAGAATACAACCCTGATCAAGCACACCTACTAATAAGTTCCTGCCGGCCACACTCTTTACATAGTGTTCAATGAAGAATATATAAAGTAGGACGTCCAACGCTGCCTATGGAGTGCTTCCTCTTGCACCTGTGATGCCCAGAAATGCACTCCTTTGAGCCTATAATTATTCACTCTCAACGCATCCCACCAAACAGAGCATCCATAAGTAAGAACAGGCCTAACCACCGATGTGTAAATCCTATTTGCCACATCCGGTCTTAGACCCCAATTTTTACTGATGGAGTTTCTGCATGTGTAATATGTATTGAGTCCTCTTCTGATCCTCTCCTGAGTATTCATCTTCCAAGACAGTTAACAGTCGAGGAAGTTATCCAAGTACTAAGCATTGTCAGATAGAGTTAACTCGACGCCATCCAACACTGGCACCCTTAAACCTTATACCTTCTGGCAAAAACCACCAGTTCAATCTTCGCAAGGTTTACACCCAGCCCCTATCCTTTCTTTGCCCATGGCGAGAGTTCACTCAACATCATCTGCATAATTTCACTGATCGTAAACAAAAATTGTCCCCTTTATTCAGCTCATATCAAAATTGGTGAATGTAATGACCAGCTTTAAACACGGAATTTTTTGTTGTTATCGTTATGTTTTTATATGCTCCATTACAAACCTGCTTCGTAGTAAGGGAATGTCGAAGTTTTTCAAATGTTATTTTTTTTAATGTCTTTTTGCGTAGCGCAAATGTGCGCTTACTTTTTAAAATTTGCTATTAGTGAATCGCATAACAAGAACAATTTTTATTTGGTACTCTTATGCCGAGTTCTCATTTTTGGGGATACATCCCCAAGTTGGGGATTTTGTTCGTAAATGGGGATACAAAATTCGTGAAAATCCCCAGAGGATTTTCGGGGGAACAAGCACTTTTTTCGCTGGGGGTTCTTTGGAATAATATATTATTTATACACGCCATTTGAGCAATGGCAAGGCCGGTTTGGTCCAGACGTTGATACAAATCAAATTTTTTTGGTCCGAAGTTTTTTTGTCATACTAAGACGCTGGCGGTTCGATACCTTTTCAAGAGCTTGCTGAAATAATTTTGAATATGCTTTCTGTACCAACATGTAACTATAATTAATATAATACAAACCAAAATTAGCAACATAATGCAGTATGAGTTATTAGAAGCTCTTCTAAGAATAAATACACACTTTTAAAATAATTCAGTTTTCTATGACAAGTTTATTCCATCTTCTCAAATGCTAACACTTTTTAATACAAACAACATTTAAAACAAAACTGCATTGGCTGGTGAACCAGAAGTTTTTGAAATTATAAAAATTATTTTTCTTGTGCGTCTTTTTAAGTTACTCAAAGTACAAATAAATTACAAACCTGCTTCGTAGTAATTTGGGGATAAGGTATAAAATAAAACTGGGAATCCTGCTCTAATGTTAATTATTTGCCGATCATCCCAAGTATTGAAGATTTAATTTCTAATCATATTATTAGGCCCATAACTCTATTGCTACTAAGAAGATTGTGCTGGATTTCAATCGTAAACTGCTAAAGAGATCTACAAACAATTTGACACTAAAATTGTTTTATTCTGTTGAGACTTTTGAAAGTAAGCGTGATTTCAACAGATAGATAGACAGAAGGACATGGCTACCGACCAAGAATTACTTAGGCCCAAATTAACAGTCATTAGTTTAGTATTAGTAAACTAAAATGATAACTATTGGTTAAGTAGCATTTCAATGTTTGTAGCAGTGTTTTTCTTTATATTTTCCTTCTTTCTAAAAAGGGGCAGTGTGGAAGCGTCTGAGTACAATTTGTAAAAAAAAAAAAACAACAAACAAATGTGAAAAATTATTTTCAACGGAAGAACCGTTGTTTAACTAATGGTTAACAAAAAGCTGAAAATAATATTTTATTATTATTATTGGTTAAACCATTGCTATTAGCTAACTAATGGCTACAAATTTGGGCCTTAAATAGCCAAATATACATACATATATACTTCATGGGGTCTGAGCAAAATATTTAAAAAGTTTCACACGGTAGGATAAAGTAAGTATACCCTCATTCACTGTGGAGGGTATAAAAGTTTGTTCAAGCAAATAAAATGAGCTGTTTTCTAAAAACATTGCAAAACCCCTGCGCTCTTTACCACGCTTTTGTTTTTTAAGCTTTTGTTTTATTTGTTAATTGTTTTAAATGTTTGTATTTATACATTCGATTTTATTCGATTTTTGTTTTCTAAATCAAATGATAAAAAATTATTTCACATATCAAAAAAATATACAATATTTTTTTTATAAATTTTTTCTTTGTTGACTTTTTTTAATATAAATACATAATAAAAAAAATGTTTTAAATTTAAATTTCTTAAATAAAGCAAACTTAATAAATTTGTTTACTATCACTTACAAAAAAAATGAAAGAAGGAATTGTATTTTAAATACCTACACCCGGAAAGAATTAAAAGAAAAGTCAAAAAATATGTGCTTGAGTACACATATTGTATCTCTTATTTTAAATAAATGCCAGCAAAATTATATTAATATGATAAAAAATGAAAAGAGAATCGGAGTGTGGATCGAAGGCAAAACTCATCAACAATTCGCGACACTTGTCAAGCTGTGTAAAGAAGGACAATAAGAAAACCCCATCTCCATTTAACTCTCCTCGCTTATTAATACGAAAACACCAGTGGTTTGTATTGTTAAAACTTTAATTAGGGTATATAAATATTTTGACTTTTAGTAGCAACCAAAAAAAAACACATTTATTTTTTGTAGTGTGTATCGACATAATTGTACTAAAAATCAACAAAAATTTCGTTAATTATTAGGAGAATATTTGCTTACATTATTTTAAAATAAGAGAACACAAATCTTTACATAAATATAACGGCCACGGTTGCCAGATTGGATGATTCATCGCCACTTTGGCGATTTTTCGTTCACAAATGACCTATGCACGATTTGGCGATTCATTTCCCAAATTTACCTTTTACTCATTTGTTTTGTTATTTATTGTTGAAAAACTCTTTGTAGTTAAAAAAACAAATATGTAAGTAGGTGTGTGGAAATTGCTTTTTATTTATTCTGGCTAGAAGTCTGCCAAATTTAATCAAATTACCTTCAAAATTACGACTTGTACTTTGCGCACAAGGTTATATGGGCAGATAACCAGCCAGCCGGACGGGCGGACTCAGAATCACTTTCTAAGTCGATCGGTAATCTAAAGATGATAGCAAGACTAAAATAATTTTTAGTTTTACTATCATCAGCACAAACGCATAACACCCTCTCCATTATTGTGGTGTGGGTATACAAATGAGTATTATTTTTTTACAATGACGATTTAAGTGAAGATGTACCTAGGAAAAACTTTTTGACTTTTAATATATTTAGTATTTTTCTTAAAGGAAATTTTATTGCGGAATTGCAGTTTTTTTAGTTTATTTCAATACGCTAAAGCATTTTTGAGTAACGCGAACATATCGCTCATTTGCTGCAAGACCGGCATAGCTCAAAAAAATCCATTTCGAGATAAACGCATTTATAGTTTTTGATTTGCTCTAACTACTTAAAAAAAATGAAGACACATTCTCTTCAAACTGGGAAAGTTAACAAGATATAAAGACGAATTTAATACACAATTATAAAATAATAATATAAAGAAAAAAAAAGCGAACAATTCTGCATCTCTAACTCCAAAATTTAATTTTTTGAGTTATGCCGGTCTTGCAGCAAATGAGCGATGTTGTGCACCCTCCTCCATTTTCGAATTAACGGTATATCTCGAAAACCAGAGCCAATTAAAAAAAAACGGCGAGCACCACTGGATTCAACGTACCCGAATTATGTTAAAACGACATGTGCGCGGCTTGTCTGTTTTTCAACCAGCATAGCTCAATAACTAAGTACATTAGTATTCCTGTTTAACGAATTTTCGATTCTGCGAACATCGCATTTAACGAACACACAAGTTTGCTCCATTGAGTACCTTACACAGCGAACAAACAAAGGATTCATAATTTTAGTTTTAAAAAGCATAATGTGAATTAATTTGTAACTAAAAACAAAGTGAGTAGCAAAAAGAACCGCTATTTTAGGTTTTATTTATGTAGCATTTTTGTTTGATTATGCTGCAATGATCAGTAAAATGAGTACAAGAAAGATACCAAAATGGATTGCGAGTTGTAGATTTGTGCAAGAAGTAACAAGAAGTACAAACTTTTGATTTAAAAATAGGAAAGCCACGAAACAAGGTGAATTTCCAAGAATGAACTTTTTTCTTGGTTTTTACGACAACGACATCCATACATGCATTGTTCTAAAAAAACAAACATTACTCGACAAACTGTTTATGTAAAATTTTCAAGGAAATTGAAAATGAATTTGAACTTATTTTTTATTAAAATTATTTTAGGTTTTACGCTGCCAGAGTAATGAATTGTATCTTTTTTATTTTTTTCTTAATATATTATACTGATCTCAAAACATTTTTCAAAATACGTAACCCACAAATAAAACAGTTCTAGTTATTTATTTATTCATAACGTGGGTACTAGACATAAGTATGGCATATAACGAACTTTTCAGTTTAACGAACAGGCCTGACAAAGTACTGGTTCGTTAAACCGGAAAACTACTGTACTTATTAGTTGTGTTGTTTTCAGTACTGAATATTTACTAGCTGGTCACGTACTCAATAAATACTTATTAGTACTTATTAATGATTTTTTGGTTTGGTAAGTATATTGTGAGTATGTACTTAAAATTCTACTTACTAGTAGTTAAAAAATAACTACATATGGGCATTTCCTGGGGTCACGAACGTACGTTCGTACGCTTTTGATGTACAAATAATATAGAAAACAAAACTTTTCCTAGCAATTTTTTTTGCGATTCGATTGCATTTGGGTAGCTATATGTTTAGTACAAAATATGGATTTCATCGAGTTTAAGTTTTCATAATAAGAGTTATAAACGGGTGGTCACGAACGTACGCAAAATAGAAGTCAACTTCGGCTGAAATGTAAAAATCTGCGTAATGAAACGGAATTTTCAAACGTAGATAATTTATTTTAAAAGTGTTTTAATGTAGGTCTCCATCCAGTATTTACAAAATAAAATAACTCTCTTGGTTTTTGTTTAATTGGCTTATGTACCGGTCGCGAACGTACGGATCGCGACCCAACAAAAACTTTACTTACAATCCTACTTTTAATGACTTCAATAATTCATTACTTTGTAGCTTTATTCGCCACTTTTTGGATTGTTAGTTATATATTAAATAATAACTTTATTATTATATCTTAAATATACAGAAAATTTTAAATTTTCATTATGACAATAAAAATGTCATTATAGTCATTATAGTAAAAAAACATAGTTTTTTAATACAAAAACTACACTGCACCGGTAGACTAGCTGGTAGCGAGCTAGTCTATCAGCACCGAGGTTGCGCGATCGAATCCCGCCAGAGACAGAAAAAAAATAAAAAATAAAATAAAATTAAAAAAAATAAAAAAAAATAATTAAAAAAAAAATAAATTAAAAAAAAAAATTTTTACTTTATTGACTTTGTGTAACTTTATATTTTTATAAACATTTTAAGTATAAAAAAAAACATTCGGGTGTGTTCTAGAATCCGAATCCACTCGGAAGTGGATTACTTCAGCATTTTTGATGTTCTGCATTTTACATCCACATGTTTTTATTCGTTTTCAATTAGAGTACTAATGGGTTGGTGAAAGTAAAACGAATTGACTTTTATTCTTATATGTGATAACATTTTTAACAAAAAAATAAATTTTGTTTCTAGCTTAAAATCTTCTTTATCCAATTAAATCAAAAAGTTATCGTTATCTAAAACGCAAAAGGCCCTAACTAACCATAAATTTAAAATCAAATTTTTCATTGATTATGATGTAATTATAGCTCATTTTTTTATGGTTTTTTATGTTATTTTCAGACAATTTGTTTTTTTTAATCGATTTAGCGATCTCCAATTAGTTTTTGGATTTGTTTAAAATTTTGCAATTTTTCGCGAATTTTAGCCATGTTCGCAATAGAAGCGATTTGTTTCTTTAAGTTTTCTGATTCTTTACAGCTTTCACAATTTTTAATAAAAATAGTAGACTTTTCTATCATGCCGCTGTTAGCAAATTTTTGCGAATCTCCGCGAATTTAACAATTTTTGCCGAATTTTCGCCATTCGTTATAGTCTTAGGGAATTTTAATCAATTTTATGGCTGGTTTGAAATTTTAAAAATTTTCGCGAATTTTTGCTATTTTTTTTTTTTTTTTTTTTTTTTTTTTTTTGTTATTTTTTGACATTTCGGTTTTTTAACCCATTTAGCGATTTCAAATAAATTATAGTGTTTGTTTAAAAGTTTGCAATTTTTCGCGAATTTTGACCATGTTCGCGATAGAAGCGATTTTTCCTGGGATTCTTTACAGCTTTCACGCTTTTTAAAAAATATTAGATATTTCTATCATGCTGAGGTTAGCAAAGTAGCGATCTTAAGTTCAACAAAAGTTTTTTCTAACATAAACTTCGAGTACACAAAAACATGCGGATTTGAGAACACCAATTTATGAATTATGTGGATTTAAAAAATTTTTCGTTTTCAATTCGACTCGAAACCTAGAACATACCTGATTATTTTTTAGATTATAATAGGCTAAATTATAAATGATTACTTTTGAGACATCTCGAACAAAAATAAGTACTTTTTCTAGTAGAAAAGTAGGTAGTCGGCTCGTCAAATTCTCATTATTTTTCTGCTTATTTTGTAAGCAAAGTTTTTGCTGGGGAACGTACGATTTTCCATATGTTTTTTTATTATTATTTTTCTAAAGACTTTGGCAAAACTAAAGATATTTAACTAAATAAAACTGTTAAGCGTATGAGAATTATGACCCATTATAAAATGGACAAGAGTTGTAAAAATACTGTGTAAACGTTGATTCAAATATTTGTTTTATTGAATATCAAGAAATATTTAAATATTTCATTATTAAATATGTTTTATTGAGTGCTATTTTGCAAAGTGTATATTTGATAAATTTTTTCATTGAATCAAACAAAAAGTTTGTTGAACAAAAATTATATTTTTAACAAACTGCGTTGTTAAAAATTTTCTTGAGATATTTTTTTCTGTGAGCCCAATTTCCTCAAGTAAAACAGCTGAGATATGCTATGAAACCATTATTTTATAAGAACAAAGACTTTCTTATAATAATAAACAATAAAAGACGATGATAATCAATATTTTATTTTTTCATCCTGGTAGACCATTCTGGGGAAATGCCCCTATGTAGATATTTTTTGACTTCTAGTAAGTGTATTGTAAGTACTGAATTCTGTGGAAACATCGAACAAAAATAAGTAGTTATTCGGCCGAAAAATGCTTACTTACCTGGCAAGTAATGTTTTGCTGGGTAGGTAAGATTTATTGACGATTTTTCCTCAAAACTGGACGATTTTCGACCAATTTTTTCTGGCAACTATCATAATGGCACACTTACTAAGTCACACAGATACTTTTCTCTAGCACACACACAGTCACAAACATTAGACATTTTGCCAATTGATCACGATCGTCATCAATTGACACGAGCAACACAGATTTCGTCGTACCTCGTTGTTATCCGTAAACAGCGAGTGAGTGTAGTTGCATGTGTGTTTGCGCGCATACAAAGAGTAAACAGCCTTAAAACTTAAAAAAATGACACTTTATGCGAGACCAAAACCTATAGATACAGGCCTCATTCAATCAAAAATTTCAGTTATTGCCGCAAGTTGGAGCTGTTAAGACGTATTAATTTTTTTAAAAAACGTTAAAAAAGAAAATAAAAAAAAATCTCTAATATACGAAGTGTTTATTTTTTTTAAATATATTAAAGAAGAAGCAAAGTATCTTATAAATCTAAAATAGCATTTTAAGTTAAAGAAGAAGCATTAAAAAAAAGATTTTCCAAACAAGAAAAAAACTGTGCAGATCTAAATTTTTTATAAGAAAAAATAAAAACTAATTTTTTTGGTGCGGTTACGACAAAAAAAAAACAAAGAGTGAAATTAAAGCGAAAAAAAATTAAGTGCTAAAAAATTTTTAAAAAGTGTAAAAGTTCTAAAAATATTTTTTTATAATTGAGAATTTTGTTTAGACATTTTTTAAAATGACTACCAAAATGGCTATAAATGCTAAGGTAAGTTTATTTAAATTGAATATGAAAAGTTGCAAATAAAAATTTAAATGAAAAAATTTTTAAATATAAAAAAATTATTTCAAAAAAAAAAAAAATTGCAAAATTATACGAAAGTTTTAAAAAAAATTATTGAAATCAATGGCGCTAAAAAAAATGAAAATAAAAAAGATGTAAAAGTGCCTTTTTCGGCTTAGCCGAATCTTATATCCCCTTCACCACTGCAGCTCTTCTAAACTCGGATTATAAAATTTTAAGCTTAAATGTTCTGTAAGTCATATTTGAAGCTCAAAATTTAGATTTATATAACAACTTTTAGGTTTGTTTGATCAAATTTCAAAATATTTTTTCATAACTCAGCCATTTTGTACGAGCTTTGCTTATTTTTAAACAAAAACCCCTTCTATTCCGTCGAATACAAAATGGATTTTAAAGGAACTCCTAAACTTAGATTTAACCGAAAAATGGGTATTTCGAAAGGAGCAAGCTCGAAAGTTTAAAAAATGAATTGTTACCAATTGTTTTTTCACAATTATGAACATCGTTGTCTGTTCTCACAATGTTTTTCAATTCGCTGGTTTTAAGTTTTAAAATAGTTTTCATTATACATACTGAACCAAAAGCAAAAAAAGGCTAGATTAGGTTAGGTAGAAATGCCGGTTCAAAGTCGATTTTCACACCCTTACCCAGAGACCAGTATGGTCCATTGTGACGCCATAGGTAACGAAGACTGAGAAGAAAATGAAAAGTGAAAACAAAAATAAGGCAGATAATATCGGACCGGAAAGGAAAATAACCCTACTAAATAAATAGTCCCACACATATCCTGCCTGTAGTACAGCCAAGATATGTCCATTTCGAATTCCGTCAGATTCTCGAGCCTACAGCCCGAGACACCTCCCAATTCGCCTATGAACATACTACTCAGACACCTCAGCCTGCTGTTCTGTAGCCTTGGACAGATACACAGAATGTGCTCCACTGTCTCTATGTCCTCTCACTGATGGCGCTAATTGCTTTATTTTAGAAAGAAAATGTAATGTATCTCTCTACGTCTCTACTAAGCTCTTTAAATGTTAAAGTGCAACAATAAAGCCCATCAGTTGTATAGGGACTTCAAAAATTTAAGATTTGCATTAACAAATTTGAAACCCTCGTGGTTTGTTTGCTCATATCTCAGCCATTATTAAACAGATTTGGCTTAATTTTAATAGCAATCTATTCCGGAATATTTCTGATATAAATATAAAACCAACTTGGTCTCATCATATTTGAGATATTCGGAAAGTTGATTTCAACATCCACGCAGACAGGCGAGCTTTGGTAAATCAGCTTCTCTTCTCGTTAAAATTCAAAATTTTTAGGATGGGTATGAGATTAATATTGTAAACATTTTAAACGGAATCAGAAAGTAATACTCTTCCACCTGTGGTGAAGGGTATTTTTATACCAATCAAATCTCAATCACACTTCGATTTGAAAAATTGCTTAGTTTTTTCTAAATACATATAACAAAATATCAACAAACGCGGCATTATTTATAAAAAATAAAACAGATTAATAAAAATTAGTTAATAAAACCTGTTTTTTTTTTAATATAATAAGGACGTTAATAAATAAATGGAAATGAATTAAAAAACATTTTAAAAATTATAAAAAATTTTGCAATTTGGTTAAGAGATCAAACTGTACCTTCTTGTGGGAAATGTGAAAAATTTGTTTAATTTTCTCTAAACAATTTATCGAAAATTCGAGCAATTATCAAAAGTTTACTACATATTTCATTAAGAGGCATTAAATTTTAATCATTTAAATTGATCTCGTTTCTTCAAGATGAGAAAAAAATAAACAAATTAAATATGCTTATCTAACAAATTAACATTCCTTAATTTTTTTTTTTTTTAATTATCAAGATTTTGCAAATTTTTGTCAAGAAAAATTTTTAAATTGGACAGTTTTTATTTAAAACTTCAAATATTTCGAATATACATACAAGGGTCGATATCATGAATTGACTACATCGAGGATTGAAATCGGCCAAGTGCGAAAATGGGTTTAAATAATTATTTTTCGGTTGATACTGTTTTATAAGACCTTTTTATATATTAATAAGCAATGGGCCATGTATATTTAAGGATTTTAATGATTTTTGCACCCCACGGGAATGACAAAAATGATATTTGTGCGCACGATAATGATTGAGCAGCATGGTAATGACGTTTTATCATGTATTGCAGCTAAATAAAACACATACAGCAATTTATGGAAACACATTTAATGTTATGTCCATTCTTTGGATTATAATTCCAGGTGTACTTTTTAGGTTTGGGGAACATCAAATTTCTTAAATAATTACCATAGATTGAATAATCTCAAATATACATTGAAAAGGTAATTCCCGTGTTCCGTTTGTCATTACCGTGGTTTAGATTATTCCCATGGTAATAACTGCACGGTAATGATGGAAACGTGAGTATTCTTGGATTTAAATGTGAAAATATTTATAAAATATATTAGAATCTAATAAAGACTTAAAAAATGAACAAACCAATACAACGAATTTGGAAATTATAATATAAATAACGGAAAAATATACTTACCACGGGAATGATAAAATTTCAGGAACATGCGCAAAAAACACTAAACACTTCAAAAGCTCTCAAACAACTGACTACATTTTTCACTTCTGTCAATACACTTTAAAACTAAAGGGAATTGTCGTTACATTGACAGTTAACACCTAACCAAAAAACCGCTTTAAAGCATTTTTTTTAATAAACAAATTGGCCCACGGGGAATGACGAAAAAAATTAGAAACGGACTAAAATGTCTCAAAATCATAAGTTTTAAAATAAAATTATATTTATGAAATTAAAATTGAGTTGGTTCATTCTTCTCGAATAACTTGACGTACTTCATTTATAATATATATTTTGAGATACTAATGAAAATCTGTGTTTTTTGAACACAAAACGTTTGGACGCACACCATGGTAATGACGATTTGCACCGTGCGACCAAAGTTTTTCATAAAAATATCTAAAATATTTTATTTTGATTTCCGCGTCTCGTTGAAGGACATTTTGTTTTATTTAATCCTGTTCTCAGAATTTTAATTTTGTAATATTTTTAATACAAAATGCGTTGGGCCACAGAATGTAGTCATTTCGTGATATCGACCCACATACATAAATAATGATATCCATGAACGTGGGTTCAAGCCCAGCGTCAGTCAAGAATGAAAAATTATTAATAAATTTTAATTAATTTCGTGTTGTAAAATATCTTTTTTTATAAAAATAATTTAATGAAAATTAAATTTAATGAACTTTAGCCAGATTAAAATATTAAAAATATGGATTAAAAACCATAAACAGTTCAATAAAATAACCACAACACTAATTATTATTAATAAAAGATATATTTTTTACAAAAGTTTATAATATTTCATTTTTAAAAAATTTTTATGTTTAAAAAAAAATTTGTTGGTAAAAATGCCACAAATTGCTACCAATATTGTTCCTACAACTGTAACTAAATACTATGTAGCTGTAGCAGTAACAATAGCATTAAGATGTTTTGTAGTTATTCAATTATTATTGCTATTGCTGAATATTGAAAAGCGAAATTCGAAACGGACCAATAATTTAAAAATCAAATCATAAGCCTCCCAATTTCTTTTATATCGACTTTAACAATTGGATTTTAAAGTAGTAAAACAGAAGTAGTATGGGTAACAATTAAAGTAGTTTTTGATGTAGCAATAAAGTAGTAGGAGAGAAACATTTTAATAAGTGTTAATTCAACCTAAAAAAAATGTTGCTTTAGTTGTTGGATTCGGCTTTCATTGCTTCACTTAGGCCCGTTTTCACAACTTACTGATAGCTAAAGGTAGGATTTAACCGGCCGTATTAAAAGTGTTCCACTGTTACAACTACCAGGTAGGATGAACCTTAATTTACCTTATTGCTCACTTTAGGTTAAAGTAAAGTTTTAATAATCGAACACTTTTTATATGGCCGGTCAAAGTCTACTTTTAGCTATCGGTAAGTTGTGAAAACGGGCCTTAATGCTACTTCTATTGCTACACCACTTGCTGCTTGTATGCTTAATTTTTTGCTATCTTGACTGCTGTTTTTGTTAGTTCTGTGCTTTTATTGTAACAATATAATGTTTAACAGAAGCAAACGAATTTTACAAACTTTGCTACTCTTTGAATTTTATTGTTGTGCTACGACTACAACTACTGCTAAAACAAACTTTAAAGGTAACATTAGTGGTAGTTAAAATATGGCTTCAAGTGCTTTACGATTTTTTAATAAGACCACATTTTAAGTAAATTTTCATTGTTAATGCTACTTTTAGTCTAGTTTTTGAAGCACTAGATTTATACATTTACCCATTAATGCAAAAACAAGTTAAAGTTCACATTAGTAAGCCAACACATTAAGGGCCATTTTATTTTGTCATTTTATTACTATCTGTCAACTTAATCCTAACTTTAGCTAGCGTCAAGTTGTAAAAATGGCTCTAAGCCCAGCAAAAGTATATGGGCTTAATGTTTTGATTCACTAATGTGAACTCTAACTATTTTTTGCATAAGGCAAAAAAAATTTTACTTCAAGATAGTGAAAAAGTAGAGGTGTAGCATAAAGTAGTCAAAATAGTGTTGTCCATATCAGAATGTATATGTATATAGCTACATCATATGCTACTGCTATTTCTACTTTAAATGCTATTTTATTAATATATCTTTTGCCATCTCTACAGACTATTACTTCTGCTGTAGCAAACGAAATTTGAAAACTCTGAAACCCGTAAAGTTTTATTTTTCTGCTACGACATCAACTTTTGTTATTAAAATGTAAAGGTAGCAGTAGTAGTTATACAATTTTGGCTCCCAGTTCTTTCCACTCTTCAGAAAAAATGCACAAAAAACTCGCACATAAAAATTCTCATATAAAAATTTAATTTGAATTTATTAATAGAAATTTTTTGTGTTTACTTTCATTTTCACTTGCTGTGGACTACTAAAAGGAAAATATATTTTTTGACTATATATTTTTTTTACCTAAACGAAACGAATTTAAATTTTACTGACGTCAACAAAAAATTGGTTTTATTAAATTAATGAACACATTGTGATATCCTTCCTCCCCCCAAATTCTTTTCGCAAATATCAGGCTTCAAAAAATTTTTTTTGTTGTCATATGTACAAAAAATTTTAAAAAGAATATATATTTTATTTAATTAATTTTTTTATTTAAAATTCTTTTATCAGTTTAATATTTTTGTGTATACAGAAATTTCATTCAAAATTTTATTATTCATTTATTAAAATTAATAGTTGAATAGAGGTGCGGTGCAATTGAACTTGAACTTTTAAAAAAAATTTAAGAATTTAAGATTTAATCTTAAATATTTATGCAGTCTATGTCCGAGTTGTTAACAATTTTTAGCAAAATCTACAGAAAGAAGAATGCGTTTTAAATGTTAAATGATTTAAATAAAATTTTTAAGCCAACATTTAAATTCAGTTTTTGGATTTGCTTAAATTTAAAATTTTGCGACGTTTAGCAAATTTTGTCTGTCTATTCAAAAACTCTGCTTATGTTTAATGATACATAATTTTATTTTGTTCTTTGAACAATTATTTATGAGTTTTAACCAAAAACTGGTACTCAAAAATTTAAAGAATAGAAATTAAACAAAAACGTTATAAAAAAAACAAATAAAATGAAAGAATAAATAAAAAACTGGCTTGAATTAAAATAAATGACATGTGTAGCTACTTTGTATACACTTTTGGAACTGCCAGTTCTTTCTTCTGTTTTCAAACGATGATTTTACTTTTAAATTCTTTTCTTCACACTTGTTGCGAAGTGCTCTATATTTTCTGTTTTTTTAATATTATTTACTTTTAAAAATTCTTTGGTTTATCTCCTTTATAATAAACATTATATATGAAGTTCTGTGGTTCCTATTGGGAACGAGGGGCCACAACGAATCCATTCCATTCGTTTCGGTTTGATGATATATGTATATGTATTCTCTCCAGCTAACGTTTCACATGGTTTATACCAAGGCGAATTCAAATACAGGTGGTGTCGGAACTACAACAATCCAAAAACAACAGAAACAACATAGGGTTTTTTACATTGCATTGTTAGTGCCATGAGCTCGAAATGTCAACAATTATTAGCAAAACACTAACAAATCAAAACAAATGAGCTCGAACTGTCAAAATCAGATGCCGTTTCGACACCACCTGTAGTTAATTCGCCTTGGTTTATACGACGCGATTACAACACTACCCGGCTGGTAAATCTTATTTAACAGTTCGGTAGATCGGTTCTCTTCTTAATATTAAACGTCTAGTAGTTTCATGAATTGAAGCGTTTATTTCAGAAACCCGTCAACTCTCATTTGAAATAGGCACATTTGACGGGTTTCTGAAATAAACGATTCAATTAACATCTTAATTCCACTAAAGTTTAGTGACGAAACTTATGAAATTATAAGCATTTACATAGTTCTGTATTGCCGACATTAAGCGACATTATTACAACTTGCCGATAGTTAAAGTAAGAATGTTATGGGACAGATAATTGTTTTTCATTATTATAACTTTACTTTAAGCTGAAAGCTAAAGAGAAGATTAACCTTTGACTTTTAACGTTAGGTTTATGCATGTGGAATTGCCATATTAACACCAAAATGTGCTGAATGTAAACAAATAAACAAATATCAAAAGTATTTGGTACATATTTTCAACTATTTTATATTTATCTTACAGGAAATATTAAAAACGAAAAATATATAAAGGCACTTTTATTCCTTACTTTAGCTAAACCTAACTTTAGCTAATCCTAACTTTTACATGTACCTACATGAACTTTAACGGCAAGTTGTAATAACTGGCGAAAATCTGTTATAAATATTAACACAACAAATATTTTAACACAACATTTCTACTGGAACGATCTGTACAGTGATGCTAACTAACACTGCGATTAGGCATTTCATTTCTATACTTATACAGATTACAATTTAAACGCAGAATTTGAAAATATTAAAAATTTTCTAAAACAATTTCCTTAAGCCCATATTTATTCATGACAAATCAACAGAATTTATTTTTCTGCAAAAGTTTTATATAAAAAAAAAAATTAAAACGTGTCTTCATATTTAATAAAATAAAATTAAAATGAAGAAAACTTAAAATATGTACTATTTCTGAATTTTTTGGTTTACTTAATAAATTCTTTATTAATTTATGTATTTATACGAATAAATTCTTAAAATGTCATCATAACAAACAGTTCAAAATTATTATTATGCAAAAAATACAAACATAAAGCGCAAAAGTGATTAAAAAACATGGAAATTTTTTCATGACATTTAAACGACTAAAAACATGCAGCGTTACCGCTGTGACTTTAAAGTGTCGTTTGGAGCCATTTAATAAGGCCCTTTTTATACCCATATTTTTAAGTGCCCTTTTTATCATTTAAAAATATACCCCGGGGGTTGCCTCATCCTCCGGGACAAATTAGGGCTAGATCATTCCTGGAATTCGCAAGGATTCAATTTGACCATAAATGGCTAAATGGAAACACTTGACACGCTCATAGAGAAGCCGTCGAAAGTGTCTGAAGATTTATCTTTCCTGTTTTATAGTCATACTTTCATGAAGTTCTTTGCAAGAGAGATATGGTAGCGGCCTAGAGGGGCATACGACCTTACTGTTGTGTCGATATTCTTTCCTCGGATATTGATATTTATGCTGGGGCGACCTGCAGCCGTATTCTGTAATTCGCTTAGCTAAAGCTAAATCTCGATCGCTAAAATGCCTTAGAGAATTTGATGCTTTTTATTTTATGTAAAGTTTTATTTTTTAAACCACGAACGAAGAACTGTAAAATGAATACTGATTTATTGTTATCAGTGCTACCAGTGAAATTTCGAGAAAATATATTTTAGTTGCCAAAAAGATACATATTGAAAAAAATTTGAAAATCTTTTTATAACATTTAACATTTATTAACATACATACTCTTTTATTTCATATTTAATAAACATTGTAAAGAAAATGATCAGGTATGTTTTAGGTTTCGACTTGAATTGAAAATGAAAATTTTTTTGAATCCGCATAATTCATAAATTCAAATCCACATGTTTTTGTTTATTCGAAGTTTTTGTTCGAAAAAACTTTAGTTGAACTACAGATCGCTGGTTTGCTAACTGCAGCATAAAAGTCTTATATTTATTAAAAAATCATGAAAGCTGTTAAGAATCGCAGGAAAAACGCTTCTTTCGCGAATATGGCTAAAATTGCAAACTTTAAAACAAATGCTAAAATTAATTTGAAATCGCTAAATGGGTGAAAAAAACAAAATGTCGGAAAGTAGCAAAAAAAAATTCCAAAAAACCGAAATTTCGCGAAAATTTTTAATATTTCGCCATAAAATTCATTTTAAAACAATAAGAAATGGAAAAAATTCTTTAAAAATTACTAAATTAGCGGAAATAAGCAAAGTATACTTTTTATTATTTATCGTTTAAGCTGTAAAGAATTAGAAAACTTACAGGAACAAATCGCGTTTATCGCAAACATGGCTAAAGTTCGCGAAACATTGCAAAATTTAAAACTAGTTTCAAGATCGCTTAATCGAATAAAAAACAACTTGTCGGAAAATAACATAAAAAGTGTTAAAAAAATGAGCTATATTTACATCAAAATCAATAAAAAAGCCGATTTTAAATTTTGGGTTAGTTTGGGCCTTTTGCGATTTAGGTAACGAAAATACCCGGATACCATATAAATTCATTTTCATAATTATTTAAGTCATAAATAATAGGTGTGTTTTTACAGGCGAAATTTCCTGAAAATAAAAAGATGTTCATATTTCTTCAGAACAACTTCGCACTACTAGTAATCATTGAGTTAGGTGGATCGTATGTTTAACCATCCTTTATGCTTTCTTTCTTCATTATTAAAGCTGCTGTCGAGTCGGCAACGATAATCAGTCTAGTCTTCTAATATTTTTTTCTGTAAATTTTGCGTACAGATCAGTGTTGAAAAATTCAGTACTCTGGTACTTTTTCATGTTAAAAATACCGCAGTACTCCCGCGTTGTTTTCAGTACATTTCAAACAATATTTAAATAAAATAATTTAATCATATGTTCTTTAATCTCAAATAATTATGTTTCAAATTGTTATGTTGAAAACAGTTTAAAAACATTTTCCTTAACTTTTCGTGTGTGTCTTAAAAGTTGAAACTATGGGGTTTGCTATTAAATAGTTAGATAAATGAAATCCAATGAAATATTTTTGGTTCCTTTTGTTTTCATACATTATTGTTTTTTTTTTAACAAAAAGTACCATTTGGAGGAAAAAATACTCTTTTAGTTGAAGTTCAGTACCATTTCTAAATTTCAATTTTGACACTGCTTTTTATGCAAAATTAATTCAATAAATATTTTAAAATAAAAAACAAATTCTAAATTGGTGCATTTCTTTTAATGCCTTGTTTTTAAAGTTTCAAAAATTGCCAACGCTGATAATTTAAAAAAAATCGGCAATTCTGCTGACGTCACCTCTCCTCCTCATAAAATTAACTTGAAATGTATTTTTCTATTAGCCCTCTCGGGCTTGCAAAAATTGCCGTAGTGGACGGTATTTCACGTCCCCATGGCGGGGTATTGGTTAAAGTTTTCAACTAGCAATAATCGCACCTCAGTAGAACTTCATTGGTTACGATATCGCCTCTGCGCAAAGCTAATTTTTGTCAGCAAACTCTTAAATATACGTATAAATTTCTATATCAACTTAATAAGAATTATAAGAGAAACAAACGAACGTTTAAAAACTAAACACATTTTTTTATTTCGATTTGCCTTCTAAATACATAGATACATACATACACACACACATACGTACATACAAAAACGGGTGGTTTTTCGCATTTCTACTTTTTATTGAAATTCTTCGCCATACCAAACTAATTTTATCTTGTGTATGGTTTAATGTTTTACTTTTAGAAATGTTTAACATGTTTTACAGCGTTGCCAGAAGACTTCGAAGGAAAATCTTCATTTAGCGGGAAAAAAATCTTATTTTGAAGAGAAAAATCTTCAAATTTTTTATAACAAAACAAAAAAGTAAAAGTTATTAATTTTTTTATAAGAACATGCTTCTTATTATGGAAACAAAATTAAATTTTAGGTTTAAAATGTGTTTTTGGTTATATTTTCCATAAAAAAATTTAAATCCATGTAATATCTAATAAATAAGAACGTAAAAAATTCCATCTAAAAAAAGAAGTTTCACTGAAAGTAATTAAATTCTAAAAGTGATTAATGAATTTTGGGCAAAAAGATTTTTGTCTGGGAGCTATGAACCTCATAGATCATATGAAATCTAAAGGGTGCTTAATTTAATATTATATTTTTTGATATCGGTGTAATATAGAAAATATTTTGAGAAAATTCTATTCAAAAAAACTCATTGAAAAAATATGGATTTTTCCTAAATTAATTCTATTAAAATAATGTTGGAACAGCTTTAAAAAGATATTCTTAAGCATTTAAATATACAGTACTTTTCGTTTATAGTCACTACGCTTACAGTCATATTAGCGATACAGTCCATTTTATCTGTTTGTTTTGCCGCTATAAGTTAATTTAATATAAAGTATTAACGTTATAGTCCATTATGCGATATAAGCACATTTGCCAAATATGCCATTTATCAACAGTAGTCAAAGGAAAACTTTAAGCAAATTAATGGCGTTATAGTCACATTAGCCAAATTTACTAAGTTCTTTTTAGTTTTCGAATCAAAAATCCATCCAAAGAAAAAATGAATTAAATCATTTAATTTTTATCATCAACTCTCTACTCGTAAAAAATTAGTTTTTGCTGTTGGTATTAGTTATGAAATATCTTGTTATTATTTTAACTAGTTTTTATACAGTTTGCAACTCTGTTGTAAAACCATAAGCGGTGTGGGTGTAATTTATATGAATTTTTTATTTCCTTTATTCACATATGTAACTTGATTGTATTAGAATTGGGTTAAATGCGTCATAGTAGCATATATCGGAAAGGGTAAAAGATATAAAGATTTAATACACAAAATAAAGAAAAACAAAGCAAACAATACTGCATCTCTAACTCCAAAATTTCATTTTTTGAGTAATGCCGGTCTTGCAGCAAATGAGCGATATGTGAATTAGCCTTATAGTCACATTAGCGATATAGTCCACGTTTTGGTTGAAACTAAAAGATGTGACTATAAGCGAAAAGTACTATACATACTTTGTTTAAAAATGATCATAAGAATGGAATGTGGAATTTTCAAACTAAAAGCTTCTTAAGGCCCAAATACACTTGTCAAATGCTTGTCCAGCCGGCGAATTCATCGTGTACGTGTGCATGACGTAATATTCGCCGTCATATCTAAATTATTTGATTTTCCGTCCAGCATCGTCGGTGTGACACATTTCCACTAAAACTACCACAATGCTTGATGAGTATTTTGATCAATGTATTTGGGCCTTTAAGTTCCATTACTTTTACCGTCTGGTTCTAAATACTGAATGAACTTTTTTGTACTTTTATATATGAAAATTTTCAAAAATACGTTTTTTCCTTTCACAAATAATTTTTTTTCATCAATAATAACAAAATTTACAACCGCTTAAGATGCTTTTTTAATATTTTATATGTCCAGAAAAAAATATGCATTTTTGTGTATGCTTGACAATGGGTACAAAAGTGTACAAAACCAGTAAAAAAACAAGCTGATACAAAAACTCATTGTTTTAAAAATGTGCTGTTTAAAAAACTGTAAAAAAATTATGTATATTGAACAAACTTAAAGTTAAAAATCATAATTTCTAAAAATTATAAATCTTCATTTGAGAAAAGAAATCTTTAATTCATATTTTTGTAAAAAATAAGATAAAATCGTCACTCTGGCAACGCTGATGTTTTAGTTGTTGTTTAAAAATGCATTTTGAGTAAAATGCATGCACACAATTATTGCAGGGGTGATAAAGTTAGTACAATTGTACTTTTTCAGTACTATTTGCATTGCAAAAGTACTGAAGTACTTCAGTGACATATGTAGTACAATTTAAAAATTTCCATGTATCAGAAGAATTGCCAAAGGCATATTGTCTATACAACATTCGTCGGCGAATATGGAAAGGATTTTTTCGTAGCAAAATATGATAAAAACAATGCGAAACCGCCTTTTTGTGAATATTGCATCGAATTTAATTTAGACAAAAGATTTACTACAGTCTAATGAATCTTCCTGCTGTAAATAAACGAAAACTTTTTAGCTTGATTTCTTAAAGTTTGGTGAAACGGGGTATAGTGCGGTCCTACATGTTGCGACTTGTTGTACAATTCGGTCATCGGTTGAATAAAAAATCAATTAGATTTGTGCTTTTAAATTGGTACGTGTGATGGCGGTTTTTTCTTTCGTGCGAAGTAAACAATATTTTAGAAAACTTATACGAAATTCCCATGCACAAGTTTAGTAAAGAATATAAAAACTACCAGAACTATTATTTAATTTCTTTTCTTGCTCCTCTTCATTTATCGCCACTAGTGCTATAAATCGTTACGCATGTTGACTCTTTTAAAATAGTTTCTTAATAAAGCTTAATGAAAAGTTGGTTAAAAAATTGTAGCATGTGCTGCGAACGATCAACTGGTCTATTCAACTCAATTGTACGACCAGTTACAACGCGTAGGGGCCTTACTTGTTTATATTTTATAGGGTGTTATATTAATAGCATAAGGGCCCTTAGACAATATATTTTAGGCTTATTACTGGGTTAAACGTATTTATACCCTGTTCCACTTTGGCGCCCTATGCTCCAGTGGGAGTTAGAGGAAGATAAAAAAAATACCCTGTTCCACTATCAACTTTAAAAAAGCCAGGGGTCTAATCACCGCATTCGATACTATCGTATCGCATAAACTATCGAATTTTTTTGCATACGATAGACACTGACTTATCGAATGAAAACTCGATTAATGTAATGTCGAGTTACTCGATATCGAATGCTTTTATTTCAAATTCAATACATTTCATTCGATATCGAGTTTCATGATACCAAAATACATAATTTCGATCAATTTTGCTCGATATCGTATGCGGTGATTAGACCCTAGATAAAAAAGCATCGTCTAAATTTCTTATTACGTAATGGTTGGTTGGTTAACGTGGTAGCACGCACAGCACAAGGTTTGCTGCAAGTAGAGTCGACAGTGACTCCGTTTTGATACCACACTACTCGTCAAGAATTGGAACCCCCAATCAAACTTGACCCAGGGGCTAGAGCCAGCCCATTACGTTGAGATATTTCAGCAAGCTGCTGAGTCTCACTCGCGATACCTCCGAGAGTCCTTCTAGAAGGTAATTCCCAGATATCTGAATTTGAAAAGCATCACATTATTTTCACATACGTAGAATTTGTATGAAAACCCGAAACGAAAATATGTATTAAGTAAAACATCTCAATTAGTAGTCGCAAGTGGTCAAGTTGTATATACCATTCGACGCTCTTTTCGATGATACCAAATTTTATCTAGTCGTCTTGGAAAAACTGAAGAAAAAAACTTTTTTAAAAATGGTCCAGCTCACGGATGGTCAACGGTAGAACCAAAATATTTTGGGAATCGTCATAAAACATATCAAGCTTAATTTTCAGATGGGTAACAAAAACACTCCATACAAGTGGAGTCGGTCTAATGTACATATGTATATTCGTACATTTTCTATTATATTAATAATAAAACTAGTTAAAAATATAAAAAAAAATTTGGGGTCAAAAAAGTACACTTTTTTACTTAAGTTAGTACAATTTAGAAAATGTCATTTATCATCCCTGACACAATTCCATACACACACTCGTAAAGAAATGCATTAAGAGAATTATAAAGAATTTAGTAGTTGAGTAAATGTGTAGAATATTGACTCCCCTCTTTATTTTAAAGAGTTTGTTTCTTTAGATCTTATGAATGAATTGCAACGAATCATTTTGTTGAATTTTAAATAGGTATAAAATATTAATTGTTTGTTTACTATAATAAACAAAATACTTAACAAGATAAGATTAAGATACCACATAATAAATTTATTAATAAATTTATTTTGCTGATACTTAAGAGAAAAAGACAAGCAGTCTGGCACAATTTTTAAAAGAATAATAATCAATTTTTAAAATAAACTTAAAGAACTTTGTTCCTTTCTTTTTTTAATTTCAGGTTAATTAATTTTTTAATTTATTATGTACCTATTTGTGCTACTACGTTGTTACTTGAAATACTTTCGTAAAAATTACCTAAAAAAAATCTCAAGTTCAACGCACTTTCAATTTAATTTTAAAACTACCGCTTTTATTAAAAATTCCCTTAAGACAACAGTTTTGTGTTTTTTCTTTTCTTTAAATAGGTATGTAGGTATAGGTACCTATATTACTTAATCGTAAAAATTAATTAAATGCTAACCCAAATAGTATATGTAATTCGTAAGTAGTGTTGCCCGATAAGGGGACTTACCACCAAATTGGCGATTTTAGCATTAATTTGCTCACAAATTTTTGGGAGGGGAATTTTTAAACAATGTAGTAATATAAAGAAGATACCAAAGATATTTCCACCAAACCTAGTCCCCATGATTTCTGGGGTCTTCGAAAATCCCATTTCAACATACACACGGACAGACGCATAGAAGGATATCATTTAATCAACATTGCTATTCATAAGGATTTTTATACCCACACCACAATAGTGGAGAGGGTATTATGCATTTGTGCTGATGTGGGTAACGCCTTAAAATAGTGGCCCTAGACCTGCCATCGGCAACCTACACTATTACATTTTGCGATTATATGCGTTGTATGAGTTATATATTATACATATGTTGTTGTTAATGTTGTTAAATTCTCTGCAATATGTGTGCACATGTACGTAATAAAAGATGGCTGCCCTAGACCCACCTTTAAGTATACCGATCTACTCAGAATCACTTTCTGAGTCGAGCTAATGATGTCCGTCCGGCTGGCTGGCTGTCCCTGTAACCTTGTGCGCAAAGTAGAGGTCGTAATTTTGGAGATAATTTGATAAAATTTGTGTCATAGGGACCAAGCCTATTGAAAATAGGCTGAATCGTATGACCACGAGGGAAGATAGGGGGAAATTTCTTCCTCTCAGAAACTATTAAACCAATTTTAATGAAATTTAAAATATAAATAGATCCATATCTATAGGGACACATTAGCTATACAGTTTTTAAAAAATAGGACCACAAGGGAGGCAGGGGCAATTTCTGCCTCTCACAAACTTTCAAACCAATTTTCATGAAGTTTATAAACATAGACAAATCCATATTTACATGGACACATAAGATTGATGTGTTTTTAAATGCCGTGGTGTAGGGTATCATTTTATATACTATACTTTCTTACTTGTTTATATTTTATAGGGTGTTATATTAATAGCGTAGAAATTAAAAACGGAATGACAAACTTATATAAGGCCCTTTTCCACCTGTGGTGAAGGGTATAAAATATGTGAAAAATTATTTCGAGTTAATAATTCGACAATAATTTTTTGTAATAGTATTTTGTAAAATTGTAAAGTTAAACACGATTTTGAGCTGTAATTTCTATGGCCGTTTAAAACGTCTGATTTGACTTTCGTTATTTTAAACTTTTCATTATTATTTTCTTTTTTACCCCTTAGGACCATTTTTTGGTCTTCGGTTTATTGCTAAAGTTATAAAGAACATTTTTAAACGGTGCTAATAGGTATTTAAATATTCAATATAATTTTAAAACTTCTTCAATTAAATGTCATTAATAACTAAATTGTTTTTTAAATTGATACATACCATTTTATATTTAAGAAGAATTTTTTAAAAACTTTGTGACATGAAGTGGTTGCAAATTTGTTAATCCTTTTATCATTTGTAAAAAACAGATTTTCTTCTTAAAAATTGATTTTCCGTTTACAAATATAAAATCAGTTTTGTCTTTAAATCAAGAAATCTTAGAACGTTAAGGATAGCAAATTGTGATCACTTTTTGTAAACATCAAGTAACAATTTTTTTTTCCAAAACACGATTTTCTTTAAAAAACCAAAATTTAAGTCAACAAATCGTCTGCTCAGAATTGGTTTGGCGCATAGCATGGTAATTTAACCCTAAAATGCGCCAAACCAATTCTTAGCTGACGAAATAATGATTACTTATTATTTAAGCTAGGAATGGACAGTGTTAGTATTTTATATGAAAACATTTTAATTTAAAAAATTTTAAATTGATAATTGTAATTAAAGTTTGCAATTTTTGTCTAAATTTTTTTATAAATTTAAGCAATTGGGGATTTATGTTTTGCAATGGGGATTGTTTGGGGGCTTTAATATTTAAATAAGGGAAATGAGCCAAAAATTTTCTGGCAACTCTGTTTATAAGAATGATTAATAATTTTAGCAACTTTCATCAGATGTTTATTTTTTCTAAAGATAACATTTTTGTTTTTTGTTGTTTTTTTTTTAATCTTAGGCGATTTAAATACGTGAGAATCAGTGTTACCGTTCGCCCGACTAAAGTCGCAATTTGACCCTTTTTCAGCGGTCTGCGACTTTTTGTGAGACTTTTTTTTATCACCGACTTTTGCGACTATTTTAATTTTTATGCTACTTTTTACCCTTTTTGTTAAGATTCTTACAAAACATTAAATTTTCTTATTATTTGTATCAAAAAAAAAAAAAATTCGTCAAAATTTAAAAACAATTCATAAATTATTGTTCATTTGGCAACACTTTTATTACATTTTTGCAACCTTGTCATTTATACAACGTATTTGAGGCGAATTCAGTTCAAGGTGGTGGCAAGTTTTGACAGTTCGGACCAATTTGTTTTAATTTGTCAGTGTTTTGTTAGAAATGGTTGACATTTCGAATCGTAAACACCAGCAATGCAATGCAAAAAACCTGTGTTGTTTCTGTTAGTTTTGGATTGTTGTAGTCTTGGCACCACCTGTAGTTCTCGAATCGTAAACACTAGCAATGCAATGTAAAAACATGCAATTCAATGCTGTCATCTTTAAATGTAATAGACAAAGATATAGAAGGCTGGATTCCCTGTGATGAACTTATTTCTAAATATAGAAATAAAATTTCAAAAAAGTAGTATTTATGTAGGTATGTTAAGAAAAAGAAATATTGCGCCAAGATCAAACGAACGGAATTAAAGTAAAATTTTCAAGGGGCTTTAATTGGACAAGTTTAAATTTTGTCCAAAAAATATATTAACCTTAACTTTTTTGGCTTGTTTTTAAACAGAAATTCTACTCCTTTGACCTTGGCAGCATACGACAAATTTATTAAACTTAAGTAAATGTTTTCACTATACATGAAAACATGGACAAACATATACATTGTTATGAAATATGATAAAAATGAATTCTGCAATAAGCTTTTTGTTTCAATTGTTTTTTGTTTTGTTATGCTTTTAATTAATAAAAAACGTTAAAAAAAAAAGATGTGCGACTTTTATTTTCTGAAACGACTTTTTTGTGCGACTTTATTTTTATAAAACAACCTTTTGTGCGACTTTTCAAAAATTCCTAACGGTAACCCTGGTGAGAATATTAAATACTTTTCCTAGTATGTACAATTAAAAAAAATCATTTTAATTATAGCGAGTAAAAAAGGTTGAAAAGATTATCGATAGAAATATGTATGTAGGTATTGTTATTTTTTTGGAAATAACAAGAAAATTTACATCAAGTTTACTCTTTAAAAAATCTAAGAAAAAAAACTTTACAGTTTTACGTACGCTTATTTTGAACACTAAAGACCCAACCATAATATGCATAGCCGTGCTTAACCGACTGTCAAAAACCAACAAAAACTCTCTCAAATGTGTTAAAAAAAACCAAAACAAAATCAAAAAGCATTTGTTTTCGTACGGAATGTGCGATCTGTTTCGCACTTTGCTTAAGCAAATGACAATTTCGTAAAACTTAACAAAAAGATTCCTTAAGTTCAATATGGTTTGCCTCATGTGATTTACATGTATTTGCACATTTGCTTAAGCCAACTTAAGCACATTGTGGTAGGGCCTTAAAATTCGGATTTTAGTATTTTATTTAAAATAATTAGTACCTACATACCTACCTATTGTGGTTATTTTATTGAACTGTTTATGGTTTCTAATCCAAATTTTTATATTTAAATAAGGCTAAAGTTTATTAAATTGAATTTTCATTAAATTATTTTTATGAAGAAAGGAATTTTACAACAAGAAATTAATTAAAACTTGTTGATAATTTTTCATTCTTGACTGACCACGGGATTGAACCCACGTTCATGGGCAGGTTGATTTGACATGATTCGATAGTAACCACACTATCTCTTCAGAAATCTTTGCCGTTTAACACTCACCGCCTTTAAAGACGGCTGGCAGTCAATAGTCAAACAACAATTTGTTAACCAAATGGTCATTTTACTTTGGTAGATCGAAATTTGTTTTAAATGATTATCTATTTTAATTGTTTTCAAGGACCCTAAATAATAATTATGCTAATTTTTCAGGTACCAAAAAATTTACCACTTTTAAGAAATATTCTAAAAAATTGCTCATAATTATTATGTATAATGAAAATAAATATTTGTTAAACATAACTATTATATCCAATTAATATCTTTTTACATTGGCTCATAACTATTATGATCGATAAATATTTATTTCTCTTACAGATAACTATTACTAAAGATTTTTATTGTTTTTGTTTACGATAATAATTATTTTGAGAATTTTCTTGATATTAATTGTTTTATTTTTGCAGATTATGCATGTGCATATATACATACACATTAAAATTATTGTTTTTATTTACGATAATAATTATTTTGAATATTTTCTTGATATTAATTGTTCTATTTTTGCAGATTATACATGTGCATATATAAATACACATTTAAATTAGTTATAACTGTTATGTTATTTCTTATTCATAACTATTAAAAATAATTATTAATATATCTATCGAATAGTAATAGTTATGTTTGAGAAATACTTTTATTTGATACCCATAATAGTTTTTAAGAATAAAAATTGGAAATAATAATTATTCCTAATAAATAAAATATAAATTTATTCGTAATTATTATTCGCAATTTTTATCGAATAAAAGTTACCTATAACTATTAAGTCCTTGATTGTTTTACATGTTCTTCTTTACTTTTGTTTTTTTATACATTTTTTCAAGAATTCTTCTTGAAGTCCAAAGTGCACGTTTTCTGTTTTTCATGTTTTTGTTTATGGTTTTTATAAGTTTACTCCGTAAATTTTAGTTTTTACCAAAATATTTTATAATTTTCTTTTAAACATAAAAACAAAGGCAATTTTAAATTTTTCTTTTCTAAAAATGCAATTTTATTTAATTATATTTTGACCAAATTTGTAATTGTTTACACTGTGTCAACAATTAATTGTCATGATTTTACTAGGCAAAACTAAAATTTTTCTTAAAATGTTGTAAAATTTTTAAACTTTTCATATATTTTTAATCCAAAAATTCAATTCAGGCTTAAGTTCATCAAATTTAATTTTAATTAAATTATTTTTATGAAGAAAGGAATTTTACAACATGAAAATAAATTTAAATTGTTATTGATAATTTTTCATTCTTGACTGACCTGAGATTCGAACCCAGGCGGCTGGTTAACCTGACATGTTTCGATCGCTACCACTCGATCTCCTTAGAGGGATTTGCCGTCTTACACTCGCAGCCATCGACGACTGCTGACGTCAATAGTCAAACATCAATCCTTAAACCAAATTGTATTTTACAATTGTTTACACAATGTAAAATGTCTATACATAAAAGTTATTTTTGCTTAAACTGTAATATTTCCTTACTTTCAAATACATTTCACAAAATTTTTATTTTTTTACACCATGTAAAGAATTAGTTTTCATTGCGTAATTGCTTAATTATAATTAATATGTATATAAATAAAGAACGTGTATGCAAAATTTATAAAATCGATGATCTTTTTTATGTTTAACAATTGTTTACATAGTTTAAGGAATCTTATTTATTTTAAAAATTTTATAAAAAAACATAAAGATTTAATTAAATAGACGACACTGTGTAAACAATAATTTTTTTATGCCTTAAGAATGTCAAACTTGATTTTTCTTGATAATTTTTTTAATTTTTTATTTTGAAAATTGTTTAACATTCTGTAAACAATGATTTTTCCAGGGAAAATTGTGTAAGAAGTAATTTTTACACAATTGCAATACATATTAACAAATACATATTAATAAATTCTAAGATTTTGATAATATGTATGTTAATTAAAAATTTGTATATGATGTAACAATCAAGTATTTTCTTAATTTACATTAGACAACAATAATTTTCTCTATGTAAATAATTTCAAAAAGCTATCTTTACTTGGAATTTTTAAAACTGTTTGTGAGGCGTAATATTTCAACGAATATTGTCTATTAAAAATATTTTTTTAAAATTTACATAGAATTTTGCAAGACTACGTAAAATCAATTTCATGTAATTAATTGAACATTGAACTACTGTGGGGTTTTACGAAAAAAAACTGCTTATGTACAAAAATGTAAATAAAAAACAAATGAATTGTTTAAACCAAATTAAAGAAAAAAAATTAATTAAAACGAAACATTCCGCTTATGGAATAAATAAATTTTAAATAAAACAAATTTGTCTGCATATAAAACGAGTTAAAAAGTTAAAGATTTAATTTTGAATTTAAATTTTATTGAATTTTTGTTCTTTTTTTTACAGGACATTTTCCGCAACCAACACCGTTTGATTCGTTTTATCGAACAATCAATACGTTTGTGCAGCAACCAGTCATTAAAGGCTGCCCAACAGCAACAACAGAAATCACAATTGGAAGCGGATTTCCAAATTACCAAATCCATAACATCACAATTATCAAATGCCGTACCTGAACCAATTGTCCACGATAACGATGTCGGAGTTCAATTTTCAGCCAACCAGTTGTCTGTACGTTTGGCCACACCCCAACAGTTGCAACCCAAACCTGATTGTGCCGAAGAATTGGGCTTTGGCAAATTGTTTACAGATCACATGTTAAAGATTTACTACCACAAGAGTTTAGGAGGGTGGCAAAAGCCACAAATTACACCCTTGGAAAATTTAGTTATGCATCCCGCCGCCAAAGTATTGCATTATGCCGTTGAGGTGAGTTTGCCCAATTTAAAAAGGTTTTTTCCAAACCCTTCAAAGTTGAATGAAAAAAAAACAAAGATTTACAACCGCCAAAGTCTGAACTTCCTTAATATATTATTCAAAATAGCTCCTAATTGAAAATAAAAAACTAAATTCTAAAAAAAAACTTCCTCAATAATATAAAAATTTACAAAAGCAATAAAATTTTCTTTGTTATTTTAAACAGGGTACGTGACAGCTCAATAGTTATTCAATGAAAACGACTCATTTTTACAAACATTTCAACAACAAATGTTTTGCAAGAGTTTGATTTAAAACCGTTGCCATTTAATTGGACAAGAAAGCCAACAAAAAATTTATTTTATTGTTTAGAAAAATATTTTTGTTTTTCTAAAAGTTCAACACCTTACGAGTCCAATTGACGTAATTTCCGTGCTTTACATGTGAAAAAAAACGTGTGAAAAAAACAACAAACAAAGATTAGTCTTTATTAATTAATCAAATGTTGTTGCCGATTGTTAATTAATATAAATTTAGAAAAAGTACCATCTTAAGTTCGTTGTTATGTCCCCTTATCAGTAATTTTTGTTTTTTTTTTTTTCATCACTCACGTATGTATGATCATACCTTGTTTACACCTTTTATTTATTTATTTTACAAAATAAATTTATTAATAATGTAATTAAGGAAAAAAAAATAATTATTTATTATGGAAATATTTACAGCTTTTTGAGGGCATGAAAGCTTATCGTGGTGTTGATGGTAAAATTCGTATTTTTCGTCCCAACATGAACATGAATCGCATGAACGTAGCTGCCAAACGTTCCGGATTACCCACATTTGAGGGTGAAGAATTTGTTAAATGTTTGTCCCGCCTTTTATCGATTGATTCCGAATGGGTACCACACACAGAAGCTGCCAGTTTATACATCAGACCCACACTGATTGGCATTGATGTAAGTATTGTGAAATAGTATTTATAAAAAAAATTTTTAATATTTACAAAGTTATTTGAACAAATATCATAAGAGGCACCTAGAATTTTATATGAAAATTTTCTCAACGCAAGGTGAAGTGAACAACAAAATTACCCCCTTATTTGATCAAGTTAACACAATTCTTTAAGCTGGGACACAATTCTGATTTGTTTATGAAAAAGAATTCTGAATGAATTCCCGAATTTTATAAAATTTGCAAAAAGTAATAAAAAAGTACTTTTTGAAATTACCAGTAGCTAATTCACACGCTTTAGGTTTTAAGGGTTGGAGTCATGTGCCCGAAATTTAAAATTCCAAAATCCCGAATTAGAAATTCCTGAAAGCGTCTCTGTAAGAATTTTCTCTTCTATTGTATTAAAAACACCGGCTTCGCTAACTAAAACCTCTAAATTCGGGTTGATATTCGGGTTTTTAAATTAATGATTTCAAAATTGCGAAGTATAAAGCTCGAGATTTTAGATTCTGAAATTCGGGGAAAAATTTGATTTTGACATTTCGGGATGTTAAAATTCTGGATTTTGACACTTTCCCAAGAAACAGTCGTCGTCAAGTCTTAAAATTTCATAAGAGAGAGAGAGAGAGAGAGAGAGAGTGATATAAACGGCATTCTCTTTTTCCTTTTATCCAAAAAACTTATGACCTGAAGCATGTTTTAACTAAAAAATACCTTTTTCCAAAAAACCATTTCCCATTAAAACGACTTTGAATTCATTCCGTCTTCTTCATTGAATTCGACACAGTTTTTGTATTTTTCCCCCAAATAAAGATAAAAAGTACTTAAAAAAAGTACTTTTTGAATAAAAAATATCGAAAATTCCTGATTTTCTAAATTAAGTATTTAATTATGTTAATTTTTATTGTTAATTTTTTCCTTCGATTTTTTTTTTATTTCAGCCTACCTTGGGTGTTGCTTCCTCCGATTCCGCCTTGTTATACGCCATTCTCAGCCCCGTCGGTTGTTACTTCAAGAGTGACGATAGCGGTGCTGTTTCCCTGCTTGCCGATCCCAGTTACACAAGGTATATTAACTTAAAAATTAATTGCAAAATATTTAAAAGAAAAAGTAACTAACGTTCTTTATTCTCATTTAATCACTTTTTCAGAGCCTGGCCCGGTGGTGTAGGCAACCGAAAGATGGGTTCCAACTATGCTCCAACAATAAATGTACAAAAAGAAGCAGCCGCCAAGGGTTTGCAACAAGTTTTGTGGTTATATGGTGAAGATCATCAATTAACAGAAGTTGGAACCATGAACATCTTCATGTTCTACATTAATGATCAAGGAGGTAAAAGAAAATTTCAGATCTACCCCTATAGATGTACGAAAAGTTCTTAAGAGCCAATCTAAATGTATAATTTTTTATTATCTAATTACAGAAAAAGAATTAATTACACCTCCCTTAAATGGCCTCATTTTACCTGGAATTACAAGAGATTCTATTTTAGCTTTGGCCCGGCAATGGGGTAAATTCAAAGTAACAGAAAATAGCTTTACCATGCCACAAATCGGCGAGCTTCTAAATCAAGGAAGAGTAAGTTTTAAAATCTTTTCAATAGTTTGTTAGAATAAAATCTTTATTTTTTCCAAAATTTCAGTTACTCGAATTATTTGGCACTGGTACCGCCTGTGTGGTCAGCCCTATTAACCGAATTAACTACATGGGTCAAGATCTCTACATTCCCACCATGGAACAAGAGAAACCTGTTCATGAAACGATTCGTAAGACATTAATGGACATTCAGTATGGCAATGTTGATCATCCCTGGTCTGTGGTTATCGATTAAGGCCATTTTCTTTTTGTAAATCAAAAATATATTTTAAGGAGAGATAAGATTTCTTTTAAAATTTTATTTAAACTTGTGTGTATTAGTAGATTTAAAATAGCTCGATTTATAATTTAAGTAAGTAATAGTTTTAGAGAAGCCCTTAAAAGAACGAGGGCCCAAAAGGTCCCTTTTAAAAAAAGACACTTAAGCAAAAGAGAATGAGCTTTTTAGAGACTCTTTTTAAAGCTTTTGTTCTTTTACAAACAACAGACAGTTTTTTTAATCGTTTAAAAATTGTTTTAAATTTAGGTTTAGTTTTCGTTTAAACTTAAATTTGTAAATTATTTTATAGGGTAAAGGAATTAAAGGCGTGAGTTATTTTAACAAAAAAAAAAAAAAAAAAAAAAACTCGAATTTGTATAGAGAAGAAGAAACCTGCATTTAAAAACAAACAAAAAATCACAAAAAAAGCATTTCAATTAATTTTTAAGGCAAAAAACCTATAAAAGACTGTCTGGCTGTTAAGTAATGAATATCCTGTTGTTTAGATTCCCTTAAATATTTATTTATTTTTCTAAGTGTATATAAAATTTAAATATATTTTCTCATTTTATTTAATAACTTTTGTGGAATTATACTGTTTAAGCAAACAAAATATTTATGTACATACAATATAAATTTAGTTTTTATACTCAGGGGCTATAATTTGTACTCGTATGTAAATTTGTTTTTTTTTTATTTAAATTTCCTTAATCTCCTTTCTAAGTTATTTTTTTATAATTTTATTTATGTCGTTGAAAAGAATTTTTTGTGTGAAATTATTTTCTAACATACCGGAACAAGTGCATTTATTAGTATTTAAGTTTATATTTTTCCTACAAAAATATTCTGATCTTTATTTTAATTTCATCTTATTTTTTATAATATTTCTTTTGCTGCAACAAAATTATTCTACTTTTTTGGTTTTACAAAATTCAAAATCTTTAAAACATTTTTAAATTTTGTAAATAACAATTAAATATTAAGGAGAATCTGTAAAATAGTTTTTAATGAAACAAAAAAAAAAAGAATTAAAAAAATTTAATTCAAAAATAAATTTTTTATGACTGAAAATTGATTTTTCAAAACAGCAGTAAAAAATAATTTGTTTGAATTTTTAAGAAAAAAAAAAATGAATTTAAAAGGGGCGAAAAGTGTAGAAGCTATTCCAATGCTTTTTATGTCTACGCTACAATGGGTGGCAGGTTTTATGCGCTTGCAGTTATGTTTGCAACGCCAAGAAACAATTATCTTAGAACCGAATTCAAAATATCCATTTTCAAAATCCCGAATCGCTAACTTAAGCTTCACTGCATAGACGGCCTTCCGCCAGGCGCAAATTTTTTCTCATATGTGGCTTCGCTTACGAAAGCTTTCAAATTGAGGATTTAAAAACTCGGGATTATAAAATTCGGGATTTTGAGATTTAAAATTCGGGATTTCAAATAATTCGGAATTTTGATACTATCCCATCTCTTAATATGTCGCTATGCCCATATGTGGGGTCATGTTAAGCTTGTGATCAAGGTATATGTCGCCATTTTGAAAATAATTTGTAAAATAATTAGTATTGTGGTTATTTTGTTGAACTATTTATGGTTTTTAATCCAAATTTTTAATATTTTTAATTAGGCTTAAGTTCATGAAATTTAATTTTTATTAAATTATTTTTATGAAGAAAGGAATTTTACAACATGAAAATTAATTAAAATTGTTATTGATAATCTTTCATTCTTGACGTGGCTCATTCATGTTGTAAAATTCCTTTCTTCATAAAAATAATTTAATAAAAATTAAATTTCATGAACTTAAGCCTAATTAAAAATATTAAAAATTTGGATTAATTTGTAAAATTTTGGTACATAGTCTTTTTCGATCTATGGATGGAGCCTTTTTAAGCTTCATATAAAAAATAGACCATTTTGGCCCTTTTTAATATTGAATAAAATTTTTCTGTAGTGTGTGTACCAAATGGAATAACAGTTAAATTTAAATAAAACTTAGAATATATTAAAAATCAATCCCAAAACACTAAAAATATCCGCATCGAATTAGCCAATCCCCAAATTTATTTTTATATCCCCATTTCCAAATTAAATCCCTAATTTGGCGATACATCTCCTAATCTGATAACACGAAATTACGATAAATCTTAAAATCTGGTAACCCTGCCTCAGTGACTCTATCACACAATTCGTCACCTAATTACCTGAAACGCCAAACACTCGCATTGTCGCCCAGAGCGTCTTTGGTACTAAGCATTTATCTGGCAACCAGCGTTACCCGAAAATCCATTTAAGACCCTCTTCTCCAGACCGCTAAAATGTCTGAGACTTCTAACCCGTGTATCAACGGAACTTTCCACTATCCGTTACTAATGAACGCGAAATATTAAAAATATAAATGTAGGTACTACCTACATTTATTTAAAAAAAATAGTGCACACAATAATAATTACGTTTAATAATCATCCTTAAATTAAAATTTTGCAATATATGTAGGTATTAAAGCAAATTTTGTAATAGTTAATTTTTTTAGTTATTGTCCCGTGCATCCTCTATTATTTTTCATACTATTCTTTATTTTCCTTGCCATACTGCTTATTAGATTACGGCAGGATTCAAAGAAATTTCAAATCACGTTTTTTAAACAAAAGCAGTTCAGTCAAAAGTAAAAATTATCAAAAAAAATTTTAATTCATTTCGTGTCGTAAAATTCATTCCTTCACCAAAAAAATTTAATGAATATTAAATTTGATGAGCTTAAGCCTAATTTAAAAATATCAAAAATTGTAATTGAAAACTAAAGGCCCAACCACAATGTGCTTAAGTTGGCTTAAGCGAATGAGCGAATACATGTAAATTATATGAGGCAAACCATATTGAACTTACTTGAGGGTTACACGATCAAGTTTTGCCTATCAATTTTTAATACACTCACACTTTTTTACCAATACACTCATACTTTTAAAAATTGATACGAACTTGCCTTTAAAATTCTATTGCCAGTGAGTGTTTAAATTTACGTTCAAGAAAACAGCTGATTTCAAGGTTAGTGAGCAAATTTTTCGTTTCTCTTTAAAAAAATTTTTTTTTAATGACATCTTGAAAGTAAATTACTTTTTCGCACATTCCGTACGGATTCAAATGTTTTTTTATTTGGTTTTTGTTTTCCTAAATACATTTGAGAAACTTTTTGTTAATTTTTGACAGTAGGTTAAGCAAAACTATGCTAATTATGGTTGAACCTTAACAGTTTAATAAACAAGTAATATCCCTGATAGACATAGGATTTGTATACAGTGATGTTAACCGTACGGTAATTACCCTTTTTTACGGTAATTTTGAGCCCCAAAAGGTAGCAAGGTAATTTCATTTAAAAAACGGTAATATCAAGATTTGGGTTTTTGATATTCATATACATTCATACATATGAAGGCTTTATGATCCTAACTTTTGAGATGCGATTTTCAAGAATGTAATACAAAAAGTTTAGAATGTTATGTTTCTGCAAATGCTAAGGTTACAGTGATAAGTGTAAAATATGAAAAATTAAATTACTCATTGTATACGATTAATTGCATTTTTAACTTTTTGGTTGTTTCAAAATCAACAATTGTTTAAGCATTTAAAATAGCCGTAATGTGATGCATTTAACTATAGTAATTATTAAAAATTTTCAATATTTTGGTTTAAAATGTATTTCAAAACAAAGCTTTTCATGAAAATTTTTCATAAAACATATTTAAAATTTTAATAAATTAAAAAAACCTTTGCGTACGGTAATTTCTTCCCAGAAAAGGTAATTTTAAGAGGGCCGTACGGTAATGAAAAAATAAAAGTTAACATCACTGTTTGTATACTATACTGTGTCAACCTAAACCAGTGTTGTCAGATTTTTTTGAGCTCCATCGCCAAACCGGATGTCAGAAATCGCCAAAGATCGCCAAACGTCGATTTTGATCAGTTTTTGTAAAATTTTCTTTTTTTTTAAATTAAATTTTGCATACAAAAAACGCTAGTATAATTTTTCAGTCAAAAATCGCCAAAAACTGAAAAAAATTACAAAAAAGTCGCCGTAGTAAATTTTGTTTTGTTTCTGTAATTTTTTTAAATAACATAAAATGGAGATCATATATGTATTCAGTTAAAAACTTAAATTAAGTACACAAGTCTATAAGATCGTACACTTCAGCCTCACCGATTTCATTACTGGAGTTTTGACCTACATACTTTTAGAATTACATACATACTATTAGAATTAAATAGTGACTGAATATAAAATTCACTTAATATGTTTTTTTATATTAATAATAATAACAAAAAATGACAGGTTGTTAAACAAAATCGCCGAAATAATATAAATGGTAAAAATAGCCAAGTTAATCGCCAGTTATATCAGAAATCGCCATAAAAGTCGCCAGTCGCCAAATGGGAAATCCCATCGCCAAAAACGTTTCAAAATCGCCATATCTGACAGCCCTGACCTAAACTGCAATTAAACCACGAAAAAAGTAGTATATATATTGCTAGTTTATGCACTACATACATAAGTACCAAAATGTACATACGTAGCAGTGTTGCCGTTAGGATACGAAAGATACATTTTTCGTATCTTTTGATAACTTCATGTACCATGTATAATCCTGACATTTTTCGTATCTTTTGAATCTTTACGTAAAATGTACAGAAATAAAATATTAAATTTTAATTTAAAAAAAAAAAATGTTGTTTATGAGCCGATGTTAAATAATTTGAAAAAAGTAGTTGGTTTAACATTTGTACTTCCATTTTCGAATGCATGTGTGGGGAGAATTTTTAGCCCACTAAAACTTATTAAGACTGATAATCGTAACCGACTCAATACTAATACAATAGCAGCATTAATTATGGTGAAAGAGAACATTAATGATGTTTCAACATACGATCCACCTAAATCGATGATTACTAGTAGTGCGAAGTTGTTCTGAGAAAATATGAACATCTTTTTTATTTTCAGGAAATTTAAACATATGAATTTTTTGATATAGTCGCCCTAGTATAAACGCCTTAACTCGTATATTATGTATATAAATGAATTTGTTTTGATAACATCCAAAGATAGTTACATATAATCATTTTTAAAGTTTGCTTACTGTATTTTTTAAAATTACATACCTACCTAATATTTATGACTATTAATTTAATTTATTGATAAAAAAGAATTTATTTAATATAATTTTCTTCACAGTATTCATTAAATATGAAATAAAAATGTTATGTTAATAAATGTTAACGTTAAAAATGGATTTTCAAATTTTTTTCAAAATGTATCTTTTTGGGAAAAAATGAATCTTTTTGGAAACTAAAATGTATCTTTCGCGAAATTTCGCTGGCAACACTGATACGTAGTTGTGTTTAGTAATAATTGTTGTATGCATACCAGGGATGATAAATGAGAAAACCAACATCGTACCAACGAATTTTTTAAATCGTACTTTTTCGACCCCAATAGTACTAAATCATTTCTTATAATTTTTCTTTTTAATTTTTATAAACAAAAATTTAATACAACAAAAACAAAAGGTACTCAAAATTTATTTGTACATGTAAAGTATAGATAGCAAGAAAAATTCATTAATTTTACATAAATGTATCTATTCATAATAGGGTGGGTCAAATTCGCGATTATTATTCTATAAGTCATTCAAAGAAACTTTGCCAAAGAAACCATAGGCCAAAAATGAATTTCTAATTATTGATTGCCGCCAGGAGCGCTTTCGTGCACTTTTTAGAATTTATCGTTTTTACATTTTTGATTATGTACTGCAGAAAGAAGAAAGACATTTTCTAAGCTGGAGTAGAAGGTTCAGATATGATAAAATTTAAGTTAACGCTTGTTAATTCTATTTCAAAATAATGCGGAGTAAAATAATAATGAAGTGACTCCCACTGTTTAAAAATTCTGTTGATTACTTCTTGACGTGACAACTATCTTGTTGACAAATATTTCAAAATCAATGTCAACAAGAATAAGAAAGACAAAAAATGAAAAAACAAAAAATATGTACTTTGAACTTCAAGAAGAATTCTTGACAAAAGTACGAAAAAACAGAAGTAAAGGAATAACATGTTAAAATAAATTAAAATAGATAATCATTCAAAGCAAATTTCGATCTACCAAAGGTTGAATACAATTTGGTTTAAGGATTGATGTTTGACTAATGACGTCAGCAGTCGTCGATGGCTGCGAGTGTTAAACGGCAAGCCCTCTGAGGAGATTGAGTGGTTGCAATCGAAACATGTCAGGGTAACCTGTCCGTAAACACCTGGGTTCGAGCCCAGATTGAGTCAAGAATGAAAAATTATCAATAAATTTTAATTGATTTTCATGTTGTAAAAATTCCTTTCTTCATAAAAATAATTTAATGAAAATTAAATTTAATGAACTTAAGCCTAATTAAAAATATTAAAAAATTTGGATTAAAAACCATAAATAGTTCAATAAAATAACCACAATACTAATAATTGTTAAAGCTAAAGCACGAGCTCTATGTTTGCATTTGTCCTTCAAGTTGTGCTGAAAAGGTCAACAAGAATAAGAAAGACAAAAAATTAAAAAACAAAAAATATGTACTTTGAACTTCAAGAAGAATTCTTGACAAAAGTACGAAAATACAGAAGTAAAGGAATAACATGTTAAAATAAATTAAAATAGATAATCATTCAAAGCAAATTTCGATCTACCAAAGGTTGAATACAATTTGGTTTAAGGATTGATGTTTGACTAATGATGTCAGCAGTCGTCGATGGCTGCGAGTGTTAAACGGCAAGCCCTCTGAGGAGATTGAGTGGTTGCAATCGAAACATGTCAGGGTAACCTGTCCGTAAACACCTGGGTTCGAGCCCAGATTGAGTCAAGAATGAAAAATTATCAATAAATTTTAATTGATTTTCATGTTGTAAAAATTCCTTTCTTCATAAAAATAATTTAATGAAAATTAAATTTAATGAACTTAAGCCTAATTAAAAATATTAAAAAATTTGGATTAAAAACCATAAATAGTTCAATAAAATAACCACAATACTAATAAATATTTCAAAATATTATAAGTTCGTTCCAAAATGAAGAAGTGGTTTCTTATATCTTTAAACAACTCGTCAATATCATTAGAAAACGCACATATAAGCTGCCGCTGATACTAAATTTGAAATGTGGCATATGCAATCGTCCAATGATCAAGTGCAAAAATCTATTCACAATAGCGGAGTTCAGTGTTTGGTGCAATTAGCCTTGCGAAAGAGCAGATGCAACATAACATAGCTGTTTCCGTTTCCGTTAGATTTCACAAAAAATCTGCGTAATTTTGCATTTTCACAAAACCATTTGCACCAAACACTGAACTCCACTTATATTCATTGGACAGTAAATACCAGTTGCCATTTTATATCAATTAAAATTTGATCGACGAAAAATTTGGAAATAGTACCATATGAGCCACGGGGGTACCAGTTTGATAACTTTTTGGTTTTATTAAGCTGCAAAAAGTTGCTAAAATAGTGGTACTTCTACTAGGTTTTCCATTGATTTCATTTTCTAGACTAAATGTACTTAACCATTTAATAGATTCATTTTCAAAGTCAAATTTTTTCTTTAAGTTTTTCTTAAACTAGATACGATTTGTCAAAACAAATGCGTTAAGGCAGAATTAGTCTTTACTTTCTGTTTATATTCTGCTCCGTGCCGTTCTGTTACGAAATTGCAATAGTTACTTTTTCTGTAGCAACTTATCAGCCATTTATGACAAATTTATTAGTTTTGCACCGTCCATTGTTTTATTTCAATCACTTTTATGCAAATACATTCGAAGAAATTAATTTTATGAATTCTTAAAATCAAAAAATAGTTTATTTCAATATAAATATGTATTTTTTATTATTTATTTTGCTGTCACTTACAATAACTTAACAAGTTTTTGATTTTAACAAACTGAACCACAACAGAACAGAAAAACTAATCAATTTCACAGGTTTTTTAATAACAAAAATAAATCAGCTGATTCGTAACAGAACAGAAAATAAATACTAACTGAGCCTTTAATCTCTTTAAAATAAAATCAATACGAGCAGTACTATATTAGCCATTGCTGTACCTTTGTACTTTTCGAGTTCAAATAGTACCAAAAAAAGTACTATTGTACTAACCCTGATGTACATACATAGGTACATATGCTTTCTATTCTATGTTTTTTATGTGTTCATTTGTGCTTTACAATTCTCATTTAGTTTAAAGTTTTTTTTTATAAATAGTTTCAGTTCAGATTTGAAAAGTTAAGACTATACTTCACAGGATCATTTCTGTAGTCAGTCTTCATTTATTTTCATTGCAAAATGAGAAAACATCAAACCATGATGAGGAGGTATATCGTTTTGTCTGTAGCGTGAGGTTCTGAACTCTGCTCTTTTTGTTTTCATTCTTTATTGGTGAAAATTGGGACAATGTTTCTTCGATGATCGCTCGGTTTTAACGGACAAAACGACTTCTGAATGGCTTTTTTTAAATAAGTCAATTTTATTTGAAGATTTTACTTCCAGTCAGGGTTGTCAGATCGATTTTGACCTTTTTCGCCAAATTCAATGCCAAAAATCGCCAAAGCCTTTATTTTTAACTTTTTGACAATCAAATATAGATGATTTAAATTATTAAAACTATTTTTAATAAATCTTCAAAAAAATAAATTTGTTCCAAGTCGCTAAAATCCGCCAAAAATTTAAAAATAGTCGCCATAATCAGGGTTGTTAGGCTTTTTTCTTCAAAAATCGTCAAAAGTTTGAACAAAATTCGTCAAAATCGTCATGAACAGTTAACAAAATCGTCAACAAATCGTCAAATATTTAAATTTTACAAATTGAAGACAATTTATTGCATTGAGTGGCTCAAAAATCTAAATTTTTAGCAAGAAATTATATTTATGATAAAGAAAGTGATATTGTTAAGTTTTATTCTATTTATTTCAGCAAGTGGGATGAAATATATTAATCATTTGAAAAGAAATACAAAGGAAAAAAAAAATATATTTTCATAAAAACAAAACAACATTTATTTATTTCATTTATCCATTTTCACAAAAACATTAAATAAAAAATAAAATATCATTTGCTATTAACTCGAGATATCTTTAAATGATTCATTTTTAGCGCTATCACTAATCAAATGGTTTTACCATTGAAGGTGATAAACCAAGGGTTCTGTCTAAATCAACAGTCTTTTTACCCGACTTGAAACGATTTATGACGTCCAATTTTAGTTCCAATCGAGTGCATTTTCTTCACTTTGCACTAATTTTTCAACACAACTTCTTATTAAGAACTAACGTCTTACTTCCTAACACTCAACTATACTTAGAATAACTTACCTAACATAATTAAATGGGAATTCGCCTTTTTACACGCAAATCGAAAAATGCCTCATATATGATTATGACTTCAGCGAAGAAATAAAATCGTATGTAGCGACGCAAATCGAAATCATTAAAACGCAAAGCGAATTTAACCAATTTTTAAAAAGCGGACCAAATAGGACCGACGAAAATCGGGGCTCTAGTATATATTTTTTTGCCGTATCGATGGCATTCATTTAATTGTAGAATTCGAATTACTAGTTATTCTAATGAAAACCACCTGGCTTGTGAGGGGGGAAGAACTTTTTTTTGTTTAATTTCTAATAATTTTTGTATATCGAAAAATGATTTTTACGTTTTGAACTGTTCCCAATATAATTGCTAATATTTCTTGTAAGTGTTTTACTGATGCCAGAAAATCGTCATAACACTATTACTTTTAGTTTAAAAATCGTCAATCGTCATTTTACTGTATTTTCACAAAAAAATCGTCAAAATGACGAAAAATCGTCACATCTAACAACCCTGGCCATAATATATATTCTGTTTAATTTTATTTAGAACCAAGTAAAAATGATTAGTGAAGACAAAAAAATTAGCATTGCACTATTAAATAGTTAATAGTAGTCTACTAAAAGCAGCAAAGAAAGAATTTTTGTGGTTAGTATTAAACAAATATTGGGTATATGTATGTATGTAGTTGGAGTTCTATTATATATCTAAAACGCTATACACTTCAGCGCCAAAACTCCCTTTTGTCTTCTTTTTTGATTTACATTGTAAGTATATTAAAATTTTTCAACCAAGGTACAAAATGTAGTATTAACATTCATATACATAATTTATAGCTCGTAAAACCACGTCAAGAACTGCATTCTACTTAGAAGGAGAGTTTTAGTGAAGTTCATTATTGAAAATCCATGTTCAACACAGTCATTACTAGTTGGATTTAGCACCATACTCCCCGTCTACAACTGACATGATTTGCTGTTATAACATGATGTTATAAAAGCGTTGCTAAAACATTTGCATTAACAACCGTGTTATAGCATGAGAAACCCTCAAACATGATGAGTCTATACTTAACACTAACATCATTTTAGTGTTAATGTTAAGCATTTCATGTCAGTTGTAGACTGCATGATATAATGAACAGCCAAAGCAAGTTATTTAAAATGGTACGTTCCTGACGTGTCCTAATAGCTATAGACTTTTGGCCAAAACTGATTTAAGTAAGATAGATTATCATCCAATTACAAACGGTCATTTTGTCCATTGTGTTTCGTAAACATCCAAAAGTACGTTACGATTCATTAATATCTTTAATAACAACGAATTTTGTTTGTGATAATTATTTGCCACATTTTATAATGGAGAAAAGTTCGTAAACTTGAAATAGGTATATTCACGCTTTATTAATTCTTTTTTATATATTGAAAATAATTTTCTTCTGGATTTTCAATATATTCATCAGTCATTTCAACATAACATAATTTATTTTCAAATACATTCTGACTATAAAAGCCTAAATTTCATACATAAAAATACTAAAATAAAAATAATATAATTTTTTCGTATTGAATTTAACGAGTTTCAAAACAAATGGATGACTCACCAAAAATAGCCAACAAAATCGCCAACTATTTTAAAATATCGCCAAAAAATCGCCATGTCGCCAAATCGAAAATTAGGTCGCCAAACAAGTTTGAAAATCGCCACGTTTGGCGAGAAATCGCCACATCTGACAACCCTGCTTCCAGTCAGCGTTACCGTTGGTGCCACTAAAGTGGCATTTTGCCACTTTTTCGACTGCTTGGATACTATTAGGCCACTTTTACAAAATGCACCCAAATGTGGTACTTTTTGTGATTCTTGCCACTTTTTTGATACTTTTTCGGTTAGGAAAAGATCAGGGTTGTGAACTATTTCTAATCAAAAAGCGCTAAATAAAAAACTTAATGAAATGTTTAAGAAACAAGTTTTATTAAGAACACTAGCCTTCAAAAAAATAGTTTTAAATAAAAATATATGAAATACAAAGATATTACAGCGCTAAATTCAATTTCGTTTTCAGTTTTTTTCTATCATGTCTAGTTTATTTTTATGGGACAGAAATAAGGCATTTATGTTACATATATTTTCAGAGTTGCCAATTTAGCGCCTTTGGCGCTAGATTAAGCGCTTTTTAACTGTCGAAAAGGCGCATATTTTTTCCTTAGCGCTTTTTTTAAAAAGAGCGCTAAATTAGCGCTTTTATTGATACCCAACATTTTTGTACTTTTATTTGCATACATCAGAATCAAGACACATTAAACCAAAATTTGTTTCCGTTTTGAAAATACTTTACTCTGAAAAGCATTCTATACAAGGAAAGAAGTTTATTTTCTAAAGAAATCTATTTCGTTTCTTAAAACAAGAAAATTCAAAACTAAATACAGTATAACTTCGACAGTCCGGACATGCGCCAGTCCGGTCACTGTAATAATTCGGACGCTTCTACATTTCGGACAATTTAAAATTTTTACCTCCACAATCCGGACAAATTTTTTAAAATCCGGGGATTTCCCGTTTTTAACTCTCATGTTTTGTTATTCATACTTTGATTTACATTTTGCACTATCATTACTTCAGTTTCGGTTCATTCTTTCGCAAGTGTGTTTGTCTTATTTCATTCCAAGTGTCATGTTTTTAAATAATAAACGCAAACATAAAACACTAACCTTAAAGGAAAAGTGTGATATTTTACAAAGTCTTTATGAGGGAAAAACTATTAGGCAGGTTGCCGAAAAAGTTCATGTTCCTAAATCAACGATTTGCGATATTAAAAAAAATAAGGAGAAGATAAAACAATTTGTCTCGAATACCTATAATGGATCCGGTAACATTTGAACCAAAATAATGTAATATAACATTTTTTAATATAATTTTTTTTAAGGAAATAGAAAAGTTATGAAAAAAGCAGAGAAACCCACAGTTAGAGGAAGCGCTTTACACATGGTTTTTGCAGCAAAGAAACAATCATACCCCGATTTCCTCAGAAATTTTAAAAGCAAAGGCCAAATTCTTTCATGTTAAGATGACAGGGAAGGACGATTTTTCAGCGAGCTCAGGCTGGTTAGATAAATTTAAGTTACGGCATGGTATTCGCTATCTAAAAATTGGTGGTGAAAAAGTTTCCAGCGATGAAAGCGAAAAAGTTTGCTGACATTGTTGCTGCTTTCTGGAGAGTGTTGCCTGGTAACACATGGGTGCACACAAAGGAAAAGTCAGCCCCAGAGAGAACAATTTCCAAAAAACGTGTGACATTTATGCCATGCTCAAATGCTGCAGGAACACATACATTGCCTATTTTGGTTATTGGCAAATCTACAAATCCAAGAGCCTTTAAAGGTTATAAGATTCCAGTGGTATATAAAGCAACTAATAAAGGATGGATGTCAACGTCCCTTTACTTCGACTGGTTCAAAAACCATTTTATTCCAGAAGTCAAAGGGTTTCAAGCACAGGTTAACAGACCACTCAAAGCATTATTGATATTAGATAATGCTCCTTCACATCCTAAAGCGGATGAAATAAATTTTGACCCAAATTTTAAAGTTCTTTTTTTACCACCAAATTGTACGGCAATCTTACAGCCTATGGATCAAAATTTAATACAAAACGTAAAGGTTACTTACAGAAAACAATTACTGGAACATATTTTATCAGCAATTGATGATGATGACGTCGACGTGGTTAAAGTTTTAAAAATGTTTAACCTTAAAAATGCTGTTTATTTATTGGACTTAGTGAAAAAAATATTCAGAAAAGCTGGTCTGCATTGTGGCCAAGGACTGCATCGTGCTGGGATGATGAAGATATGATACCGCTTCAGGTTCTGCGTCATGAACTACAGTCTGATGGCATGTATGATGACATAAAATACATCCAAAATATGATCGGAGCTATGAATTTTAGTAATGACATAACTGAAGAAGAAATCAATGATTGGGCAACTGGTGCAAATGAATTTTCATTAGATTTTTCCGATGAAGAAATAATACAACATGCTAAACGAAATGAATCGTCAGTGCTACTTACGGACTCTAAAGAAGACTTTGCAGTAATGGATGCAAAAACAAAGATCTCTAATGTAGATGAAAGGAAATCATTTACAATTTGCGTTCAGTGGGCTGAGGAGAATAATTTGGATATGCAGGATATTCTATTTTTAAAGAGACTAGAGCAAAAAGTACAAATCAACCACCTCAACAAAGTTAGACAGCACAAAATAACTTCTTTTTTTAATAAACCATAGGTATGTATGTACTTATGTACAAATGTATGTATGTATTTAATTCACTTAGATTAATTTTATAATTTAATAAATTAATTTAATGTTTTTTTAATAAATCATGGTACAATGCATCTACGTACATACAATTTAATTCGCTTAGATCATTTCAATATTTTTTTTCTAAAAATGGGCACAGATAAAGCTGAGAGAATTTTCTTTTAAACAAGCCCTCTTTCAACGATACAGGCCAACTATTCACCAATTTCAATAAATAGTTCCAAAAAAGTATTATTTTTTTCAGATTTCCTGAGCACCAAATTTTCAAGTCAAAAACCGGAAGCTCGATTTTGATTTTAGAACCATGGTTTCTTTAGGAAAAGTTCTTAGAATTTTGCGTAGATTACGATTTTGCTATACGCTTGGTGGGCAAAAAAATTGACCCACTCTAATGTACACATTTTTATCATTTATCATATCCAGGTATATTATATATAAAAAATATAAAATAAGACATGAAATCATGAAGATCAGTAAACAAAATGTTAACTAGACGTGATTGAATAAACTTTATCCAATCTTCGTTAACTACAGGATTTGTTAAAAGTTTCAGTCTATCAAACTAAACTCTTCCGAACGTGTCGACTGTCGTTTTTCTTTGTTGTGTACAACTTTTCGGTTTTTACATTTGCCTTGACTGCGACTGTTTTCATTTAATGAATCAGAAGTAAAGGCAACGGTTTATTTTTGTCCAATGACAAATGATGAAGTCGAAGTAACAGCATAATCTTATGACTTTTACTATCTCAACTGCAGCTTTTTAAACACTGCTTAATACCATAGTATAAGCAGTACCAGGTATGTTCATTACGGAGAGTTTTCATTATTTACCCATGTAATGTCAAATTAATTTATTTGATTTTTAAAGCTTGTTTTAATTTTTTTCCATATTTTCTTTTGTTTGACGTTATATGGGTTCTGAAATTGATAACAAAATTTCTAATGACTATACCATGCACTTATTCTACCATGCTTAATACGAACCAAACAAGTTAAAATCAAAAAATTATTTTTGGATTTTCTTGTTTTAAGAAACGAAATGGATTGATCACTTTAGAACAGTGATAACCAAGCCCCAAACTAACCAAGCCCCGAACGCACGCACACAAAGATATTATGTACTTGGGTGCGGTCGCAGAGACTGATGATAGCCTGATGTTTTGAAACGAACAAAGTTGTTGTATACATGTGAATTGCCGACCCTGTCTGTGTGAAAAATACGATTATTGACTTACTCGCGAGCCTATGGAGTGGTTATCACTGCTTTAGAAAATAAACTTCTTGCCTTGTATAGTATGAATTTCAGAGTTAAGATTTAACAAACGGAAACAAATTTTGGATTAATGTGTCTTTATTTTAATGTATGCAAATAAAAGTATAAAAATGTTGGGAATCAATAAAAGCGCTAATTTAGCGCTCTTTTTAAAAAAAGCGCTAAGGAAAAAATATGCGCCTTTTCGACAGTTAAAAAGCGCTATATCTAGCGCCAAAGGCGCTAAATTGGCAACTCTGGAAAAGATACTTTTTTCTTTCCGTTTTATTATAACTCCCAGCTTTAAAAAAAATCAAACTGTTTTAATATATTAAAATCATGCGTGGTTAGTCTGGGTTCAAACTACGAAAGTTTTCTTTCAGAAAGTCTGAGTTTATGGATGAGAGAGGCGAGAATAAAAGCATGTTATCTTCCCCTCTCACCAATAAACTCAGACTTTCTGAAAGAAAACTTTCATAGTGTGATCCCAGACTTAGCTGAAAATCGGTTGAAAAAACTTTCTATTAACCTGTTTTATTTATTATGAATAAGGGGGTAGAGATATCTCGCATATTTATATATTGTTCATGAAGCAGAAACCAAACTGTTGTTATTACCAAAAATTGTGTAAAGAATTGATAACAAGAATTGATATAAAAAACAAAAAGCTCAATATATTGAAGTATTTGGACCCATTATTTATAGTGTCTAATGAAGATATAAACTATTTCGAACTAGTTTCAGAGTTTAAAGATATTATAACTGACCCAGATGCATTTTTACATGAAATTAAACTTCTAGAGAGTAAACTAAATGCGTGAAATTGGAACATTGAAAAATAGATTTGATGAGTATACCTGTATATATATTCAAACTTGTACAAATTGATCTCTCATATTTTTACATTGTCACACAATAGTGCTTCTGCTGAGCGTGTTTTAACTAAGCTAGCTTTAATCAAAAATAAAGTAACAAACAGGTTAAAAGAAAATACTTGCGAATCCATGCTTTTATCTTTAAATTTGTTAGATACTAGCCTTGAAGATTGGGTTTCAAGTGAAGACACTTTACGAAAGTCGTTTTAAGAACAATTAATTGTAAAAAAAACTGACCATTAATAAATAACACAAGACGACATTGAAAACGTTTGTTTATCCATTCCAACCGATTCTTATATTTTTTGGAATGCTAAAGCCGTATGAGCGTAGTTTTCTCCCATTTATCAGATATGTACACTAATTATTGTAATTTCGAAAGATGTTTTTTACCACAATTAATAACGAAATCCAGTTTTATAGTTTTGGTCTATAAACCTGATTACAAAAATTGTATGCAATAATAGACGAAATTGGATAAAAACTAAATATGCTTAAGTAAAGAAATTAAAACACTAGCACTTAAATTCAGTAGCATGTATGCATTTATTTGTATTAAAGTGCGGAACTGGTTAAAAATTTGATTTGAAAAAGTCATATCTTCGCTTTTATACCCTCCACCACAATTAGTTGTGAAGAGGGTATATTAAGTTTGTCATTCCGTGTGAAACTTTTTTATTATTCATCTAAGACCCCATTAAGTATATATATTCTGGGTCCTTGAGTGATTCTAAGTCGATTTAGCCATGTCCATCTGTCTGTCCGTCTGTCCGTCTGTTGAAAACACGCTCACTTTCGAACAACTCAAAAGAAATGAACAAACTTGGAGTTATCCTAAGCAGTTTGGGATTGAAATTCAGAAAAATTGGTTCAGTAGGACCAGAGCTATGAATCAAAATGTGGAACCACCACCTAAAAAACTTGATAATTTTGTTACAAAAAAAAAAAAACCATAAATGGTGGAACAAGGCACGGAATGAGATAAGATTTTGAAAAAATGTGTTCTATTCGACTGGATTTCGTGAAGAACCGTCCATAATTTACCCTAAGCCCCATATAAACACTACTCCCGGAAAACAGTTTAGTACGCCTAAAACCGTAAAAAATAGAGCTATCGTAACAAAATTTGGTACGTCACAGTTTTTTAGGACTAGAAATAACACTGTGAAATTGTGTGAAGATCGGTACATAATTTACCCTAAGCCCTATATAAACCCTACTACCGGAAAACAGTTTAGTCGCCTAAAACCATAATTAATAACAAATCGTCACAGTTTAAGATAATAATAATAAATAGACATCATACAGATATTACTCTTTAAACATTCGAACTGTCGGTGGAGGGTATCAAAGATTCGGCACAGCCGAATATAGCACTCTAACTTGTTTTGCTATAGGATTTCTTGTTATTATCCGATTATAGCTTAGCTGCCAGGCCCACGGTGTGGACAAGAACATTTCTTTTGCATATTTATAAAAAACTAAAATTTGTTTTTGTTTTCAATACAAATATACGTAAGAAATGTTCTTGTCGACATCGTGGACCTGGCCTACAACTTTTGTAAGTACAGTCAGTAGAAAAAAATTATAAAACTATGGTTTTTTTTTACTAATTGTGGTACAAATCATCTTCCGAAATTACAGTTATTGGTGTATCTGATAAATGTGACGTGATGGGAGAAAACTGTGCTCATGTTCGGCTCAAGCATTCCAAAAAACATAATCTGGTGGAATGGGCATATAAATTTGTAAAAAGTTCTTAAATGCAGGTAGACATGTCTTTAATACAATGTCTTTAATTAATCAAAGAAAATGTATTCAGAAGGAAAAGTACAAGAAATATATTAAAAAATGTTTATATAAAACACATTACATAAATATCTTCTATTTGCTGCAACAATGTAATAATCCAAAACACATGTTTGGCAGAAAAAAAGTTTAAAGTTTTTGAATTACCAAAACATTAAAGTAAATATTTTATAAAAATTACTTATCGAGAGAAATATTTACAACAAATTTATTTTAGTTTTTACAACAAATGAGCTATTTGTAAGTAAGTATGTATGTCTATTGTAAAACGATCAATTGCTTTTAGTGTATATATAATTAATATACATAATTTTTTGTTATGTTTTTATGCCATTAAAATTATAATAAATAGAAAAAAACTCAAAAATACATAATGTGCTGTACTTATTTTAATTTTAAAAGATGTGCCCATTTTTTTAAATCGTCTTTTTGGTGCCACTTTTTCTGTAGAAATCCCCTTTTTTTGGTACATTTTTAAAATATCCGACGGTAACACTCTTCCAGTCAGTGATGGCATCTTTTTGAGAGCAAAAAGCACTTTAAAATTTAAGAAAAGCACTAAAAAGCAGAGTTGCCAATTTAGGGCCTTTGGCGCTAGATTTAGCGCTTTTCAACTGTCAAAAAGGCGCATATTTTTCCCTAGCGCTTTTTTTTAAAAAGAGCGCTAAATTAGCGCTTTTATTGATACCCAACATTTTTGTACTTTTATTTGCATACATTAAAATCAAGATACATCAGGGTTGATAAAGTTGGTACAATTGTACTTTTTTTGGTACAATTCAAAACTAAAAAGTACGCTGGTACCCCCGTGACTCATTTGGTACTATTTCCAAATTTTTCAAAACTACATATGGGTAAAGGCAGAATTAGTCTTTACTTTCTGCTTCTGTTCTGTTCCGTGCCGTTCTGTTACGAAATTGTAAAGGCTCAGTTAGTCTTTACTTTCTGTTCCTGTTCTGTTCCGTGCCGTTCTGTTACGAAATTGTAAAGGCTCAGTTAGTCTTTACTTTCTGTTTCTGTTCCGTGCCGCTCTGTTATGAAATTGTAATAGTTACTTTTTCCGTAGTAACTTATCAGCCATTTATGATAAATTTATTATTTACCGTTCATTGCTTTATTTTAATAACTTTTATTCACATAAATATGAAAAAATTAAATTTTATGAATTCTTAAAATCCAAAAACAGTTTATTTCAATGTAAATATGTATTTTTTATTATTTATTTTGCTGTCACTTACAAATACTTAACATGTTTTTGATTTTAACAAACTGGACCGCAACAGAACAGAAAAACTAATCAATTTCATAGGTTTTTTAATAACAAAAACAAGTCAGCTGATTCGTAACAGAACAGAAAGTAAAGACTAATTCTGCCTTAATAGTTACTTTTTCTGTAGTAACTTATCATCCATTTACGACAAATTTATTAGTTTTGTACCGTCCAATGTTTATTTCAATAACTTTAATGCACATCAATTTGAATAAATTAAATTTTATGAATTCTTACAATCAAAAAACAGTTTATTTCAATATAAATATGTATTTTTTATTATTTATTTTGCTGTCACTTACAATTACTTAACAAGTTTTTGATTTTAAAAAACTGAACCGTAACAGAACAGAAAAAATAATCAATTTCATAGGTTTTGTAATTACAAAAACAAATCAGCTGATTCGTAACAGAACAGAAAGTAAAGACTAATTCTGCCTTAATAGTTACTTTTTCTGTAGTAACTTATCAGCCATTTATGACAAATTTATTAGTTTTGCACTGTCTATTGTTTTATTTCAATAACTTAAATGCACATAAATTTGAAGAAATTAAATTTTATGAATTCTTAAAATCAATAAATAGTTTATTTCAATATATATATGTACTTTTTGTTATTTATTTTGCTGTCACTTACAATTACTTGACAATTTTTTGATTTTAACAAACTGAACCGCAACAGAACGGAAAAACTAATCAATTTCTCAGGTTTTTTAATAACAAAAACAAATCAGCTGATTTGTAACAGAACAGAAAGTAAAGACTAACTGAGCCTTAATTGCAAAGTGTTGAACGTGACAGTCGTACGCATCAAAAATGCAATAAAATTTTAAGCAAAAAATATTTTTAAGTTTTTTTAACCCTTAAATTATAGTACTAAGAATATTTATGGATGGCGCGATTCTGGGTCAAAGATAATGGCAAAAGAAGTAGCGGTTCGAACGTGAAAAAAAAAACAGAAGTAGTTTTTTGGACATGTATAAAAAGGCATAGTTCAGCGAAACCTGGCACAATTTTTTAGTCAAACTACTTTCAGAATTTAACGCAGAAATGTAACATTAAAATGTCTGGGTTTGATTCAAAAATCTTCTGTATTTTCTTTTTTTTAAGCCAAAATCTGGGTCGATACGTGACATTTCGAACGTGAAATTTTTTCCGTAATAATTTAACTGAATATTGATCAAAATAAAATAAAAATTTACTGTTTATCCGAAAAAAATATTTCTCTTTGAACTCTTCCTTAGATTACAGACCATGTAAGAAAATTTTTTTCTAATAATTTTTATCAAATATCAACTCTTTTAAGAAAGATAAATACATATTAAAGAAAACATACAATTAAACATTTTCCCAACTAAGAAATTACGTTTGCACAACTTTGAAGTCTCATTTTTTATCTAAGTGAACAAATTAATGAGTAAATTTGTAAAATTAGTAAAATCTAAATTGTTCTCTATAACAATATCGTAACATAATCAGCTTTTAATAACTTTTACATTTTCGGTCACGGTGGACCTTTTGACGGAAATGCCCATATTTATAATTGATGTAAAATGGCAACTCGTATTTACTGTCCAATGAATATAAGCGCAGTTTTGTGTTTGGTGCAAAAGTCTTGCGAAAATACAAAATGTCGTAGCTTTTTTATGAAATCTAAGGGAAACTCTATTTTCTGTTGTTGGATTTAACAAAACAGCTATGAAATTTAGCATTTGATCTTTTGCAAGACCATTTGCACCAAACACTGAACTCCGCTATTGTGAAAAGATTTTTGAACTTGTTCATTGAACGATTGCTTATGTCACATTCTAAATTTAGTATCGCGGCAGCGTGCATTTTCTGATGATATTGACAAGTTTTTAAAAGATATAAGAAACCACTTCTGCAAAAGTTCTTCATAGTAGAAAAGACGACTTCCTCTCAATTCAAGATTATTTTGGAACAACAGAATTTTGGAACAGTGGGAACCCACTCCACTATTATTTTACTCTGAAGTATTTTGAAGGAGATTTTACAAGCGCTTAATTAAATTTTATTATATTTGGACTTTCTTCTCCTTTCCTCTTTCTGCAGTACATATTGAAAATTTTTAGCACAATAAATTTGGAAATGCAATCCGAAGATACTCGTATGCACATATTTTTAGAACTCTTAAAAATTTTATTTTCGTTTAAAATTTGAGATTTCATTTTGAGAAATATTTGTAAATTTTCCACAAAAAAGACGATAAGTTCTAAAAAGTGTATGACAACGCTCTCTGACGGCAATCAAAAATAAAAATTAATGGATTTCTCGACCCTAAAAACCGCATGATACGTCTGGCTAGACCAAATTCAATTTGTTCGCCCCTATTCTTAAGTATTTTGGAAAACTAACTGACCCATTATTTTGTAAATTTAATGTACAAATGAATTTAAAGTACCTTTTGTTTTTGTTGTATTAAATTTTTGTTTTTAAAAATGTATAAAAAAATTATTTAGTACTATTGGGGCCGAAAAAGTACGATTTTAAAAGTTCGTTGGTACGATATTGGTTTTCTCATTTATCATCCCTGATGCTATGTTCATACGACGATATAAACCACTGGTTTCGCTCTCTGAAACTAGATTGCCAAACATGCTGTTCAAACGATTCATTCTTGTTTCATGTTGTTAGTGTGATTCTTTTTAAAATAGATAAAAAAGTAAATAAAACTTAAAAATATATTATTTAATAGTTTTATTAATATAATTATGTTATTATTATCACTTTCTTTTATTAAACATCAATTTTTATTTTGTTTTTTTCTTTGTTTTGATTTTTTTTGAGAGCTAGTTCAGATAAACTAACGATAACTGTTATCAAAATTGGAGATGATAGTACATTTTTCCTGTTTCGCAGCCTGTTTCAAAATGAAACGACCTGTTTCGCTCTCAAAATTTTGTATGGGGAAACAAGTCGTTTCAATCATGTTTGGGGCGCGAAACAGGAATAAGAGAGCGAAACACGAATATTGCTGTCCGTGTGAACATGGTATGAGACACATTAAACCAAAATTTGTTTCCGTTTTGTTAATACTTTTCTCAGAAAAGCATTCTATACAAGGAAAGAAGTTTATTTTCTAAAGAAATCCATTTCGTTTCTTAAAACAAGAAATTCCAAAAATAAATAACTGATTTTTTTTTAACTTGTTTTGTTCGTATTAAGTAAAAGTTTCCTAAATAAAGAAACATTTTCTCGTGATTAGAAAATACACGTTTTTGGTATATGATCAAAAATTTCAAGAATCATTTATTTAGTATATGTCTGATTTTAAAATAGAATCAAGAAACAAATGCTAGCGATTTCTTTAAATTTTTAAGAAAATGCTCAAGAAAACTTAGTTTGATTCAATTAGTTTTTATTTGGATCGACATGTTAACAAATCAATCAAAAGCGTGGTTCAAGACATATTTTCTGGTGATTTAGTAAATAGTTCTTTCCGTGTTTATTTGAAATTATAATTACTTTCTTTTATTTTCCTGAATTATCAGAAAAGGCTTTTTAAAAATATTAATGCTTTATTAACACAGCTCGGCAAAAAACAAAAAAGTCGATCTAGAGAACTTGATTATGTGATTTTAATTCACTTTAGCGTGCTGAATCCAAATAGTTTATTCAATCAAGTCTAGTTAACATTTTGTTTATTGATTTATTGTCTTATTTTATTCATAATATACCTGGATTTCTGATAAATGATAAAAATACTAATTTGCATGGAAAAATGGCCGCCACTAATTAAGAAATTATTTTGAAAATAATTATTTGTAAAAGATCAATATCGTATCAATGTATGTAGCATAAACGACTTATTTCGGTCAAAATATAAGTCTAGCCAATAAAAAAAAACAAGACCTGATAGAAAAAACTGAAAACGGATTTGAATTTAGCGCAGTAGTATCGAGCCCTAATAGCAAAAATGATGTAACCAACAACATTTTAGATTTTTGTTTTTTGATGAAAATCGATAATTTTTGATCATTTGTAACATCTCTAAAAATCTCATATCTCTAGGAAGTACCGTTACGAAATAAGAGCAAAAGCAATTTCAAACAAAACCCTAGACTTGAAGCAAAATTATTTAAAAAAAACCTTCTCCTGTAAAATTTTATTTTTGTTGGTTACATCATTTTTGCTATAAGGGCTCGGTATGATTGTTTTTCATATATTTTTATTTAAAACGATTTTTTTTGACGGCCAGTGCAATTAATAAAACTTGGTTCTTAAACATTTCATTTAGTTTGTTATTTAAATTTTATTTAGCGCTTTTTGATTGGGGACACGGCGCTTTTTGAATAGAAATAGTTCACAACCCTGCTAAAAAGCAGTGATGCCCAGGGTTACCGTTGGAAATTTTCGAAAAGGGTCACAAAAAGGGGATTTTCCAGAAAAAGAGGTCAAAAAAGGGTATTTCAATAAAAAAAGGGTCAAGTTTTTTATAAGCAGTATTTTCCATTGAAATGAACATAATAAGACCAAGTTTTTTTTTTATAAGCAAACAAAAAAATAATATTTCAGGTAGGAAGAGCTCAAAAAACTTAATTTTGTTATGGAATGCTCTGTCCTGTTTTAAATACCTGACAAAAAGTTTATTCTTTATCATTATTGCTAATTTTTTAATACTTTTTATGTAATTTTCCGATTTATAGTGGAAGGCCAATGTACGCGGCATGCGGCTGCGGGCGGCGATCAGCTGTTTAGTTTTTCGCTTGAAATTTTTTTGTAAGGCAAATGAAAGCGGCACATTTTAAAGCGGCAAATGTTGAATAAGCTGTAAAAAAATGTTCAATCTATAAAAAAAATGATTTATTTGAACATAATAAGAATTTTCTTATCAAATTGGATTTTTTTCCACTTCATTTGTAATGTTTTTTAAATTTCTTTTGTTTTTACAATGGCAATGCTATTATCGCCCGCAGCCGCATGCCGCGTACATTGGCCTTCCACTATTAGCGATGTCAAATAAATTTTAGTGTTTGTTTTAAATTTTGCAATCGTTCGCGAATTGTAACCATTTTCTCGATTAAAGGATTTTTTCCTGTGTCAGATTTTTTAAAGCTTTTACGATTTTTAATATATATTAGACTTTGCTATCATACCACTGTTAGCAAATATTTGGGAATTTCCGCTAATTTAGCAATTTTTTCCTCTTGTTTTCATTCCTGTTAGGGCACTCTCAACACTGTCGATTCAAAAGGGGGCGAAAAGTTCAATACCTTTTGCCAATATTAAGCGCGATTTTTTTGAATAAAACATGCTATTTAAGAGAGCAAAACACCAAATTGCATTTTTTTAATAAAATGTCAAATTTTTGTTTTGAAAAGAAACCATCGTAAAAAATAGCAAATATGGATATGAGTTATGTTTGCTTTTAGGGAAATTGTACTTTACTATCAAAAATCAAGGAGAAGAAAGCATGGAATTGTAAGTTTATACTTTGAGTCTGTTCCATATCAAGCAATGCTTATTTCGAAAACATTTGTTTAGCACTTCTGTTCCGCAGTGTTGGCAAAAAAGAAAATGTGAGAGCCATTTCCAAAAAAGGGTCAAAAAGTCTCATAAAATAGGTGATAATGATACAAAAGTATAATTTAAAAAAAGGGTCATAAAAGGTATCAACACCGTCGAAAAAGGGTCAAATTGATACTTTAGTATCACAACGGTAACGCTGGTGATGCCAACTTTTTGAGACCAAAAAGCACTTTAAAATTTAAAAAAGCACTAAGAAGCACTATTTTGAACAAAAAAAAAGCGTAAAAAAGCACTAAGCCATTTTTACAATTTTATTACACAAAAAACAAGTTACATTCGGCTGTGCCGAATATTGTATACCTACCTCCAAAATTTAAAAAAAGGGGACGGCGTTAATAATAAATATATTTATATTTGTATATAAATATTTTTAAATGTATTACTATTATATTCAATAAAAATAATATCATCGAGTATTTATTGCGAGTTCGATTTTCGTAGTTCGAAAAAATCTGTCCTGTTGCAATTACCGAAAATCTGCAATGACCGACCATTGCTTATAAAACTTAATGACAGCCCATATTTAGAAAACAAAAACTAATATTTTATCGTTAAAATAAATCGAAATTAAAATCGTGCAAAGTTCATTAAATAATTGGATCATACGCTTTATTAACCAATTATTTTAACCTATGTACACTTCTGAATAAAGAGCACACATAAGGTGTAAAATAGAAAAACATGTATGCTTGTATTCTGATACTAAGTCAAACCTTTTTTTGCAAAAGTACTAGAGGTAGAAGTGCACAACACGCGGTAATTTGGAGACGAGTGTCGTACGTTTGAAAACTAAAGCGCATTATAATGGCAGGTTACACAACGCACGTTATAAAAGCATTTTCTGTCAGCAGTTATTAATTTAATTAACACTTTGCTTATACCAAGTTACGGCTCTTTTTTGGTTTTAAAATCTTTGCCTTCTTTTGTACGGTTCCAATAAATTTTTCTACATGACTCAAAATCGTTGTTTATTTTTCCATTTTCTATTTTTGAAACAATGTCTATATCTTAAAAAAAAATTTTAACGATTACTAAATATGTTGTCAACGCTAAAAAGTGCAACGTTTTATAATTTATCTAAATTGATAGGAAGCCTTGCTCTAACCTCGTATATAATTTTTTTAGTAAAACGAATCTAACTTTATTTTATCACTTTTTTTTTATCATTTGAAATCTTAAAATCTATAGAAACCTTCTCAAAATTGTACCCCAAACAGAAAATCTCATCTAAATCATCCTCTATTTAATCGCAAGTTTTAAAAAATGGTAGAAAAAAATAAAAATTTTAAAAAGCACTAAAGGCACTAACCAAAAATTTAAAAAGCACCAAGTTAGTGCTTTTTCTTAGTTTGGCACTATGGATAAAATTTTGGCGTTTTGATGCATCAAAAAGCACCATAAATAGTGCCAAAAGCACCAAGTTGGCATCACTGCTAAAAAGCACTATTTCGAGCAAAAAAAAGCGTAAAAATCACTAAGCCACTTTTATTTACAATTTAATTAATAAACACAAAACAAGTTGCGTTCGGCTGTGCCGAATATTATATACCTCCAAAATTTAAAAAAAAGCGACGGCGTTGATGGGGACCATTTTAGTTAAAGATTAAATAATAAATATATTTACATATGTATATAAAAATTGTTAAATGTATTATTATTATCTTCAATAAAAATAATATCATCCAAATCATTTGGAGTTTAAATTGAGCGAGCTCGATTTACGTAACTCGAAAAAATCTGGCCTGTTGCAATTACCGAAAATTTGCAATGACCGACCATTGTTTGTAAAACTTATGACAGCATATATTTTAATAAACATCCTTATATTTTATCGTTTAAATAAATCTAAATTAAAATAGCGCAAAGTTTAATAAAACAACTTGCGTATAATATTATCCAATTATTTGAACATACATACATATGAACGCTTCTGAATAAAGAACACAAATAAGGTCTAAAATAGAAAAACATGTATGTTCGGTTTGTGCTTTGTTGTGATACAGACGTGTATTTTAGCCCCGCATACAATTTGAACTATTAATTAATCACATTTGATTTTGTAATCTAAGCAGCGAATGGACGCTTAAAAAAAAAACAAAATAATATATTTTGTTAATTAAATTATTTAACATAATAGTGAACAATTTAAAACGATCAAATTAAATAAAATAAATCAGTAAAAATATATATGTACGTATGAATGTTCATACATGTGTATACATATTCTGAAAAAAACATTTAAATTCTGGTTTTTCTTTTGTTGTTGTAAAATACAATAAATAATAAAAATATTAAAGCAAAGCAAAACGGTGAAAAACAAAAACAACTCTTTGCATGAGTACAAACAGTGAAACAACACTAAGACAAAATGAAAGAAACGTTTACGTTTTAGTTAATGCAAATGAAAATAATGCAGAAATAAATAAAACCAAACAAAACAATATTAACTACCTAACGGCTAAGCCAATTACTCGAACACGTTCCCTCTCACCCTCGGTATTTACACAAACGGTGGATAGTGACTCATTAAAAAAACTACAACAAGATTTGGTGACAAGTGTTGCCAGGCCAGCAAGTATTGCCGTGACGTCAAAAACTAATTTAGTGGGCAATGATACCATGAACTTAAACACAAATGCAATGGAAAACCCCCCTGTAAAAAGTTGTCAAAAGCCTACAGTACAAGTTGGTATGGACAGGTACATAACAGTGCTTAAACGGGGACGCAGCCCTACCTCTGCAGCAGTTGCTTCGGCCTCAAAAGTACCATCTTTTGATAAAATAAATACACAAAATCGTTTCGCGATTCTGGAGGATGAATCCTCTGAAGCACCAAACGTCATTAAATCGTCTAAGCCACCCCCGATATACCTTAGAGAGCAAAACTCTAATGAGTTAATAAAAAGTTTAATTTCGGTGATAGGTGAAAATTCCTTTTATGCAGCTGCAATAAAGCGCGGTATCATTAACGAGACTAAAATACAGGTTAATCACGAGGATGATTTTCGAAAGGTAATTACAAGATTTGAGACTCTGAATAAAAACTTTTATACGTATCAACTGAAGAGCAGTAAAGGTCTTCAGGTAGTAATCAAGGGCATAGACTCATGCGTAGACCCAGGGGAAATTAAAGCTTTTTTGGAAGAGAAGGGCTTTAAAATCAAAAACGTAACAAATATCAAAAATAGGGAAAAAAATCCCCAACCACTATTTCGAGTGGAGCTTGAACCCGGCGACGCACAGTAGCGCCCGTAGAGCAAACGAGGTTGCAAAAATCAAAATTTTCATGAGCACCGACGAAGTTTTGAATAAACTCATGTTATAGGAAACTTTTCAACGATTTCAAATCTGCCACTCTTAATAATATCACATTTTTAGTTTAGAAGATATAGCCGTTCAAAGTTGACCGACTTTCGGTTTTCAAAAAAACACACAATTTTTAGTAAATTTGTTGCGATTTCAGGTGTAATATCACGAAAAATAGGTAACGAATCGCCTTATTTTTTGTTTGTATTGATTGATGCATTTATTAAATGTGTAATGATAAAAAAAAAATGAACTGTTTGCTTTGTGTTTCTCCTGGTAAATCACTATTTAAAAACTATCCGTTTTTTCACTATTTTTCAACTTTGACGGAAAATAACAAAAATCTATATTTTTCTATATTTGCCATATTTGCAAAATCTGTTCTTTGATTATTTCTTTACATAATTCAAAAATTTTATCTGCCCGTACGTGCCCGTTTGGCTTCTAGAGGTAAAAAAGGTTAAAAAGACATGGTTGCCATACTAATATTGCGGTTTAATAAAATTCTTTAATTTGGCCCCTACAGCGCGTAGGATGCTCCTAGATGGGTCAAATGTATGACCAACCCCACTTTATTATTTATTGCCGAATTTCGGTTTTTTTAGTTATTTCAATAAACTAAACCATTTTTGAGTTACGCGAATATATGCTGTGCAGCGCCTTACATTTTCGAAATAACGGTATATCTTGAAAACAAGAGCTAATTTAAAAAAACGGTTAGCACCACTGAATTCAGCGTCCCCAATTAGGGTGAAATGCCAGGTGCGCGGCATTCGAGTTATCGAGTATTCGAGTTATTCGAGTTATTGAAGAAATAAGCTCAACACATTCGGCTAATTCGGCGAAATTATGACATTTTGAGTATGACATAACTTTTGAAAAAAAAATTTTAAAATTTTTTTTCGTTCATATATGTTCCTTATAAGATAAAAGGAACATTCTCACCAAATTTCATTAAAATCGGAAGGGGTCGTGTCCCACTCTTGGTCGTTTTGACATGGAATTACCCATATACCGAAAATACAGAAAATTGAAAAAATAAATTTAAAAAAAAAAAATTTTTTTTTTTAATTTGTTGGGTAATAATTTAGAACCCTAAAGAAAAAAAAAATAAAAACAATCTAAAAATGTAAAAATAATTTTTTTTTAGGTACCATAAAATTGATTTTTCTACTAATTTTAACTTTGATAACCCATAAGTAGGCCCCTACACAGCGTAGCACCCTTTTCAAATGCACATTTCATAGGCTGAACAGTTATCTATCATATGCTGTTTAAACTGTTCAATTACCTTATTCGGTTCAAAAGATATGATTTTTGCAACGAAAAAACTCAAATGGCGCCACTGTGCGACGTTAAGCTCAAAAAAAATGAAACGCATCCAATTTATAATTTGAAATATATTCTGTACAGAAGGGTAACTATTGAGGAGCCGCACAAAAGAAATGGTCCTGTTCAATGTCTAAACTGCCAGGAATTTGGCCATACTAAGGCATACTGCTACTTACCCCCTGTTTGCGTAGTATGTGGTGAATTACATGGAACAGTTCTTTGCGACAAGTCTAAAACCGACCCCAACGTAAAAAAATGTAGCAACTGTGGCGGTAATCACACTGCCAATTATAGAGGATGCCCTGTATATACTATCGTCAAGCAGTCGGTCGGACCGAAAACTAGTCCCCCTCAAATGCAGGTAACAAATCAGGTTAACACAAATGCAATTCAAGCCCCCCAGCCTAGTAATAACAGAACCTCTTACGCTAACGTCCTAAAATCAAACCATGAGCCAATGCAAGGTGCCTCGCCAAGTAATGATGAAACTCAATTTTCTAATTTAAGTCGTTTAGAAAAAACCATGGAAACATTAGTGCAAACAGTAAATAATTTTACGAACACAATGGGTAATATGATGCAGGAAATGCTTAGAATGCAATCGATGTTATTGCAAGCTGTACTTAACAAACCATGAACTGTTTAAAAATTTGTTTTTGGAACGCAAACGGCATCCGCCAACATAAAAATGAATTAGAATACTTTCTTAAAAATAAACAAATTGATGTCATGATGATTTCTGAAACTCATTTGACCTCAAGAAGTACGTTTAAAATAAATGGTTATATACTATATGATACCAAGGACCCTCGAGATAGAGCTTGTGGAGGTTCTGCCATTTTAATAAAGGCCCGAGTCAAACACTACCTAATGTGTGATCATCGTGAAGATTATCTCCAGGCAACGAACATTTGCGTTGAGGAATTAAATAGAAACCTAATAATTTCATCGTTATACTCCCCGCCTAGATTTTCAATATCGGAGGACCAATATTGTAAATATTTTAAATCATTAGGACCGTGTTTCCTAGCCGCTGGCGATTATAACGCTAAACATACCCTCTGGGGGTCGCGACTTATAACACCAAAGGGTCGTGTTTTATTTAACATAATTTCTAAAATGGATTTAAATGTGGTAGCGAGCGGACAACCAACATATTGGCCCACTGATCTTCAAAAAATTCCAGATGTCATAGATTTCGGCGTGGTTAAAAACATTCCCATAGAAACGATTCAAGTTGAAGCCTCCCTAGATTTATCTTCCGACCACACACCTACAATTGTTACTATAATGAACCCCAATAGAATTGTACCTCCGACGACAGCTACGCAAATTAATTGGTTGAAATATAAAAAATATCTCAGTACCCATTGCACAGAAAATATTCCGCTCAGTACACCGGATTATGTAGATCGCTCTATTGACAATTTTGACAGTTTTCTGAAACTAGCTGTTCAACATTCCAATATTGCCCCCAAAAAAACAAAAACTATTAAAATATATTCCACAGATGTCGAGCATCTTTTGTCTGAAAAAAGGAGGGCTCGAAGAGAGTGGCAATTGCACAGATCCCCTCAACTTAAGAACTTACTTAAAGAGTGTACAAAAAGACTAAGAAAGTTACTGCAGACTAAGAAAACGGCTTCTCTGGAAAAATATCTTAAGGAACTTGATGCAACCCCACAATCAGACTACTCATTATGGCGTGCAGCTAGAAATCTCAAAAGGCCAGTTGTCTCTAAACCACCATTAAGAAACTTGAATGGAAGTTGGGCAAGAAATGATGTTGAAAAAGGAAATCTGTTTGTCAATCATTTAAAAAACGTATTTACCCCAAATATATCTCACGATATTGCGGTCGAGTTACCACCTGTTGCTGCTAGATCAGCTGTTCCGCTAAGATTTGAGATAAGAGAAATCGAAAAGGCTATTTGTGATTTAAACCCCAAAAAGGCTCCTGGTTTTGACAAGATCAGCAACAAAATGCTTTTGGAGCTACCCAGCATAGCAAAGAAAATTATTCTTTTAATTTTTAATGCTATTTTACGCCTTGAATACTATCCTCAAAAGTGGAAGGTCTCCTTAGTCACCATGATACCTAAACCTGGAAAGGATCACACAAAAGTTGAGTCATATAGGCCTATAAGCTTACTTTCTAATATATCAAAGCTGTTTGAGAAGCTGTTAGCGTCAAAATTAACCCCAATTTTAAATGATAATAGATGTATTCCTAACCACCAATTCGGCTTTAGAAGAGAACACAGCACAATTGAGCAAACCCATCGTATAGTAAACGCAATAAGAAAAGCCTTTGAAGAAAAAAAATATTGTTCCGCTCTCTTCATCGATGTTTCTCAAGCTTTCGATAAAGTCTGGCATGAAGGCTTATTACATAAATTGAAGCTAAACTTACCAGTAAACACACACAAGCTGTTAGAAAGCTACTTAGTCGGTCGAAAGTTTATTATTAAAGAAGGTGATTATTTAAGCTCTCCTCAGCAAATTGACGCTGGAGTCCCTCAGGGAAGCATCCTGGGCCCACTTTTATACTTAATATATACCTCGGATATGCCAACAAACAACTACACACAAACTTCAACATTTGCTGATGATACAGCTTTTTTGAGCGTGCACGAAAACCGTCAAGAAGCATCTCGATACCTACAGGATCATATATTTCAACTCGAACTATGGTTAAAGCAATGGAGGATAGAGGTCAATGAGCAAAAATGCGTACATATAACATTCACCTTGCGTCGTGAATCATGCCCCCCTATTAAAATCAATAATCAAATAATACCTCAAAATTCGCATGTAAAATACCTCGGTATTCATCTAGATCGCCGTTTAACGTGGAAAAGCCATATAGAGGCAAAATTAACTCAAATGAAACTAAAAGCCATCCAAATTCATTGGCTTATTGGAAGAAACTCTGTCCTTAGTCTCGACTGCAAACTTCTTCTTTACAACTCCATCTTAAAGCCAATCTGGTGCTATGGTATTCAGTTATGGGGCACTGCCTCGGCCTCATATATCGAAAAAATTCAAAGGCGCCAAAATAAACTACTTCGAATAAACACAGCTGCCCCTTGGTATGTTAAAAACTCAAATATTCACAAGGATCTCAATGTTCCATTAGTTAAAACTATGATTACGAAATATGCAGTAAAATACTTAAAAAGGCTCGAATTGCACCCGAACCCACTAGCACGAAATATTTTAAATGATAGCGGCCACACTCGCTTAAGAAGAAGAGACACTGCGGCAGTTGTCCAATTAGATGAGCGATAAACACCTATAAAAGTGAACAGAACCCGCGATGAACAAAATTTTTGTCTGGCACTGGCAGGACAAAAAATAATATTAGGTTAAGATTTGATTAATTATTGTTAGTTCATATTTAATATATGAAGATTCAATAAATAAATAATGAAAAAAAAAAAAAAAAAAAGAAAAAAAAAAAAAAAAAAAAAATGTATGTTTGCATTCTGATACTTAGTCAAACCTTTTTTGAATAGCACTAGAGGTAGAAGTGCACAACACGTGGAAAACTAAAGCGCATGAAAAATGGCAGGTTATACAACGCTCGTTATAAAAGTATTTTCTGTCAGCTGTTTTGAATTTATTTAACACTTTGCATATACCAAGCTACGGCTCTTTTTTTTGTATTTAAAGGCAATTTAAAATTTTATAAAAATATGTAATGTGAATCGTAATCAACAAAACAAATCAATTTAAAATTTTCTAATAATGTTTTGCATATAAACTAACGATATGTTTTTTGTTTGTGTAAACAATTCTTTGGTGCCTTTTAAAAGGGTCACTTTTTCTTTCGTTACAAAGACGTTATGCCAGTTTTTGAAAGTTCAATGTAGTGTTTTAAACACCGTTGCGCTTGGTCCAGAAACAAATTTTTTTTCACAAAACTTCATCTTCAGTTGTCTTCATTTCATGCAAGAAGTAATTTTTTTTCTATTATTTTTGACTTTATGTCTTTTAAACAAAAAAAAACAGACCCTTTTAGAAACATCAACCAATTTTTTACAAAATCAAAACACATTTTAGTTTACCAGCCAACAAATAATTTTACAAAGCACACTCAGGCTATCGCAAGGAGAATTGACTAGAAGGTGAGGTCAACTCTACAACTACAATGCTTCTGTGGTCGGGTTGTCAAAAATATTGCTAGTAAAAAAAAAGGTTTGTTTACATAAAAAACTAGTTTGTATACAAACTTTGACAAGTCGACCACCGAAAAAAAACACCATATGTTGACTTGACCCCACCTTCTAGTCAATTCGACTTGGGCTATCGTGCTGCATAGCGGGAAAAATTGCGAGCACTTTGACTTTTCAGGCCTTACAGAAGGTTTACAACTAGAGTTTTAATACACTTTTAATTATTCCGCTCTGCCTTCTTCGAAATTGTCTTTTAGAATGGGTTTTATGAAATATTTTACAAATTCAAATTATCTTTTCTGAGGTAAGGCCTGTCGAAATAGTTTTATTAGCAGTTATGTTAGAATGTGTAGCAAGTTAAGTTATCAATTTAAAGTACTTTTCGCTTATAGTCACATCCTTAAGTTGCACCCATAACGTGGACTATATCGCTAATGTGACTATAAGGCTAATTCACATATATGCCACTATGGCGCATATAACCAAATTCGAATATAATCAAGTTATGTGAATAAAGGAAATAAAAAATGCATATAAATTACATCGACATCAGGCTTATTGTTTTACAACAGAGTTTCATACTGTATAAAAAATAGTAAAAATAATAACAAGATATTTCATAACTGAAACCAACGGCAAAAACAATTTTTTTACGAGTAGAGAGTTGATGACAAAAATTAAATGATTTAATTCATTCTTTCTTTGGATGGATTTTTGATTCGAAAACTAACAAGTTAGAGTGCTATATTCGGCTGTGCCGAATCTTTGATACCCTCCACCGACAGTTCGAATGTTTAAGGAGTAATATCTGTATGATGTTATTATAATCTTAAACTGTGACGATTTGTTATTAATTATGGTTTAAGGCAACCAAACTGTTTTCCGGTAGAAGGGTTTATATGGGGCCTAGGGTAAATTATGGACCGATCAACACGAAATTTCACAGCGTCATTTCTAGTCCTTTAAAACTGTGACGTACCAATTTCTGTTATGATAGCATTATTAATTATGGTTTTAGGTGTACTGAACTATTTTCCGGGAGTAGGGTTTCTATGGGGCCTAGGGTAAATTATGTACCGATCTTCACGAAATTTCACAGTATCATTTATAGTCCTATAAAACTGTGACGGGCCAAAATTTGTTATGATTGCATTATTTTTTACGGTTTTAGGCGTACTAAACTGTTTTCCGGTAGTAGGGTTTATATGGAGCCCAATGTAAATTATGGGCCGATCGTCACGAAATTTCACATTGTTATTTCTTGTCCTAAAAAACTGTGACGTACCAAATTTTGTTACGCTAGCGTTATTTTTTACGTTTTTAGGCGTACTAAGTTGTTTTCCGGAAGTAGGTTTAATATGGGGCCTATGGTAAATTATGGACCGATCTTCACGAAACTTATCAGTTTAATTTCTAGTCCTATCCAACTGTGACTTGCCAAAATTTGTAATGATAGCATTGTTAGTTAGGGTTTTAGGCTTTATATACTGTTTTCCGGGAGTAGGGCTTATATGGGGCCTAGGGTAAATTATTGACGGATCTTCACGAAATTTCACAGCGTGTTTCCAGTTTGAATAAAACGAATTGTTGCGAAATCTTATATCATTCTGTGCATTTTTCCATCATTTATGTTAGTTTTTGTAACAAAATTATCAATTTTTTTTAGGTGGTGGTTCCACATTTTGATTCATAGCTCAGATCCTATTGAACCGATTTGGCTGAATTTCAATCCCAAACTGCTTAGGATAACTACAAGCAATTTGACACCAAGTTTGTTGATTTCTTTTGAGTTTTTCGAAAGTGAGCGTGTTTTCAACAGACGGACAGACGGACAGACAGACGGACATGGCTAAATCGACTTAAAATTACTCAAGGACCCAGAATATATATACTTTATAGGGTCTGAGATGAATAGTAAAAAAGTTTCACACGGAATGACAAACTGAATATACCCTCTTCACAACTAATTGTGGTGGAGGGTATAAAAAGAACTAGTAAATTTTGCTAATGTGACTATAACGCCATTAATTTGCTTTACTTTTCCCTTTGACTACTGTTGATAAATGGCATATATGGTAAATGTGCTTATATCGCAAAATGAAATATAACGTTAATACTTTATATTAAATTAACTTATAGCGGCAAAATAAACAGATAAAATGGACTTTATCGCTAAAATGACTATAAGCGTAGTGACTTTAGACGAAAAGTACTGTACTAACTTCGCGTTAGTAGCAACAACAATTTGCGAACTTAGGACTACAAGGTTCTATATGCACCTAAACAGCATGTAAGATAGAACCTTGTTGTCCTAAGGTCGCGAAATACACTGGATACAACTTTATTCTTAATTCTAAATTATTTTTTGAAGGCCTTTCAGAAGCCTTTAAAGTAGATGCGAGAAGGCAAGGCTGGAAAACTTAATATCGGCAAAAAGGCCTTCTATAAGGCCTCTTTACTACTTCATTTTCCCACTGTTTATGGTCGGGAAAATCGGGGTTTTTTCATTATGAGGAATTTGAATTTTTTTAAATTTTTCATATCTGACAAATTCACATATGAATTTTTTTGTTTGCTCATTTTTCATGAATGAGGAAATTCAAAATATATTTTTTTCTCACCGTCATGAATGTGAAAAGGCAGAAAAATTTTAAATTTTTCACGCCCGCTCATGACTGAAAAATGAGTGAACGTTTCTGTACTCTGCTTTAAAGCTCTCTCGTGGCTATTTGATCGTTTCACATAAATTCTTGTAAATAGATAACAATAGTACAGTAGAATCCCGATAATTCGTAATCGCAAGGCACCGGCTATTTCTTACGAATTATAGGGGTTTTCGATTTAGCGGGGTTTCGATTTAACGGGGTTTAAATAAAATAAATACGAATAAACGGGGTTTTTCAATTTATTTACTAAAACGATACAAAAAACATAAAAAACAATGGTTAAAAATAAAATTTATAAAAATTATTCATGTAACAAACTGATCTTAAGAAAATAAATCCACACACAAGCAAAAATTCACGCAGAAATAAAATAGTGACAAACAAAAAATCATTCTTTCCATGTTTTTGTTGTTTTTATTACGAATTATAAGTGGTAGTTAGCAAACAATTACGAATTATAAGAGGTAAAGGAGATTTTATTTGCAAAAAAATTACGAATTATCGAGGAGACCAAAATGTATGGAAATTTTACGAATTAACGAGATTTTTTCAAGGGACCGACAGTTTATTACGAATTATCGGGAATAACGATTTATCGGGGTACGAATTATCGGGATTTGACTGTATATAAAAAAATGTTACCCCTTCTAGAAATAACTTAATTGCAAATGTGATTCTTTCTATTAGTGAAAGACGTTTAAAGCGTCTAAATGTTGCACCCGTCAGAATAGAATCGCCCATAATTTTCATTTTTCGCAGCGCCGCACAGTGGGGTATTTGTGGGAGCCTTCCAGGGAGCGTTTTTCGAAATCTTAATTCAAAGTTTTTCACTTTTTTCTAGTTTGAAATGTAAAAATAAATATATCGGTCCCTAATTTACCTTAGGCCCCATAAAAAGCCCAATATTGGAAAACACTTTAGTATATTTATATTATTTTGTTCTGCCATAGTTTTATTCAAGGAAAAATCATCCTGATAAATTTCGACAAGCTCTTTAACGAACCGTAACGAATCATGGCATTGCTTCGAATTGTGTCATAAGAATAGAAATCACCATGCCAAATTTCGTTAAGATCGGTTCATAATGTACCATAGGCCCCAAATAAAGCCCAATCTGGGAAATCATTTTAATACGCTTAAACGCGTAACAAATATAAATATTATGGTAAAAGTTGGTTCAATTTATCATTATATGGCTAGAAATAACACCATGTAATTTTGTGATAATCGGTTCATAATTTTTAATAGATCCCATATCAGGCAGTTTTCCAAAAAGCAATTTTAACAATTGAGTTCTTGAAAAAATTTTAATAATGTATTGAATATTGGTACTGAAAATTACTCAACTTTTTTTGTGATGTACGATCAATAATTTACGATAGGCGTAATATAAAATTCTCTCCTGAAAATCAATTTCATACGCCTAATAATATTTCTGAAACATATCATGATATTTTGTTTACATACTTGTTTATTATAAAAATTAACCTTTGGACTGCATGTCTGGAAACATAAATCAATTTATTTTTCAAAGGAGCAATTATGAAAAGGATTTTTTTCACCAGAAGTTGTTGGAATGTTCATATTTTTAAGAAATAAAAATGCTTTGCTAAACTCACTACTTTAAGACCTCATATTTCCCAAAATTGAACATTCAGCCAGCCCAATTATAAATAAAAATGCCCTGGGAGTTTTCTTCCATTTTCCCTATGTAAATTCAGTTGTAACAAGTAAGAGTGCTATATTCAGCTGTGCCGAATCGTGTATACCCCTCACCATTGTTCAAGCGAAATACAGAGCAACTCAAGGCGAATTTATAAAGGTGACCGCATCATGAGATATAGTTATGCTAGCTATCCCTTTTTATTGAAAAATACTATTTATTTTGTTTTTGTAAAAGTTAGAGTGAATGTCGAAAATATTTGTTGGAAATATAAAAATTTGTTGGATATATAAAAAGAAATGTTTTTGTTAATAAAATATACACAACTGCTTTAGAAAGTCCTCAATTGCAAATTAATTGTGGCTCTACTTATTCCTTACACATTTGTTATTTCTTGTGTTTATATTTTATATGCACGTTTTTTATTTTATAAAATTAAAATAAGTTTATTTTTCAACTATTTAAATTTCAACTATTTAAACAAAGCTTGACATTCAGTATACACACAAAAAAATAAACAATAAACAGATGAGCCGAAAATGTCACCTTTATGAATTCGCCTTGGAGCAACTAGACAAAAACTAAATAATTTTTACATAAACATTCATATTTACAAGACTAAAAACTTCATTATAAATTAAATTTAAAAACCGAAAACTGGTAAATATTTTTTTTAAATCGTTTTTAGAACATAAAAATTTAAAAAAAAAATTTATTTTTGAAAAACCTTAACAAACCTCCTAGACATCTAAACCATGAATGAATACCATTAAAATGAAATATGGCCCGTTTAACGGTTCAAATCTCAACTCAGTTGAGAAGAGGGACATCGTTAAATCAACTTATCTTCTCATTACGAACCAGAATATATATACTTTATAGGGTGTAGTATCAATATTGTGGAACTTACAAACGGAATGACAAAGTTATATATAAAAATGGAAAAAAGGAAAAAACTACAGGGGAATTTTTATTCATAATTAGGATGATCAAAAAAATGTACACAGACAGTGGCGAAGCTAGGTAACCAAGGGCCTCGGGGCAAATCAAAAAATAGGGCCCAACTGCCATGTAAACTGATTAGGTTTTATCAAATAAAAATATGAAATATACAAATACTTAAAAAATGCTAAGCTACTTAAACTATTTTTTGTACACTGCAGGGCAGGCAATAAAAATATTAAACAGTAACTACACAAATTACAATAAATACTTGGGGTAAGTTTGGCTAATAAAACGAAATAGAGAAGATTCAAAAGTTTATTATATAAAGGGCGGGCATACCAACTGACTAAATAACAATTATATTTACAATTTTTTCCTAGCTTTAGTTTTCGCTAAGGTATCAATGACTTCGTTTAAATCCAGGCTTGATGCGGTTTTTTTCAATTGCTATAAGCGATAAATGTCGGAGTCGAGTTTGGCCAATATTATTACTTAAATACCTATTTTTTTATTATTTTTAATTTGCTATAGACTTTTCAGCTGCTACAGAAGTGACAGGAATTGTAAAGAATAATAACATTGCTGTAAATACTTCCGTTAGGTCGCATTCTAGCACTCCATATTTGCTCATTATTTTCTACATAATTGGTGAACAGTCCATGCTTGAGTTAGTTGATGTAAAACTAGGTGGTAAATATTAAAGGTCTGCATGACTACATTTAAAAGGCATATGAATACATTCATTTGTTTTTTAAGTAGGTAAAGTTAAATACAACAAACGATTTAAGTACGCAGTGCTTTACATTTTATGTTAAAAAAACAAATGAATGAACACACAAGGCGAAAGAGAAAAGAAAACAACTGTATTTAAACAGAAAAAAATACTTCCACATTCAAATAAAACAGACATAATAAAATGTGTATAAGTTTCGAATATAATATTATTTGAATGTTTTACTCATTACATGAATACATTAATATTATTACTAGTAACTTTTGTTATGGAAATCGAAAACGTAAAACGCAAGAATAAAGTCCTTTTTAATATAATTTTAATCCAATTTTTTATTATTTTTGTTCCAAATTCTGTTTAATAGAGATATATTTGTAATGAGAATAAACATAAGTACTAATTTTACTACAGTACTTTTCGTTTATAGTCACAACGCTTATAGTCACATTAGCGATAAAGTCCATTTTATCTGTTTATTTTGCCGCTATAAGTTAATTTAATGTAAAGCATTAACGTTATAGTCCATTTCGCGATATAAGCACATTTGCCATATAAACCATTTATCAACAGTAGCCAAGGGGAAAAGTAAAGCAAATTAATGGCGTTATAGTCACATTAGCAAAATTTACTAAGTTCTTTTAGTTTTCGAATCCAAAATCCATCCAAAGAAAGAATAAATTAAATCATTTAATTTTTGTCATCAACTCTCTACTCGTAAAAAATTAGTTTTTGCCGTTGGTATCACCTATGAAATATCTTGTTATTATTTTAACTAGTTTTTATAAAGTATGCAACTCTGTTGTGAAACCATAAGGCTGATTGCGGTGTAATTTATATGAATTCCTTTATTCACATAACTTGATTATATTCGAACTCGGTTATATGCGTCATAGAGGCATATATGTGAATTAGCCTTATAGTCACATTAGCGATATAGTCCACGTTATGGTTGCAACTAAAGGATGTGACTTTAAGCGAAAAGTACTGTATGTAGTATTTCTTGCACACAGTCTAACTGTTACCATATACTTGCGTGTGTTTGCATTTGCAAATTGAGTAAATAAATATTCAAAGAAAAAGAGTGAATAGAATGTGTGCCTTTGTTATGATAAAGTAAAACACAGACTACACTCTCTTTTATATTTTAACTCTTAAACTCTGTAAACCACTCTTTAACTATTTAAATATTTGAATGAATATTGGAATGCTTGTGTGTAATAAACAAATGAATGTATTCTTGCAGCTCTTTAGTAAATATTAATAAATTGAAGTGAAAAACTAGGGCCTATTATATCTGAATATTTTCTTTGGCATTCGTCACACTTTTGTATCAGCAGCAGAATTTTTCTTATATAAAAAACGTCTTCTCCTTTTGTTTAGGTTGACCTGTTAATACTCTAAGAAATAAAAATACTTTCAAACATATTTCCACCTATATAATGGCTAAGCCAATGGATATTTTACGCGTTAAATTTCCAAAAGCTCAAATCTATCGAGATTTCTGGTAAGGATTCGAGGGCCCCGGGGCACTGCCCCGCCTAGCCCCTAGGTAGCTACGCCACTGTACACAGACTTAACATAAAATTAAAATGGAATAATAATCTCACCAAACTGAAGTTGATGGTTTCATGAGTACTTTTTACTTTTCATTTAAAAAAAAATATCGAAATTATCAAAGTAATTTTTGGATATACAAAATCTTATTAATTAACAAGTAAGAAAGTATAGTCGGTCGAGAACGACCATATGATAGCCTACAACACAGTATTAACAAATACATCATGCTTATATGTCCATATAAATATGGATATATCTATGTTTTACATTTCATTAAAATCGGTTTGAGAGGCAGAAATTGCCTCTATCTCCCCTCGTGGTCCTATTTTTTTAAAAAAATGCATCCCTTTTGTGTCCATAAAGATTTGGTTCTATCTATGTTTTAAATTTCATTAATATCGGTTTGATAGTTTCTGAGGTAGAAATTTCCCACTATCTTCCCTCGTGGTCCTACGATTTGGCCCATTTTCAATAGCCTTGGTCCTTGTGGCAATAAGAACTTATGTCCCAAATTTTGCGACCTGTACTTTGCGCACAAGATTACATGGACAGCTAGCCAGACAGCCAGCCGGACGGACATCGTTAGTTCGACTCAGAAAGTGATTCTGAGTCGATCAGTATACTTTAAGGTGGGTCTAGGACCACTATTTTAAGGCGTTACACACATCAGCACAAATGCATAATACCCTCTCCACTATTGTGGTGTGGGTCTAAAAATATCAAAATTTTACCAACATTTCTACTGTTTTCAGATTTTTATTTTTTTTTTTTTTTGAGCGCCGCACAGAGGAGTATTTGGCCTGAAAAGCTGGCCAAAAGGGCAAAACTGAATTTTAAGAAATCTTAAGAACTAAGTACGCAGCTCGACAGACAACAATATTTTACATTATATTGTAAATTTTGAAGACTTTTAGTTGCGATTTGTAGCTCTGAGACCCTGCTAAAGTCAGGAAAGTGAAGCAAATTATATGAGATTTAAATGTTTTTTTTTGCGGTTTCTGGATGTTTATATGATATTTTTTTGCGGCTAAATGAATAAAGGTTAAGCAAAGATTTTTTTTTCGCTGAAAGGTTTGATCAAAAGTTATTTAAAACAGCAAAAAAATTTTAAAATATGTTGAATATTCATGTTGAAACAATTCGTTCAAAAGCTAAAAAAAAAACAAATTAAAGGTTTTTAAAGGTGAGGTTAGCATGTCTACGAATTATGTTTGATACCACAATAAAATTTGGAATCTCTTATTTTAGAATCCAAAAAAAAGTGTGCGCAAGTTTGCGCCATTATTTTTGACGATTTTTTTAAATTTTCACATTTCTTTTTTTTTGCTCATCGGGCACTTTTTCTTATACCTTTATATCGTCAAAAACTTTTATGTATTTTGAATTATTGATTTCAACTGTTATTCACATCACTTTTAACACTTCACAATATTAATACCTGTCTATATGTATTTATAAATTGCAAAAATTCTTAATTATCCAAAATAGTTTTAAGGGAATGTCCCACACATCCCTATAAAAGATATTTTTATATACCTGCTCTAAAAAACAAAAATAAGTTTACAAAAAATAAATATAGGTACATAAAAAATACATGGGCACCCAGGTATCAGGCTACCATCCAATTAAGGCATAAAAGCATGCGCTTGAAAATACTTATAAAGGGTTATTGCACCCATTTTTTATCAAAGCCGTTTTGTAACTTCGAGAATCAACATGGAACAAGTTTACACAAGATTACAGCTATTCCAAATAGTGAAAAAATCTAATTCTGGAACCATGGACGAGAAATTGGATTTTTTGATCAGAAAATTGAGCGAAATTTCAAAATGTCAAGGGGATGGGGACATATTAGCACTGAAGCATTGTTTGAAAAATTTCAAAAATTGTTTCAAAAGATATTGGCTTTCGGCACAACGAAAAGAGGACCGCTTTTTAAGCACAAACGCTAAATGGCTGGAAAGAACTGTAACAATACCAGTATTTGGCAGTTCGTCTTCAGGGCGACCACGAAAATAATTTATTGAAGCTAGTGATAGAACAAAGCGGAGAAAAACTGAAGAAGTTCGTCACCAATTAACAACAGAGGAGATCACATTTGCTGCATCCATGAGTCAAAGAGCAGCGGGACATAATGATGCGGCTAAATTAATAATGGATATAACGAGATCCCCAAGAAAAGCAAGAATTTGCAAGCGATCATTAACAACTTCTGAAGTCAACCCTGTGAATAAACTTTCAGCGGAAGGAGCTTTAGCACTCTTTGTAAATGAAGAGCTCACGAAAAATTTAATACAATGCCAATAAAAATGTGTATCCATGTTACTCGTTACCAGCGTTCGAAAATAAACAGTACATTATTTAACGTTCGGCTCACACACCCAAGAACGATATCTATTTTTTTTAGTGATTGTGTAATAATACACAACCCTTAATACCGTTCGTAACTATTTTCAAGAAAGAACAGAACATTATATAATGTTCGGTTCTTCATATATTATATTTTAATGTTCTTTAATGTTTTTTTCGTGTGTGCATTTTGTATTTGTAAAAAATTTTTGTTTTTTTTTTACCAGCCAAGAGGGACGAACATTAATGAGCCGAACCGAACACATCGAAGTTTGTGGATTTTCAAAAAAAAACCGAACGGAATTAAATGTTCTCATCTTTTGTTGTGTGTGATAAAAACAGTATTATTTTTGTGTTCGAAAGATGACTAACAGGGAAACGTTATTTTTTTTAATGATTTTCTACACAAACAGTATTAGCGTTCGTGTTTTCCACAAATCTACCGAACCGAACATTAAGAACGATATTTAGTGTTTATTTTCGAACACTGCTCGTTACTAAAAAATGCAAAAAAATTGTTATCCCAATGAAGATGCCATAACCGCTACTGAAACATTAGCGGAAGTGAAGCTCCAAGCTCTCCTCGACCATACAGCAAAACGTTTATGTATATACCTTGAAGAGGTTTTGCAGCAGTTAGACTATGAAGAGCTAAATTTCTTGGAACTTATAACCAAATGGGGCTGTGACGGATCGCACCAATCATGTTATAAGCAGAAATTCGAAAACGAAGATGTTAGTGACGCTAATATATTCCAAAGCAGTTGTGAACCAATTAAACTAATCACAAATACTAATGGAAAAATTAAAACGATATGGCGAAATCAAACACCATCCTCAACTAGGCTGTGTAGACCAATCTGCATCCGTTTTGTGCAGGAAACAACTGACATCACGAAGCAAGAAATAGGACACATAAATAATCAAATTGAATTTTTAAAGAAAAGCGAAGTACCGTGTAGTGGAAAAATTGCACAAATTAAACACACAATGGTAATGACAATGGTCGACGGAAAAGTATGCAATGCTGCGACGGACACAAAATCGACAATGAGGTGTTACATTTGCGGTCAAACTTCGAAAGATTTTAACACGTCGCAGAAGAATGTTCGTTGAACTGTGATGCCTTGAGTTTTTGACTATCAACTTTACATGCACGCATACGCTTTTTAGAATCGATACTTCATCTCTCACATAAACTGCCAATTAAAAAGTGGCAAGCATGGAGCGATGAAGATAAAGCAATTGTTAAAGAGAGGAAGATATTCTTCCAAAAAAGACTTAAAGACGTTATAGGAATACTTGTAGATGTTCCAAAACCAGTATACGGTAGCACTAATGATGGCAACACATCAAGATTTTTTTCGGACCCAGCAACTGCATCGAAAATCACTGGAATAAATGAAGAATTAATCAACCGCCTGAAAATAATATTGGAAGCAATAACTAGCGGACACCGAATTAATATTGAGAAATTTGAGGAATATGCACATAAAACTTCCGAAATATATGTGCAACTTTACAACTTTACACAAGATTCTTATTCATGGCGGTAGTGTTACAAAGCAAGCAATCTTGCCAATTGGACAATTGTCAGAAGAAGCTGCCGAGGAAATTCAGCAGAAGCGATACAAATCGAGATGTCTTGAATAGGTTATTTCTGAGCAGTGACCCTTTTATAAGCTGCAGTACGCAAAGAGAAAGGAATAATAAAAAAGCATTTTCATCAGAAACCATCACACTTCTTCTTCCTGACACCGATGATGCAGCTAATGAGGATACACATACGACATAATAATTAGTAAGGAATTTTTATTAGTTTAACTTTTCCGTTTATAAAGTATTAAATAATATAAAATAAATATAATAAAGCCTTTTTTCATAAAAAAATACTGTTTTACAAGAGCCTTACAATTTTCAAATTTTTATTTTTTTAATTAGACTGTAAATCATATGTATGTATGTACATACAGTCTGTCAAGAATGAGTTTAAACCTTTAAAATCAACATTTGTTAATTGAGTTTTGCGATTTATACCAACTTTTATTCCTTAGGAATGTGGCTTTTAGAAAAATCTTAAAAATTTAAACTTTTTGGTTCTTAAATTTTTTTATTGCATTTTGAAAACAAAAAATTTTACGCATTTTGCATGTAAATTTTTTCCCCCATTAAATTTTTAATAACTCCAAAATAGTAATAGATATAAAATAAATGTCTATGTCAAGCAGAATTTCCGGTGCATCTTCTGATCCTCCTGCTTTTAAAATCGGAGAACACGTTTTCAAGTTATGGCAAAATATATAAGACAACCCAACGATTTAGGGGGTGAAGTATGCCACGCCTATAAAAGAAAATCCTTACGTACTAGAGAAAAACGGAAAACAGATTTGAATTAAGGGCATCAAAATCCATATATGTAGTCCACATACTTTTATTTCTAGGGTAGAGACAAATTTTTTTGTTGCGCAGTGTACTTTTGTTGCGCAGTGTAATTTTTTCAAAATCTGCCACTAGACTTTTTATATCATACTACACCTAAAACTATCAAAAAACTAAAAATTTTAATTTAAAAAACACGTTTAATAATTTTGGCCAGCTTTTCAGACCAAATACTCCTCTGTGCGCCGGTTGCTTTCTGTATATATTTTTCCCTTTTTTTGAGGACTTATTTCGTGGCGCCCAAAATAGACCTCATCATATCTAAAGTCTTCGAAAACCCCATTTTAACCAACATACAGCTAGAAGCACATCGTTTAAACAACTTTGCTACCCATAAGGATCCATAATATATTTACCTTAAAGGATCATTTGTTTGCTTTTTATTGATTAGAACAAAAATTAATTTCACTTTAATTAAAACTATTCTATGAATTACACATATTGTTTATTGCATTTTTTTATTAATAAGTTCTTATTACTTAAAAAAAAAATATTAATTAATTAAAACAGAAAAAGTGTATAAATCTTTTTAAAATTTTAAATAAAATTTTAAGATTTTTAATCTTAATGTTTTTTTTAATTTGTTCTACATAAAAGATTTGTCTCATATTATAACAATATTAATATTTTTTAAAAAATTTTTTCTGAATTTTTAAATATTAAACTTTAAATTGTTCTTTAAATTTTGTATTTAACTATTACTTAACAAGTCTTTAAGACTTAAAAAATTTATTTAGAGGAAAAATTAAATTTTTTCTTATAAAAAAAAAAAAATTGTCTTAAATGTTATTGGACAATTAATTAAAAATACCAATATGTTTTAATTATGTATAAATAAAAAATACTTGGTTAAAAAAAATTTTTTTTTAATTTTAAATTTTTTAACTGTTTTTTTTCTATTTGTTGTTTTAGAGGTTAGAAATAAAATTTTTAATTTTTCTTTAGTGTTTTGAAATTTGTTTAAAAAAAAGTTTTGTTTTAACAAATTATTGTTTCTGTTAGTTTTAATTAATTTAATTTCGACTTTTTTAGTTTTGTGCCTAAGTTGCCTTAAGGTGTGCAAAATTTTCTTTTTCACAGTTTTCAAATTTTTGTATTTAAAAATTTAGTTTTAAGATTTATTGTTTTGAGCAAATTTCTTTTGGTTTTGACGAATTAAAAAAAAATTTTTATTTTAAAAGATTTTTTATTTAACAATTAATAAAAGTAACCAAATTGTTTAACAAATAAATTAAGACAATTTTTGTTATAATATTACGTTTCTTTTCTTACTTAAAATGAGTATTTTTTTAATCTCAAGTTACTTAATTAATTGTTTAGTTTAAATTTCTTTTTTATTTATCTAAAGTTAATAACAAATTTTAATAGGGGTTGCTTTTTTTGCTTTATGTTTATCATCATAGATTATATAGTCAAATTTAACTATTTGTTTTTTTTTATTTTTATTTGAATATAATCTTTTAATTTTAATTTTAATAATTTTCTTGAGAATGCACTCCTGTTTTGTGTTGTTTAATTATTGACTAATTTGAAAACCAAAATTATAAATATTTTGGGTTTTCTTCTCTCTAAATAAATAAGATTTTAGTTAAATTTACAAAAGTCTACAGTAATAAACAAAATATTTAAAGACTTAATACCATTTTTTTTTTTTTTTTTGTAAAATGTTTAATCCTAAAATCATATTTTATTTTCTTAAATCTCAATCTGTTTTAAAGTTCAAATAAAAATTCCTTGTTTCAAGTCTTAAATTATTTTTTGTTTTAATCATTAGTAAATGCTAAATATACAGGAAGAAAGGATACAGGGTGCTTTCCATTTACGTTTTTGTTTTATATTTAAATGACACAGTAAATGTTAACTATTTTAGAGTTAATAATTGTTTGTAAAAAAAATGTGTGCGAGGATGTAACAAATGATTGAATAATGTAAATGATTGACAACATATTTCTGGTAAAAATTTTATAATTTTCAATATTAGATAACCAAGTTTGAACCCTAAACAAATTTAAAGCTAAATAGCTCCAAGTTTCAAGTTTTCCTGTAAAAGTACTCAAAACTAGAAAAAGTGTTTTATTCGGCTGCGCCAGATCCTTCCAGTCTTCTAAAATTACGAAATACCAAATTTACCAAAATAACAACATTATTTGTACTAAAGTTATTTCTGGAAGTGAACCTTAAATGGGGCTTATGGAAAATTATGGACCGATCTTTGCGAAATAAAGTTGTTAGATTTCTAGTGGCGCACCTAATTTAGGTCTTATATATCTTTTCTTTTCGATTGAGCGGCATTTCAACCCTAAACTATCCTTAGCAGTTTAGGAACTAGAAATAATTCAAACCCAAAATTGTTATTTTCTCTTGAGCCTTTTAGAAGTGACCGTGTTGTGAACAGAATAGCAAATTAACTTAAAATTACTGGGTCCTTAAACCCAGAATATATATATATATATATGTACATTAGGGATATAACTTTTTAACAATTTTTTAAAATATCAAAATTGGCATAGCACAGTCCGATAGAGCATAAGCAACTATAAGGGAACGTAAATTTATTTTTTCTCTAAGGTCAAAAAAGGTCACGCACCAACCGCGATGACGTTTTGAAAATTTTTAATTTTCTTTTTGGTTAAGAAAAATTAATAATATGTTTATTTAAAACCAAAAATAGCTCAAGTATGAAATTTCATTAATATTTGGAAATGGATTAACTCAATATTTATTAATTTTTAATAAAGACAAAAACCTGTTTTTTGATTATGTACTCTTGTATGACAAAAATTATTTAACTTTATTTTTTTCGAAAAATAAAAGAAAATGATGTAAGATTTTTACAGTGGGTAATTATAGCCACAGGATAATTATAACACAGGTTGTGTGTTACTTTAATCTATTACAAAAAACGACACAGTCGCATACGACAACGACAACCGCAATATGGCTGAATATCTTCTGTCCCTGGCTGTAACTCGATCTTGTTAGTGCAAAAACTAGACACTGTTATCTACCTCTGTAGTGAGATTCTGTAATTAGTTTTAACAATAGTTGTCATTGTTAAAAAAATTAACAAGGAAATTAACGATTTTGCTATTCTGTAACATTTTAAACAGCACTTGTTATCGTTAAATCAGCTGCTTGTGTTAAGTAAACGACAACTTTTTTAGTGTTGTTTATTTATTGTTAAATGTTGAAAAAATAAAAAATATTAAGTTAAAAGAAATAATATAACTTGAAAATGGCAATAAAAAAATTTGTATTTAATTTAATAGTAAAATGTTTGGCTTATCTTCTTAAAAAAACAAAAAACTAAAAAAAAAATTCGGTTTAGTTTTAATAATTTTATTTGTTTTTTTTTATTCCTCTTTGTGTTTTTTGTTATTGTTAAAAGTTACAGAATCCCACTACTGGCCTTAAGCAAATTTCAATCGTTGCCCGGTCTTAAGTACTATTAACAGGGCTGTCAGACTTGGGGATTTATCCCCAAAGTTGGGGATTTTATGCGAGAAAAAAGGACAAAGAAAGTCATTTGGGGATTGGGGATTTTTTGGGGGATTTAAAAAAAAATTCGGGGATTTTTTGGGGATTTTACACTCTTTAAATATATTTTCCCTTTTATTATTTATGCTTATTTTTCTTTGTCTCGTATTAAAAATATGAAAAAAAGTAGCAAAACTTGTATCTTACTCTTATCAACAACTAATACGGTGTAAAAGGTCCTTATTAAGATTACCATTTTAGTTAAAAGGTAGTGTTAAAGGTACTTTATAAATTAATGTTATTTTTCCTTCAGGGTACAAACAAAATAAAATTATTTTTTTTACAAAAAAATTTTATTTGGGGATTTTTGGGGATTTCTAATTAAAATTTTTCTTACTATTTTTACTTTTTTTAAAAAAAAAAATTTAAATTTGGTCAGAAAAAAAACAAACAGAAAAATATTTACTTATTAAGGTTTTTTTTTCTTAATTTGGGGATTTTTGGGGATATTTTTTTAATTTTTTGGGGACAAGGAAAAAGTACCTGGCAGCCCTGACTATTAACCACACATTGTTTTCGTTTTCAAAGAGATATTGTCCAATGATCCTTGCCATACCAAACTGTGCATCTAAGTATGTAAATGCATTTCATCCTCATAAATTTTTCTCTCATTTTGAGTGCTCCGTATTTACAAGTTTGTTTATTCACATGACCCTTGAGCAGCGTTACCGTTGGTGCCACTAAAGTGGCAATTTGCCACTTTTTCGACTGCTTGGATACTATTTGGCCACTTTTACAAAATGCACCCAAATGTGGTACTTTTTGTGATTCTTGCCACTTTTTTGATACTTTTTTCGTTAGGAAAAGATACTTTTTTTCTTTCTGTTTTATTATAACTCCCAGCTTTGATATAAGTTAAATTGTTTTAATATATGTATATGTAAGCAAGTTTAACTGACACAGATGGATTTATACATGAATTAAAACTTCTAGACAGTAAAGTAAATGACACGAATTATGAACACCTATTTAAAATTTCGAATGCTGAAGATTTTTGGCGTGAAATTGGAACATTGAAAAATAGATATTCAAACTTTTACAAATTGATCTCTCATATTTTTACAATGTCACACAATAGTGCTTCTGCTGAGCGTGTTTTTACTAAGTAAGCTTTAATCAAAAATAAAGTAACAAATAGGTTAAAAGTAAATACTTGCGAATCCATGCTTTTATCTTTAAATTTGTTAGATACTAGTCTTGAAGATTGGATTCCAAGTGAAGATACGAAAGTATAGAAGTAGTTTTAAGAACAATAAATTGTAAAAAAATTTGTATGAAACTGACCATTAATAAATAACACAGGACGACATTGAAAAAATTGTTTAACCATTCCAACTGATTCTTTTATTGAATGGAATGCTTAAGACGAGTATGAGCGCAGTTTTCTCCCATCACGGCACATTTATCAGATGCTTTGTATGTACCACAATTAATAATAAAATCCAGTTTTGGTCTATAACCCTGATTACAAAAATTGTATGCAATAATATCCGAAATTGGATAAAAACTAAATATGCTTTAGTACAGAAATTAAAACACTAGCACTTAAATTTAGTAGCATGAATGCATTTATTTGTATTAAAGTGCGGAACTGATTAAATATAAAGTATTTGAAAAAGTTATATTTTCGTTATTTTGTAATCGGATTTCTTGTTATTATCCGATTATAGCTTAGCTGCCAGGCCCACGGTGTCGACAAGAACATTTCTTTCGCATATTTATAAAAAACTAAAATTCGTTTTTGTTTTCAATACAAATATACGAAAGAAATGTTCTTGTCGACATCGTGGGCCTGGGTCTACAACTTTTGTAATTAGGTTGACTGTAGAATAAAATTATAAAACTATGGATTTTGTTATTAATTGTGGTACAAATCATCTTCCGAAATAACAGTAATTGGTGTATCTGATAAATGTGACGTGATGAGAGAAAACCGTGCATATATTCGGCCAAAGCATTCCAAAAAACATAAGAATCTGGTGGAATGGGCAAATAAATTTCTAAAAAAATTTTAAATGCAGGTAGACATGTCTTTAATACAATGGTCTTTAATAAAACAAAGAAAATGTATTCAGAAGGAAAAGTACAAGAAATATAATAATAAATGTATATATAAAACACATAACATAAATATCTTTTTTTTTGCTGTAACAATGTCATAACCCAAAAAACATGTTTGGGAGAAAACAAGTTTAACGTTTTTGAATTACCATAACATTAAAATAAATATGTATTTTATAAAAATTACTTATCAGAGAAATATTTACCAAATATTTATTTTAGTTTTTACAACAAATTAGTCATTTGTAAGTAAATTTGTATGTCTATTGTTATACGATCAATTGTTTTTTAGTGTATATAATTACTAGGTATACAATGTTTTTTGTTATGTTTTTATACCATTCAAAATTATAATAAATAGAAAAAAACGTTAAAAATAAATAATGTGGTTTACTTATTTTAATTTTAAAAGATGTGCCCATTTTTTTTAAATCCTCTTTTTGGTGCCACTTTTTTTGTAGATATCCCCTTTTTTTTGGTACTTTTTTAAAATATCCGACAGTTACACTGCCCTTGAGATGAAAATGAGAATCATTGCTCATTTCTTTTGAGAACAAACTTTTTGTTAACTCTCAAGAAAAATCAAACGTTGGTCCATTCTTCTGTGCCGAGGTTTTTTGATCATCTCAGTTTCTCAAGTTTTTCAAAATAAATTCAAAAAATGTATTCACTAATTAACTGCCCGTTTTTAGCAAATGAAAACAAAATTTCGTGTGAGAAATTATATAGAAAACAACAATAAAATACGAAAATTTGTTTTTGTTTTCAATATAATTTCTCACACGAAATTTTGTTGTCATTTTCCGAACATAGGCAATAAATCATAAAGGCTAGATTACACTATCTCACTAGTCTTACGTATTCCATAATACTTTGTGAGGTAGAAATCTAATGAGTTTTGTTGCGACTGTCAAAAAATCTTATTTAACATGACAGTTTGTGTTCACACCATCACACAAAGACTGTAGAGAGGGCAATAGTTCTACGCGACATCTACTAACTTTCTAGCTTTCTTGTTTCTATCCATCTCATACTTCTTTTCTTAACTGTCTCTACTTTTTTCTTTTAATTGAAGGGATTCACAATGGACCGAGTGGAAGTGTGCCCTTGGGCGCAAAACCCTTCTTAACTTAACCTATCACACAAAGTATAAACACTCACAAGTGAAATAAAATGCAACCCAGATCCAATGGAAAGTATTATTGTTTAGAAATTTTTCAGAAAACGATGAAGTCGTATGGGATGTCAAACTTTTTTTCATAATATTTGCCATTTTCATCACACATGCATTCACACTATCAGACTTTTACATATGACTTGAGTTTTTGACATGTATTAATACAAAGTATAATTGTGTAAACTAGCCTTTAACTTTAGTAATAATTAAGGGTATTCATTTCAATTTTTTTATTTGTTGGAAAAATGGAAAAGTGGAAAAATGTAATTTTTGTTACAACAGACACAAGAGATTTTACTTTTTTAGAACGTCGTTTTTCAAAACTAAATTAAAAATGAATTCTATACAAAAAAAATATTAAAAAAGAATCTCAGTCCAGCCGCCTGTGTTCGAATCTCAGGTCAGTCAAAAATGAAAAATTATCAATAACAATTTTAATTAATTTTCATGTTGTAAAATTGCTTTCTTCATAAAAATAATTTAATGAAAAATTAAATTTGATGAACTTAAGCCTGGTTAAAAAAAATATTAAAATTTGGATTAAAAAACCGTAAATAGTTCGACAAAAATAACCACAATACTAATTATTAAAAAAGAAATTACAATGGGGTGACAATTAAATAATCAATTACATAATTCAATTTTAACTCTTTTATTTGGCATCTTAAAAAATATCAATTACTTCCAAGAATTATATGAAAGATTTTTGTTTTTGACAGTTTTGTACCTTTAACTAAAAAAAAATACCGTTCGCGTCAATAAGGTGTAATTTTCCTTTTTTCCACTGTTCCAACCAAAAAAATTTTGAAACGAATACCCTTATTATTTTTGTGATTTTCTATAGGAAATTTTCTGCTTTATATTATTTCCTATAAAAAATTTTATGTATTAGATGTTTTTATATGGAAAACTTTCTGTTAAGGATGATTTGCTGTAGAAAGTTTTCATTGAAACATGATTTTTCTATAGAAACTATTTTGTATTAAATGATTTTTTCAATAGACAATTTTCTTAATGATGATGATGATTTTCTATTGAAAATTTTATGTATGAGATGATATTCTATAGAAAATTTTATGTATGTATAAGATTTTTTGTATTACACGATTTTTAATAGAAAACATTTGACCCGGAAAACGTTGTTTTGCCACATAACTTATTTCTTTCAGATGTAACAGTGTCTGCTAGCCAAATTTTAAGAAAAAATTATAGGCTATAGTTCTTCCCAGATGTTACATTATTTGCCTGCCCAATATCAAGAAAATTAATTGATTAGTTAAGAAGATATAGGGAGGCGGTATCAGTTGAATAGTTACGAAGATAAAGGGAGGGGGAGCTTTTAGCCCACTTACCATATTTCACACCCTATTCCCTATTCTCTTTCAGATGTAACATTGTCTTAAGATAACCGGTTGATAAGTTTAGAAGATTGCAATATTTGTATGGGAATATAAATACATGTTTCGGAATGAATGCAGTGTTCATTAAAATGGCTATAACTCATAAACCAATACACATTTGAAGACCGTTGATACATAAAAACCTTGGAAACAAAATCGGTTCACGCATTTCAGAGAACATCAGTTACTAACACAATGCAACTTATTTTTATGTATATAGATTTCCTATATGGGTAATTCCATGTCAAATCGACTAAGATTGGGACACGACCCCTTTCAATTTTAATGAAATTTGGTGAGAAGGTTCCTTTTATCTTATAAGGACCATATATGAACGAAAAAAATTTTCAAAAGTTATGTCATATTTAAAATGTCATAATTTCGCCGAATAAGCCGAATGTGTTGAACTTATTTCTTCAATTTCTCGAAAACGACTTACATACGAAAATTATTTTTATGTCATTAAAAAAAGAATACTTGGGGCTACAAACAATACATATACATATTGAGAATATTTTTTTATAATCACCCTGTAGGAAGTCAAACACATTTATAACTAACTTCAAACTAGTTTTTTTATAACCACATCTAGTTGATTAAGTGACTTTTTTCCTTGTCGACGACTCATTATTTTAACATGGGCATGTCATAGGCAGTAGTCAATTGGCCATCTTTGCATGACTTTTTATCTGACTACTAACTACTTATTTTTCAACCTATTTGTAATTAATTAAAAGTATTGTCAGTTAATAATAAATTATTTAAATTTTAAATAATATTTTTCAAAAAAATATATGTACATATGAACATGCATACATATGTATGTATATCTTTATATATTTTGTTATAGAAATAATTATTTATGAAAATTTTGCATTAAACTGCCCTAAATGATGATGTATAATAGTCCTGAAATAAATACGCCACATAGTTGCTAGTACATAAACAGATTTGTATTGATTCATTTTTTAATTATTTTAAAATGTTTGTATATATTTTTTTCATTTGACTTCATGGCATGCTTGTTTTACTTATTTTGATTTTATTTGTGTTTTACGTGTGCCTTTTTGGTTGATATCTGCATGAGATTTAAACCAATTTGTAGTCATTTAAAAAAAAGTTAATTTATAGTTAGTGTTTTTTGCAACTGACTATTTTATTTACTACAGGGCAATTACAGCAAATTTCGATACAACAGTACAATTGGTTAAAAATTGATGTTTGACTATAGACTGGCAGGCGCCGCAGTTAAGCAAACGGTAGAAAAATTATGAAATAAACAGGTGGCATTACTACGCCAGACGACGATGTTTTGCTCTTGCATTGTCCAATCTTATATCAAAATTTTGTATGTTTACAAAAAGTCCACGTTTTGTGTTGTAATTTGTGTATATTATTAAAGTTTTTGATAATTTTAATTAATAATTAATAAGATATTGACCATTCATTAATAAAAATTGGGTTAAAATTTATTTATTTTTGACGTATGGTGAAACAAATTTCCATTCTTGTTGTATTTGTTTGTCACCTGTATTATTTCACCATGGGTAGAAAGGCAAAGAATTCGACCCGAGTTCAATCCCGTGTTTAGCCAAGAATAAAATTATCAAAAAAAAAAAAAAAAAAAAAAAAAAAAAATTTTTCCTTCCTTCACCAAAAACAATTTAATGAAAACTAAATTTGATGAACTTAATCCTAATTATACCCACACCACAAAAGTGGAGAGGGTATTATGCATTTGTGCTGATGTGTGTAACGCCTTAAAATAGTGGTCCTGGACCCACCTTGTGCGCAAAGTACAGGTCGCAATTATGGAGATAATTTGATGAAATTTGGGTCATAGGTTCTTATTGGCACAAGGACCAAGCCTATTGAAAATGGGCCGAATCGTAGGACCACAAGGGAAGATAGGGGGAAATTTCTTCCTCTCAGAAACTATGAAACCGATTTTAATAAAATTTAAAACATAGAACCATATCTATATGGACACAAAATGTATAAATTTAAAAAAAATCGGACCACGAGGGGAGATAGGGGCAATTTCTGCCTCTCAAACCGATTTAAATGAAATTTAAAACATAGATAGATCCATATCTATAGGGACACATTAGCTATACAGTTTTTAAAAAATAGTACCACAAGGGGAGGCAGGGGCAATTTCTGCCTCTCACAAACTTTCAAGCCGATTTTCATGAAGTTTATAAACATAGATAAATCCATATTTACATGATCACATAAGCATGATGTGTTTTTAAATACTGTGGTGTAGGGTATCATATGGTCGTGCTTGACCGACTATACTTTCTTACTTGTTTAAATATCAAAAACTTCAATAAAAATTGTATGTTTTAATTATTTTTTAGAGAAAATTTGTTTGTACATATAAATACATTAGTATTTTTTTTTTTTGGGGTGGCGCAAGCATAATTTAAAAGTTTATAGGGTAAAGTATTTTTGAGACTTTTTTTTTCAGATTTTTCGGAAGCGGTTTAGAGGTCGCTCAAGTCGAATTTTTGACAAAAATCGGGTGTGCCGGTCCTTTATAAAGTTTTCTTCATAACTTTGTCAAAACCCACAATTTTCTTCACTTTTAAGGAAATAGTTTAAAAGAAAAATTTAAAATTTTTCGTAATTTTTCCACAAATTTTCTAAATAACGCTTTTAAAAAGTTATACCGGTTTTCAGCTTTGTCCCAGTTTATGATATTATTACTCATATCCGACAAACAAACTAAAATCAAACGTTTTGTTTTTCTTTGTTCTAAAAATCAGTTTCAGAAATTGTGACATGTGACGCCAGCAGACCCGATTTTTGGAAAAAAAATCGGCTTGAGCTACCTCTTAACATCTTCCGAAAAATCTGAAAAAAATCTCAAAAATACCCTACCATATAAGCTCATAAATTATGCTTGAGCAGTGCAGTCAATGACCACCCATGAAAATCCAAAAAATCGTCACTAATACACATGAGATGATTTTTTATAAAAAATTTTAGGTATAAGATGATTTTTAAGAAAATTTTCTGTATTAGATGATTTTCTATACAACATTTTCTGTTTGAAAGTTTGGTGTATAAGACGATTTTCTATAAAAAAATTTAAGTATAAGTTGATTTTCTTTATATAATTCTGTATAAGATGACTGTGAAAAGCTACGTGACACATTAAATATTTTGCATGGATGGTTTAAATATGAACAGGTAAACCATAAATATGCAATTGCATGTTTTTCCTTGTGTAACCAATGAAGGCAGAGATAATATATTTAACCGTTTTATGAGTTTTGGCATCGATTTGTTGGTGCATATTTTTGCATATTATATCGTTTGCAGCAACTTAGTTAAAAGAGCCATTTTGCAGCATATTTTAGGTTTACAGCGCATATTTTGCCTTTTTAAGGCATATTTTGATACAATTTTTTTAGATGCCTACAATAACTTTCGCAGCAATTAAATTTATTTTTTTTCAATTCAATTTTTACTCTAAAATTGTAAGATAAAGCAGGTTGTCATTAAGTATTAATGTTATGCGATTTGTATCTAGATCAGTCATAACCACTCCATAGACTCGCGAGGCAGTCAATAAAAGTATTTTTTACACAGACACGGTCGGCAATTCATATGTATACAACAACTTTGTTTGTTGCTTGGTTATCACTGATCTAGATCAATCTTTTAGTTTTCCGATCGACTCAGAATCACTTTTTAAGGTGATCTAACGATGTCCATCCGTCCGTCTGGCTGGCATGTTAGCATTGTGCGCAAAGTACAAGTTCCAATTTTGTATATACAGTGCACTCGGGAAAACGTCAACTAATTAAAACCGCGGTTGTTGACGTTTAACAAATTGTTGACGTTTACGAATGTAAAATTTTTAGATAAAAAACATATCGCTAATGTGCTTTTAAATATTGATTATAAACTAAAACCAAACATAAACAAATTCAAAAAGGTAACAAAAAAGTAATTCAACCTGACTAGAACCATAGAAGACAACTATGTAGAAACAAAAGAATACATACATTTTAAATGAGATCTTATTTTTAATTTTACATGCACACATATTCATTTAAAAAAATCTGTTATTTTTTCTTTCCAACACGTGAAAGAGAGTCTTCTCTCTTAAACGTCTTAATACATTTAAGTAATTGAGCATTGAGCCCATTCCAAAGCCCTGTTTAATATTTCGACGGGCCTCACAGGCCTAGGCGTAAATCCACCGCTGCGCACTTGTACCCTTTTCTAATAAGTTTGATAATGTGATACTTATGAGAATAAAAAAGCAACTGAACATAAATAAAAAGACAATACATACATACATACAGTTGTAACTTCTTATCTACTCTACTTATAAGGGGAATCCCCAATTTCTGAAATGATTTCATAAAATAAATGTGTGTGTGTACAAATGTGTGTATTTTAACTGCTGCTAAATTCAAAATGTTCTTTAATTCAGAGTTGACGTTTTAGAGCTTTGTGGTTGGGTTGACATTTTAGAGTAGGCAATGTAAAAATAAAGATGTTGACGTAAACGAGCGTTGACGTTTTCCCGAGTGCACTGTAATTTGATCAAATATGGACGATAGACTTCGTGGTGAGTGGTGAGAATCGGGCTTTAATTTCACATCCAAATTAGACTCTTTGCATCCGTAAGCTATCTAATTATGATGGTATTTAAATTAAATTCATACCAAAAATATTTTACTGCAAATTAAATTACTTTCGAATCGGTTCACATTCGCTCAAAGCTCCCATCCCAATTTAGCGACCGTACCTAAAATCCCTTAAAGACAAAAACCCATATGTATGTTAATATCTAGATAATATTCGGCGCAAACATCTCTTACATACATGAATTTTAACCTAATATGGGCTTAAGCGATAATATTTCAAGGTTTTTTTTTTTTTTAATTTTGTTATTCAATTGTTCAATATTTTGTCTTCAAATAAGCAATTTTGGATTTTTTAGGGCATATTTTTAGCAATTTTCAGGGCATCCAGTTTTTACTGCATATTTAATGCGCATAAAACTCGTTTTTAAGAGCACATTTCTGGTTTCCCTTGTTATGACTAACGAAGGAATCTTGAAAAGGACATGAATATTGTACTTTTAATTTCCACTACAACTCTTCTTGTATGGTTAATGATTTTGCCACAAAATTGCCAGATAGTGAGTCTGAAGCCATTGATAAAATTAGTCAATAGTTTATTAAAAAAATGTATAAGAAAAATAAAAATTTTGCTAAAAGTGCCTTTCTGAAATTTTTATCTAAGATCTATTGTTAGACGTTGGCCGATTCTCTAAGAAATTAGTATTATGATTTCTAATTATTTGACTTCAAATCTATTCCTCCTTTACAACAAGCCTATTTGGGGCAAAATTCCCATATTAATGCTGTTTTTTGAAGTTGAAATGCATTCAAACTAGTTTAACGTTTTTAATTTTTAATTTCAATTTCTGCTTAGTTTATAATTTATCTTTGAAAATTATTGTTATCTACCAGATAATCCCTATAATGATTGTATATGTATTGTATGATGCACTTCCATACGTTTTTTGGTTTGTATATGATATAGATGAATTCATATGGGTATCATTTAAAATGACCTTTAATGTTACATGTATAATATACGAGAATAAATTATGTTCAACTACTTTTATATTTACGATACACAGTTATTTGTTGGTTGCAACTAAAATTATACTTTCTTATCAAAACAATGAATACGGTCGATTTCACTTAAATATTAATAACAAGATTTTTTTGTTTTTGTTTATTATTCAACATTTTTCTGAACTTAAATATATTTAATGAATAGGCAAGACTAATGCAAATAAAAGCTGAAAGGAACTCAAAAAAATTCAGATTATATTAAAATATAGACTAGTAAACGCAAATTCCAAATAATAAGGTACAAACGAAAAAAATGTTCAAGAGGTTATGAAAAATAAGTAAATGCTATCACATAAAATCCACACCAAATAAGAAATTTAAAAACTTATCTACAAAGAATTCACAAAAAAAAATGTATGTAAAAGTTTCTTTAAATGATTTTAGTGGTTGGTTTTTTGTTTAAAAAAAAATTCCCTTTAAGACTTAAATATTTGAGGAAATTCATTGGCAATTTCTCTTACTAATTGTTGATCAGAGGCACTACAATCAGTTTCCTCACAAAATATGCGTGTAAAGATTTTCATAAAATCTTGTTTACGATGCTGATGTTCCTGGTAGTTAGTGTTACGTAAAATACGACGGCACAATTCTAAATAGCAGCGTCTCAACTAATTATTTACAAATTTGTTCGATAGTTAATTCATATCCATAAATAAATATTCATAAATAAAATCAACAAAAAGAAAAACAAACTTACCGGATTTCCAGCACATAGATCAGTTAATTGTCTTACAATAATGTCGATTAATACTTTGTTATCGTTCGTATAAAACATTCCTGCAGTTTCGGGTATACTAAAAATATCGATAAAAATTTTTAATACCGAATTCATGGTATCCGTTGAGTGTTTTAGAACTTTAATAGGATCTTCTGCAAAAAATAAAATGCATATTTTAATATTAATTGACATAAACAAATTTTAATACAAACCTTCTCGATTAAGTAACAATAAAATCTTTTCGGTAAAAACTTTTGCCGAAGGTAAACTTTGCATTGCTTCAACCACCACATTTTGCGAGAAATCGGTAAATTGTAAATTAAATGCTAGAGTTAACGCTATAACCATATCAACTAATACTTCAGGATTATTGCCTTCAACTATTTCTAAAAGAAATGAGGCAAAGTGTACGCCAAGGTAATCTAAAAGGAAACGAAATACCATATATAAGAAAACTGTTAATATAAGATGATTTCGTTTAGAAAAATAATCTGTTTAAGACTATTTTCTCTATAGAAAATTTCGGTACCAGATTATTTTCTCTGGAATATTTTTGGTTTAAATTAAATCAATCATCTTTATAAATTTTTGGCTTTTGTAAAAAGATTTCGGTTCAAAACTTCATTTGCTATAGTACTTAAATATTAAATACTATTTGCGAAAGAAAAGAATTTCTGTATAAGACGATTTCCCATTTTACTATGAGACTAGTTTTAAAAAAGGCTGTATTTTATATAAAAAAAAAATTGTGTTTAAATCTAATTTCTTTAGAGAAAATTAATCTTACCTTGATGATTAACTGGCATTGGTTGTCCCAAACAAAAAATAATTGTTAACATTTTGACTAATTGCTTAAAACGATCTAAATTCGAAAAATTTGTTTTCATATCCTCAACAATTTCCAAAGGCAATACGGAGGTCAATAAAATATCCACAATAATGTGATCCAAGTGGCAGGCAGCAGTAAAAGTTTTAAGCAGTAAACGTTTAATTGGCCATCTAGTTTCCATTTGATAATATTGAACTAAATTGACCAAGGCCTGATATTGATCACAAGACATTTCATAACAACTAATAGTTTCGTCAGCATTATTCTAAAACACAAGAAAATAAAGAAAAATTCAAAAGACTCTTCATTATGGCCACAAACTTACTAATATTTCTACAAGTTCCTCCAAAAACTGTACAATATCATCCTCATCTTCATACAACATCCAGGTACGTTGCTCTGCATCATTTTTACAGTCTGCCAGCTGTGAAAAGATATATTGTAGCCTTTTCGAATCATGGGTCATGCCTAGGAGCCCTTTAGGGGTTTCCACCTTATCGGTAACATGTATGGCTACGGCTTCTAGATATGGATTAATGGCACCATTATACAGCTGCTCCAGACTAGTAAGTACGACACGTAAAGCTTCACAGGATAGATCAAAACTTAGGTTGGTATTCCGTCGTATAACATCAACAATTTGATAGACATCGGATGATTCAACTTTCATGTTGGAATTCGAATAGCCACCATGTACTAAAGCAGCTGCAGCGGCCGCAGCATGCAGTTGCTGCTGCAAAGCCGCTGTACTGTCTTCACTATCCAGTGCCTGACTATTTTCGACACTATTGGCTCCCTCCCCTTTGCCCTCATCATTTGCAGTCTCTGCTCCCTCACCACTAACATTATCACTAGCTTCAGACTTATCGTTTACTTTATCGTCTTTAGAGTCATCTCCATTCAATTGCTTTGTATGTTGGCCCTCTCCTTTGGCACTATTTTCTTTGTTCGACCTCTCAGGAGGTGAGGAATTGTTATTGGTGGTCTCTTTTAAACTACCATTTTGTTTGGTATGATTGTATGAGGCTGAAGAACAGTCTTTAAGACTGGGTTCTTTATAGGTGGTCACCACATCTTCACTGGTCGTTGTAGTTGTGGTGGTAGTTTCTGAAGGCTCCGATGTGATGCTATTATCCTGGGCAATATCATTGACTTTGGTTTGGGCTGGCACCACAGACTGGGATTGCGGTGGTGGTTGACTGTTTTGTGGTGACTGTACTTGCATTGAACCCATACTGGGCGATTCGGATATCATTAACGGCATCGTGGTGCCCATGGAGGGACTAGATATGGATTTCTTACTGCTATCTAATCTTTTTGTATGGGGTGGACTGTGTAGTCGGTGTTCTTGTGAATGTGGGGCACTATGTTTACTACTGTATTTATCACCTAGACTTTGGGAAAATGATAACGAGGATTCTGCATCTCGTTCGGAATTGTCCTAAAATAAAATCAATTAAATTGATGCTTCTTAATGATTTCGCCAATATCTTACCAAATACATCCTCTCCATTGATATTTTCTTTTCTCTCAATCTCTCCAGCAGCTCCTCTTTGGGCATTATGCCATTTATTTCGTTATCTTTACATTTTTCCAGGGATTCAATTGAAGAATTTAAAAAACTTATTAAGAAATCTGGTTCAACCTGCAGGAAAAAAAATAGAAACATTCATTTTAAAAGTTTGCTTAAAGAGAAAACTTTACTTGGTTAAACATTTGATATCAATTTGTACGTACATATCGCACACCTAGTTTAAAAGTGACTCAACTCGAAATTTGTAATTTTCGGGTTTATATGCTTAAACTATGCACAACACACTTGTTCATCTATAAAATATATCAGTGTATTTTGTTGTTGTCAACCGTTGGTAAAAAACAATTTTTTCTTTATGTTTCAATTGGTATAAAGTTGCATTTCATAAAAGTGACATATTTTTAGTTGTGTCATTCCTTTTGATTCCTACTGCTTGGTGCTAAATAGTCTTAATTCGAATTGTAACACTTTTGATAAAATAAATCTTTGTTGGAGTTTATATAAATTAGACTTGTGTCAGTTTATTATTTGGCAAAAGTGTCAAAACTTGAAAAGAATTCAGCTAAAATGACATAACTTAAAATAATTCGGTTACTTGTGCAAATAATACATCATCAAAAATGACACAAATAAAAAGTGTATAAATATTAAAAAAAAACTTTTTAGATCATTATATGTATGGGTTTTTTGTTAAATGGTCCAAAGATGTGTTTTGAACTATTTTCTTTTAAGTCAAACACAGTTTTTAGATTTCTGAAAATTTGAGTTTTCTGAGTTGAGTCACTATTGAACTAAGTGTGCGATATGTATGTAAGTATGGAAATATATGTAGTTTGTGTTGTTTTCTTAACATCCTTATAAAGTTTAATAATAAATTTGCAATTGAAAGTGTTTTCTTTTTTTAACTTTAAATTATATGTTCTTATTACGTTAGAAATTAATTGAATTTTATTTTTCCTGTTTGTAATTACATGCAAAGAAACTGCATCCAATTTAATAACACAAAGTTACATCAATGCTGAAATGCGAAAACTAAGGCCCTTTTGGCTAAAATATATTTTTATATGTATACTTATGTAGATTCGGCTGAATTAAAGAGTGGAAAACAAATTTGACTTCTTAAGGACTTGTTTTTAAACAAAATTTGTATTGGAAGGTTTTCTATGGAACTTTTCGGTTTTAGGCGATTTTAAATAAACAGGATTCAGTGTTAAGTGCGTAATATATAACATTTTTTTATAAAATAAAAAGTCTTTTACAGAAAATTTTGTATTAACAAGTGTTTGGTGCAAATAGTCTTGCGAAAGAGCAAGTGCAAAATATCGTAGTGCTTTTATGAAATCTCTGTATTTTGTTGTTGTATTTAACAATAGAGCTTTAATATTTTGCATTTGTTCTTTCCTTAGACTATTTTCACCAAACACTGAACTCCGTTATAGACATTCTTATTGTATAAAACAATTTTTAATACAAAATTTTTCGTTAAAGACTTATTTCATCAAAATTTTATGTATCATGGTATTAAGTAGAGAAAATTTTTTTGTATAAGATTATAATCGATTCTTAATTTTCTGTCTGAGACTGGTTTCTGTTTAAGAAAATTGTAATACCTTTTTTTAAGAGATATTTTCCACACCACATTTTCTCTAAAATACTATTTTCTATTAACCATTTCTGTATTATTTACTATAGAACATTTTTGTAAATCATTTTCTGTGTAAGACTTTTTTCTACAAAACATTTTCTGTATAACACTTTTTTCTACAGAATATTTTGCTGTATCCCTGCAAGAACTTTGGTTCAATTGTTCTTAAAGCACTTATCCTATGAACAGTGAACACAATATTATAATAAAAAGGAAAGAATTGTGGTACGTGAAAATGCCTTGTTTTAACTGTGTAGATAATGTAGAGTTACTCCAGAGGGAGTGTATATTGTGCGGGTTGTGGCTGGTTCTATTACTTTATTTGAAGAGGATCTATCATATTAACATGGTTCAGTCGGGACAAAATCTGCATTATTTTAACTGAATTTGAATGTGTTCATTTAGGTTATTTCAGTGACCTGTTACAAAGTGTCAAAGAGGCGGCCATTAGTGCTGGGAAATTATCGATAGTCTTAAAATATCGAAAATATCGATAGGAAAAATATAAATATCGATATTTTTATTATTTAAAATACAGCTATGAAGACATCTAACAGCAGCTATACACACACAGTTTTTTGCCGCAAATTTTTACTTGCTATTATTAATTCGCGCTGAATTACAGCAATGAATACAAACAACAAGAATAGCAAGTGGTATGCATTGCTTAGCAGTGCTTTTTACTGCTAATTAAAGGCCTTTGAGTCGAAATTTGTACATGTTTATATAGGGACTGAAATGTCAAATATTTTTGTAATGTTGTAAAAAAAATGCAATTCCAAATGCAATTGGGTTTAGATTTTAGAAAATTTTTTTAAGTCGCAATGGAATATCTTATAGTCCCTGTTACTTCGGTTCCTTCAGAAAGGTACTTATCAATTTTTAAAAAACTGCCATCAAAAATAACGTGCGTATATACATACGTCTCATAATTTCAATAAAGTGATAAAAACAATTAAAGTTTTCTTGCACAAGTACAAACATTCAGTCGATAGTAATATCGATATATCGATAGTGAAATATGAACTATCGATAAATATCGATAGAAGAAAATATCGATGGTATCCCAGCACTAGTGGCCATTAGCCCCCTTCTAGGGCAATGCCATGTAAAAGTTCCAATTCCCTATCATATAAAGTGTTAGAACTAGAACCGGTTCCTACCACTTTAGTACTGTGACGTGACAAGTTTGGTGTTAGTTTCCTTTATCCAAGGGATAATACAAAATCCTATAGAACATATACTGTATTATACTATCTTATAAAGAACATTTTCTGTAAAAGATACTATAGAAACATTTCTTATATAACGCAATTTTCTATAGAAAATAGTTTTTTATAAAAAATTTGCTTTTTAGGATTTTTTCTATGGAAGTCTATTTTCTAAGACTTTTATTTTAACAGAAAATTTTTTGTAAAATACTTTTTTTATAGAAAATTGTCTGTATAGGATAATTTGTCATAGAAACTTTTTAATATAAGACTATTTTTTATAGAAAATGTCCTGTTTAAGATATTTCCTTTAGAAAATGTTTTATATAAAACTATAGGCTACCTGCACCCAGAGAAAAAACATGTTTAAATATGGTTCCCTCCAACAAAACTATTATAAAGAAAATGTTAAACATATTATGATTCATTTAACAATATTGTTGTCACTGACAAACATATTAGGGTTGAATTAGTCCTCCATCAAGAAGCCACAACCATATTATGGTTACCTCCGAACAGGTTATGGTCAAAAATAACTAAAACATGTTTAACACTTATAATAGCATGGTTGGTTTTCAACCATAGCATGTTGCTCTTGGTAAAGAGGAAAATACCTTTGTTAATTATAGAACAAATTCATTTCATATTTAACCATAACATGTTCAGAGGCAACCATAATGTGGTTGTGACTTCTTAATGCAGGGCTAATTCAACCATAATATGGTTGTAGGTGACAATAATATAGTTAAATTAACCATAATATAAATATATGAAGTTGTTTTTCGACCTTTTTAGTAATATAAATAACAAATAAAACTTCAAGCTCGAGGTCCTTTTTTTTTTGTGTATAAAATATTATTTATTTTATTTACTTCAATATTTCGTTATTCTTTGAATAACATAACAGGGACTGTCAAATAATAATTTACGCACACAAATTCCTATGGGCTAGTGTGTTGCTATTGAGTAAGATATTACCGTCCCGCTTAGCGGGATTAGATTAGAGAATAAAAAAAATATTCATAAAAGTTTTTCTTATATAAAAAAAATTTCTATAAAAATTTAATTTCAGACACTTAAAAAAAAATCTTTAATATCAAAAATTTTCATAATTTTTTAAAATTTTACAAAAGATTGGCCGATCCTGAAGCATTGTCTACAATAATTATGGATTGGTTAGACTGCAAATGTGTTGTGTCCTTTTTTATGACATGTTTGTCCTTTCGTACATATTAATGCAACACGGCAGCAACAAATACTCACAAACAAATGCTTTTGTGAATGTCTACTAGTGAGCGATTTTTTATGTTATCTGCCTTAGCCCATGGTAATAAAACAGTCAAGGACACATCATATTAAAACAAAGTGTTTTTTTTTTCCTGCTGTTGCTCGTGCAAATTTTTCTTCAACTACTACGACTACTTTTCATTGTAACATAATTAAATTTTATTTCCTTAAATAAAACTTATACGGAAACTTGTATCGTTACGACAAAAACCCCATTCAAAATTTTGTTGAAAAAAAAATTCAAGCGTTAAAAAACACACACCATGCACAGAGGAGTATAAGCTGAATATGAGACCATTGTCAACATATGGAGTGCATGTGTCAGTTTTTGTGTGTGTTTGATAGAAAGAATAATACATACATAAATAAACGGGACATGTCAACCAGCCAGCCGGCCATGCAAGGCGTTTTTGCCTGGTTATGATTTGTTCTGCAATCCTTATAAATCTTTTAATCTTTATGCATAATTACTACAACAAAATGGAGAGAAGAATAACAAAAACAAAATTAAAAGGACCATGTCCCTACTGGCAGAGAACAAAATGCTTTATATGTTTATTTTTATATAAATAAATATTACAACAGACTGACAATGATATTATGCGAGGATTATCGGATAAGTTCGTTGATAAATAGAAATAAAGAAGACAAATTACGGTATTCGATATCGATTAAAATTTCCATTTAATTTGTTTGTTTTGTTTTGTTAAGAGTTTCGATAATTTCCTGCTACTCGTTTTTTTTATCTAATTCTCGATCAGTATTGTATAATAGCACATTAAGATTATTGTGCTATAAATGAGCTGGATTTAGTTACTTATTAAAATAGTTCTTGATATCATCTGCTTCAATTTGGACCCCAATCTGAAAAGTTTAACGTCTTAATTGTTTAGCAACTTTCTACTTATCTAAAGTATTACACGATCCAATTATTTTCACTCCACCTCTAGGTAATATTTTTTTAAGCTATTCACAGACTTGTCTATATCGCCTTTTCGCTTCCAAGTAGTATTTTTATCATGATTGTTATTAAAACTTCTAAGGGCCATTATTACAACTTGAAGTTAGCTAAAGTTAAGATTAAATTGACAGATAATAATGTGTTATCTGTCAAAAAGCGTCTGTTAACTGTCGGATAACAGCTTACGCCAAGTTATAATAATGGCCCTAAAAACATTAAACATTTCAAAAGATTGCCTTCTAAATTCAGCACATTCACCATTGAACCAATTACTTTTAAATTTAATATAATTTTTATTGAATGGGTAGAATTCTTAATAACGGATATCAGGATGAGGTTTTCGTTAAGTTTCACTTCATATCATTCTTTTGCTGCCTTCTTTCACATTAGTTTTGGTAACAAACTCATTAAATTATTATCCGCACACTCTTGGTTTAAATTTATAATAATTTAAAATAGCATGTGATCAGACCATATCTTTGTTTCAACTTCAAATCTGGCTATTAAATCTTAGGCTTCGTATGACTTGGCACACATTGCTCATTTGATGCAAAGTCAAAAATCGCCAATTTTGACTTAATTTCACTAATGCATAGTAATGTTAACTCAACTCTTGAGGGAAGAAAATAATTTTCGTTTTGTATAAATCTCATATTTTGTAGTTATGAAAATGTTGCAGCAAGTGAGCAAATGTCATTAACAGAATTATCTAGTGTTCTGACAGTTAGCACAATTAACCCAAAGTTGTCAGTTCATAAGGCTCCTTCTGCCTCTTGCATTTACTACCTCATCTTTAAATTTTTTGCTTTCAAAGCCGGCTGATTGTAACCTTTTCTAACATTAACATCGCCGGCCATGCTGACATCTACAAAAGCCTATCCTATTTAGGCTTAACCTTGAAGAAAGAGGATAATCTAGAAAAAAAATTTTGTCCTGTGTAATTATAAAACCCAATTTATAACTCTATAAATATTTTAAAAATTATACCTTGATAGGTTAAAAAAACATCAATATTTTGACAGTTTATACGTTTCGCATCTTTTTTCCTATAACTTAAACAATCAAATAACTTATTGTTTTTTTTTTTGTAGCAGTTTTATTTCTTTGTACACGCAAAGAAAAAACATGGTTGTGGTAAACATATTCTAAGAGCAACATATTATGATAAGATTCATGATTGTAGTCACCATATTAAGATTATTATTGAATCATATTATGACTAAATATACTCGTAATATGACATCATAATATTTTTCCCTTAATCATATTATTATTCTGTTAATCATACTAAGTTATGAAGTAATCAAATTATTGTCATGTTAATCATAATAAGCTAAGAAGAAATCATATTATCATCAGGTAAATCATAATAAATTAAGAAGCAACCAAACTGTCAAAAAAAATATAAAATATGTAAATAAAAAATTTTTTGATCGAATTTTTATTTTGTGGCTTTTTATAATTTTTCTTTATGTAAATTAAATAGCGGAGTTCTATATAAGGCTTGCAAATGAACAAATGCAAAATCTGTGGTTTTCATGGGCCACCGCGTATGTCCTTTCCGATTTTGAGATATTGCATAATTTTAAACGCTCTTTACATGTTTCTAAAAATGTTTGAAAAAAGATGGATCAATTCCGATTTTTGAACGTAGTGACAAAGTTCAAAAAGTGCAATACCTAGCCCATAGTTTGATCTAGAATGGTTTTTCGGCTCTCCTGAAAAATTTGTTTTAAGACATACGCGGTTGCCCATGAAAACCACAGAAATATCGTATCACTTTTATAAAATATAACGAAATCTCTGTGTGTTTTGTTGTTGGATTTTAAAAACAAAGACGACATTTTGAATTTGCACTATTAAATCACTAATACTGAATGAACTCCGCTAATATTTTAATTTTTTTAGTTTCTTTAAACTTATTTTTTTATAGGAATTTATCTTTAAATTAATAAACCGCTCAAATATAAAATAAACGACACAACTGATTCCAAATTATTTTAAAATGGCGCTAACATAATATTATTAGAGTAAAAATAGTTTGATTGCATCTTAAACATAATATGATAAATGTATAGAAAGTTATCATGTTATGGCTATTAGATATCATGATATGATTGTGAGTAATATAATATGTTTTGAAAGTTATCATAATTTAGTTGTTAGAAAAATAATTATTTTTCGATCAACAATACTCAAATTTATAATTGCGATAAACATTGATATGTTTACAGTAACTATAATATTGTTGATATTTAATAAAAAATATCAATTATTTGTGTACGACAACAATATATTCACCCTTATTGTGTTTGGCGTATTTAAAATACGCTTACGATTGTTTGGTAATAGATTAAAGAGATGGTGTACTTATTTCCATTAATCTATTACTAAACAGTCGTAGGCGTATTTTAAAAACGCCAAACACAATAAGGGTGATTGTTACCTTAAACATAGTGTTGTTGCCGTAACCATGCCCAACCATATTTTTTCTCTGCGTGTAAGTTTGTGGACTGAAAAATATATGTTAAGGGTACTTTCAGTGTTAGGCAAAATGCATGGTTTGCGGTATTTAAAATACAAAATACTTTCAGGTTATGTATTTAAAATAGAAAATACAAAATACTTACACATATATATGTATTTAAAATACAAAAGACTTTCATTTATTCCCAGCGGTAACTAGAATGAGTAAAGAGGCCTAATAAAAGGGCTTATTTAGCAATCACAAGCAGTCAGAAGCCCTTCTCGCCGCATTCCATACTTATTTATTTTTTACACAGGTTGTCATTGGGCGCAAGGCCTTCCACACTTCCTTTAAAAACAACTTCGATCCCTTCCCAAAGAAGGGAGTAAGGAAGGTCACTAAAAATAAAAAGTAAATAAAACTGAACACCTTCCTTTCTCCCTTCTCAAATAAGGGAGTAGCGAACGTGTACTAAATATTTCAGGGTCTTTTAAAAAGAAGTTTATGCCTTCTAGAAGGCATACTTCTGAAGGCAGGATATCATGCGAAGCGAATCTTTTAGAAAGGAGTATAGAGGCCTTCAAAAAGGCCTGCCACTTGCGGTCCTTTCAATATTTACCGCTGGTATTGTACGTACTTCAAATACAAAATACTTCCACGTCATGAGCATGTATGTATTTAAAATACGAAATACACCATTTTTATTCAAACCAAAAAATACATTAGATAAAACTAATTAACAAAACAATTGTTTCCTTTCATAAATAACAGATTTTTTAATGCAGCATCAGACAAACAGTTACTTGTTGGAGAATAAAAAAAACCTGCTGAAGAAAATAATCTTTATACAGGTCCTGATAAGCACAAACTTGTAATAAATACTATGAATACTCTTTTTATGTTTGGATAGCTGCCAAGAGTGATAATGTCGTTGCTCTTGTCACTGAGGAAACTGACAAATTCCAACTCCAAATTTGATATCCTAGATTCACCACAAAATACGTATTTGTATTTTAAATACGTATTTCCAATACATGTATTTCAAATACTGCCCAGCCCTGGGTACTTTACACTATCACACAAGTATTTGGACAAAAATACAACCCTGTCATGATAAGTGGTTATCAAATATTATATAAACAATTATTAGTTCAGGGAAGCAGTTTTGTCAAAATACTTGAGACTTTTGTGATAGTGTAAAAAGGTCATTAGTTAGTGCAACAATAATAATGGGAATGTCAAACAATTTGTTCACTTTTAAAAGTTTGCTCTACCACAAGTAAATATATAGATAATATCTCTTATTAAAAAAAAACTATTTTTTGCCAAATTTTCCTGCGCAAACCAGGGTTACCGTTAGAAATTTTCGAAAAGGGTCACAAAAAGGGGATTTTATAGAAAAAGGGGTCAAAAAAAGGGTATTTCAATAAAAATAAGGGTCAAGTTTTTTTATAAGCAGTATTTCCCATTAAAATGAACATAATAAGACCAAGTTTTTTTATAAGCAAACAAAAAAATAATATTTCAGGTAGGAAGAGCTCAAAAAACTTAATTTTTTTATGAAATGCTCTGTCCTGTTTTTAACACCTGACAAAAATTTTATTCTTTATCATTATTGCTAATTTTTTAATACTTTTTATGTAATTTACCGATTTAGCGATGTCAAATAAATTTAAGTGTTTGTTTTAAATTTTGCAATCGTTCGCGAATTGTGACCATTTTCTCGATTAAAACGATCTTTTCCTGTAAGTGTCAGATTTTTTAAAGATTTTACGATTTTTAATGAACATTCGACTTTGCTATCATACCGCTGTTACCAAATATTTGGGAATTTCCGCTAATTAAGCAATTTTTACCTCTTGTTTTAATTCCTGTTAGGGCACTCTCAACACTGTCGATTCAAAAGGGGGCGAAAAGTTCAATACCTTTTGCCATTATTAAGGGCGAATTTTTTTGAATAAAACATGCTACTCTTTAAGAGAGCAAAACAACAAATTGCATTTTTTTAATAAAATGTCAAATTTTTGTTTTGAAAAGAAACCATCGTAAAAAATAACAAATATGTATATGAGTTATGTTTGCTTTTAGGGAAATTGTACTTAACTATCAAAAATCAAGGAGAAGAAAGCACGGAATTGTAAGTTTATACTTTGAGTCTGTTCCATATCAAGCAATGCTTATTTCGAAAACATTTGTTTAGCACTTCTGTTCCGCAGTGTTGACAAAAAAACAAAATGTGAGAGCTATTTCCAAAAAAGGGTCAAAAAGTGTCACAAAATAGGTGATAATGATACAAAAGTATAATTTAAAAAAAGGGTCATAAAAGGTATCAACACCGTCGAAAAAGGGTCAAATTGATACTTTAGTATCACAACGGTAACGCTGGCGCAAACAAATGTTATTCAATGCTTTTCTCAATACTTATGACATTTTTAAAAAATGAGATCAACAACGTTGCCGATACAAAAAATTCTTTTGAAATAAAAAAAATACAGTGTTCTCTTGTTAAGCATATTGCTTGCTAAATTGCAAAATTTAAAAGACATTTGCATATGTTCGCAATTTGCTTTTCATGCTAAAATCCTTGAAAACTTTCCCTGGTAAAAATAATTTTAACATCTTAATTTTTTTTTAATTTTCTTTGCAAAATAATAGTTTAAGGTTATTGACATGTTTTGTTGTAACATAAATTCTATTGTTGCATTTGCAATATTTATCAATACACTAGAAATTATATGAGATAGAATGATTTTCTTTTGTTTTTCAATAATTTTTACCAAGGCAGCACTTTAAAAATGCTAAACATAATATAAACGAACACATGTGTTTAGCCTAAAGCACAATCATTTTAATTTGAAGAGAATCGATTTTATGGTGAAAGGACAAAATGGCCTTGTAATAGAATAATTAGCATTTAGGTACGTATATGGAGTAGGGTGTTCTATTAATTGGCTTTTATTTTTGTTTGATTAAATGATAAATCGATATTTAGCATTTTTACCTTATTCGATTAAAATTACTCGATTAATCGAATAATTTTAAATCCAGAAATTTTATAAATTAAGAGATTTATTTCGCTAATTTTAGAAAAAATTAGTACTTGAGTAAATAAATATTCCTTTTTAAATAAAACTTGTCAATTTGGCAACAAATTGTTGCTTCACTACCAGGCACTTAGATTTTAAATGCGTCGATATAACTTTGGATTTTTTTAAACTTTTAACGGATATTCCATCCTCTGCTATGCTTCTGCAAATAATTTCCTCTAGAGAATCGATCGAAGTATCATGATTTAAATAGTTATTCATAATACCACTTGTAGCCACCTTTGATTCTGTTGGTGGAGCATCTTCTTCGAGTACTACGTTATAGTCACTGTGTAAGTAGTAAATAAGTGAAGTTGTTGAAGAACATTTACGTAAATACATTTTGGGACACCTGTTACATTTATCATTATTAGATTTATCCTTCGTATAATATTTTTAAACCAAACTCATTCCAAAGAAATAAACGAAATGAAGTGGACTTGAAATCGAGCAAATTTTAAAAACCACCCTCATAAAAATATGCCATTTTATCTACTTCATTCTTTAAGTACATATCTATTATTTTTGCAAGAACAACACATAAAACCACGAAAAACTACGGTTATTTTGTAAATAATTAAATTTACACTGCGGAACAGGCATTTTGCGGTCTGTAATTTGTTTGCAAATTTTTACTAATTTGAGATCGCTGATTTCAAATTATTTTCTCTACGGCTCTACTTTCCAAGATATACCGTTATGTCCAAAATTAAGGCACTTTCACTACATATATTGAAATAACTTGAAAACGGTTGACCGTATTCAGTTAACAACAAAATTCGAAACTCAGCAACAGTATTATCTTTAAGAGATATGGTTATATTTTTGAAGAAAAAAATTTGTTCTCTTGTGGTATCGTTCGATTTCGATTTGAATTTTTACTTCATTTCGATTTCTAGAACATACCTGATAAATTAATATAAGTCTTTGAGTTAACTTTTTAGTTTTTTTCTTTTTTGAAATGTGTCGAAAAAAATGTAACAAAAATATAAGCTAAATTACTTACTAAACATGACAGTTTTTTTTTTTAATTCCAACGGACACATACTTTTGATTTGATTCGACGTAAAACTTTAAAAAAATTATACATTTAACAGAAATACTATATATAATTAACATTCGATTAATTGTCTAAAATTGTTTGATTAATCGAATAAAAATTAATCGACTGAACACCCTAATATGTAGTATTTAATGGATAGTCAATAGAAAATATTAAACTAGAAAACTAAACAAGAATTATTTTTAAGTAAAATATAGCAGTTTACAAATATTAACAATTACAAAGTCTGCAAAATTGAAGAAAAAAACTTCGTACAATAAAACTATTTATGTATACACTACCGGCGGGGGACCTTCAAAAGAAATAAGTTTTGCACTGATTGAACAGGTTGCAGCCGAGCTTTTAGAGATGAAGCTGGCAGTAATTTCTAAAGCTGTTATGATACTTGCTATTTTTTGTATTTTTTTCTATATTGGAGAACAGTACAAATATATTTGCATAGGAAAACTGACTAAGTGTAAAGAGTATGATTATATCATAAAAAATCTTGAAAAGTCAAACAAATATACATGTGTTATCGATAAATAATCTAAGACTGTCAAAAAAAATATAAAATTTTTTAACTTAAAATTGACATTTCCAGATTAATTGTTAGCACTGTTGCCAATTTTTTTTAGTTTTTGATCGAAAGAAACGGTTTTCAACTTTTTTCTTTTTTGCGATTTTTAGCTTTTATGACGGTTTTTTGTGGGGACAAAACGTGGGCAGTATTGTTTGTTTTGTTTACATTTTATCAAATTGTATTTCTTGTTCTTTCTCGCATTTGTTGTTTCATTCAGTCAATCCTAAAAAAATCCAATACAAAAAATAGCAAGTATCATAACACCTTTAAGGTGGGGGCAAACTTAGCTGAAGTTTTGGAACAATGGACTGAGCTCCAAAATACGAATGTGCGGCAACAGCCAATGGTAGAGGCTTTAATATATTTCTTAAAGCGACTAATAGATTCCACGTTTGCCGCCTCCTCTTGGTGTGCGAAAAAAGTTCCTTAGAACTAATCACTACGTCAGTTTGCTTCATTAAAAAAATTATTGGCAACAGAATTTTTCATAACTAAAAACGCTTACCGTTCTTATTTAGATTTAGAAAAAATCCATAAAGTCTACATTTAATCATGGCTTTTATCCAGTTGCCTCATGTTCTTCCCATTCCAAAATGGTATCTTGGATTTTTGATCGTGGTTGGCAAACGGGGAAATGTGATCCACCCTTCAATCTTAACCTTTTATTGTCAACATTTCACTGTAGGTACATCTTAAAGGAATTGCTTCTTACCCTCCAAGTCCACAGGTGGAAGGTGGATATCCAGGGCATCCATTGAAATAGTACGAATGGCCACATTTGGAAGCCATTCTCTTAACCTGTCGTAACAATATAAGAACGCGTATTCTAAAAACTAGCCTTAATACAATAATGCCGTATTGAAAAGGATGGATCACTAGAACTAGAGTGAAAGTTATTCGGGGCAAACCCTTTAAAATCTAATGACTTTTTGCAGGAGCAAAGGACAACAACCGCATTCTTAACTCGATTCATAACATAATGCTTGAAAATCCGCTTGAACTTTTGCGGAAAGACAATTTCTGTTTGCCAAGTTTCTTAATGGGCCTGATTCTGGCAGTCGTAATCGAGTACTTTCTCGATTTGAAAGCAATTTAATATCTCATTATTTCAGTCAATACTGAACGAATCGGAATTATTTTTTCAGTGTTGTAAAGCATTTATTTGAGTTTCACAATACTGAAAAAATAATTTCGATTCGTTTAGTATCGACTGAAACAAAATTGCTTTCGAATATAGAAAGTTCTCGATCACGACTACCAGAATTAGGCTCCAGCTCTTTCGCACAGTTTCTTTAGGCCAATTTGTAAAAGTAGAGCGGAATTTTTCTTTGACTGACGTCTTACAACACCAGTGCCATTTGTACTGAGTTTACAGCCAGGTTTTATCGAAGGGCCTAGAGAGCATTTCCCTGTGAAATTTATCTCTTAAGAAAGGGTATAATAATTGATCTACCCTGACCAAGGACACTGTTGCAATTATCACATATGAGTCCAATAAACAATTGGGTTTCAAACGTAGCAGGTGCGTAAAGGTAAAAATATAAAAGTTTCGCGTACCATTCCGCTTACGGGATGGCACTAATTTAAGATGCGGAGTTCCACTTGAAGCAATACATTTTTGACACAAAAAGCACTTTATGCAATAAATGTAAAACTAGGGCGTGTAACGATCAGCTTTAAATACTAAACTTTTTGCTGCTACACACAGAAAAAAATACCAATGTAAAATTAACATGGAAAAATGTTGATTGAGAATCATAGTAAATTTCAGCAAAAGTGTGCCCTTACTTAAATTTATCATTATTTCATATTCACCCCTATCGTGAATAATTTTTCCCTCGTAATTTTTCCCCTTTTCACATATTTGCGATCATGAACAACTCCCATGAAAAATTGTAATTCAAAGGAGAATAATAACGTGAAAAATTGTTCACGGGAAAAATTTCCCCTTATCGTGAACAATTTTTTCCCTCGTAATTTGTTCACATTTCCCTTAGATTTTCTCACTTTATTTTTGCAAGGGAACAGAACATGTATGTAAGTAGCTCCTCCTATAAATCGAATATTAAGGGTTAATAAGTTAACTAGACATAAACCGATATATTGCTCAACAAAATGCAAAACAACAGGTCGATTGCCTGCGGATTTGTGAAGCTTTCAATTGACTTGGTGGCAGAATTTTGGAAAATATTTTACTACATAAAATTTAAAATGTGCAAAAAACTAACGTTGTAATTAAACTATCCCTCAAGTACTTAATATTTTGCTTAATTATTTTAACTTTTCTTTAAAATATATACTTGTATATTTTTGAACAAAAATTTCATGGATTTTCGATATTTTTTAATCTTTCTTCTTTTTTTTACATTCACTGGAACTGATAGCGTGAACAATTTTTCACATGAGATTCACGATTGCTTTTTTCCCTTCGAGGGGAATGAAAATTTCATGGGAACAAAAATTCCACTTGTTATTCACGATAGGAGTGATTAATTTTAAATGAAAAATATTAAAATAACCTTAAATTACGTTTATTTAATATTATTCGCTGTTAAAAAAATAAAAAAAAAAAAAATATTAAAATATAAATAAATATGGATTCAATATTGAATCCATAACAACCTGTTTTATATTAAAATCAAAAGTTTATCTTGTTAAATTAACATGCATATATAGTTAAGTATGTACATTTTTTATTTTCATTTTTAATATATGTTATAAAAAGAAGACAATTCCCGTATTCTTTTAATTAAAATTATTTAGTTAAATAGTACATCAAGTTTTCAAAGTAGAATGATGACGAAAACCATATCGGGCGATTCTGCTGATGCTTCTGTTAACAAAGGAGAATACAAAATAAGTGAAACATGTGTTACAGGGGTAAGTGTTTTGAATTATTCTTAAATAAATGCATATGTTGTCTCTGAAGCTTCTTCACACTGTTAAAACACACTCAAACTACATGAAATTCACGTTGTTTCAACTTGAAATAACTTTCATTCAACGTGATTCCAATTGTTATTTCAATATAAATTACATTTTGCTCTAACTTAACTGCAATGTTAAATTAACATGAATTATAGTTATTTCAAAAGAAAAAAATGTTGTTCGCAGTTATTGTAAAATCAGGTTGAATTAACATGAAAAACGTATGAAGCAAAATCACCACCGAAAAATTTTAAATCAACCTTGTTTTCTACGTTTTTAACTTGATTTTTTTCTGTGTGTATAGTTGTTCTTTAAAGTTCTTCCTAACAAACCTGCATTGTAGTAAAGGAATGCCTTGGTTTTTCATGATCTTTTTTATGAGAATTTGTTAAGAAATCCTTTACCTGACTTTGACTCCGTATTTCTTATTGCGAATCACTTATTTTATATTCGGAGGCTAACATCGAGTATGTAGATTTTTTTCCCCCAATTATTTCTTTGGTGATCAATGGAAGGCAATTACATTCTTCTAGCAACAACGGTTTATGAAATTCTTTAAGGTTTTTGTCATTTATGAACTTAAGGGGGTTACTGTATTTGAAACGATTAACAGAGTAGCACCAGCATCTAAGCTGGTGATACTCAAACACAATAAGGGTGAATATACCACAGCCTGGAAAAATTACCGTAAAAATTTAAAATTTTTAATAATAAATTTGTCCACACTTTTCAGTGAAATGAATTCCCGAATAGTTTCAAAACGAGCTCGGGTATTCACTATCATCTGATTCTACTGCAAAGCTCAATATAAATGTCATTGGAGTAGATATATCGTTTTTATGATCTGTTAAGTGAAACCATGAAAATATAAATTTTTGAATTATTAATTTTTTCTGTATTTTTCAATGGACTTAATTCTCGTATAGCTCGATAGCAAATTCGGTGTAATCCGATTCCATTGCAAAGCTACAGATTAACGTCATTCTTGTAGATATACCCTTTTAATGATTTGTAAACTATTAAACAATTTAATTAGATTGCTTCACTTAAATAACATTTTGCACAATTTGTCTACTGATTTATTGATTTTGAAATAAAAATAAAAAATCGAATGCTTCCTTAATTTCAAACTTGCTGTTACATTTACTATTCACAGCTTTCGCTGACATACTAGTTTCTTTAAAATAGTTAAAAAAATATTCACTTTATATACACAAACTGACTTTTATCACAGGACAATGGCACTCCAAGCACATTTGTACTCATGTGTATAATAAAGCAAGAGGTTTAGTAGACCAAAGGAATAGGAAAATATATATAACAGAAAAACCATTGAAATGTTTTTGCTGCCTGCCATGCAATCGCATAGAGAGAGAGAACATGTGAAAATTAAGTGATTTAGTAGTGTCACGTAATAGTTTTAAAATGCTGCACTACTGTATTTGTTGTATATAAATTTATTTAGCAGTTTTTGTTTGAGTACCCTACAGCGTATAATATGAGACGGAAGATTAGGAAAACGGTTTTAGTTTATTATTAAAATTCTTAAGACTGACTTACACAAATGAAACTTTAAGAGGTTACGATACAATTTAAATAAGGCAAACAGCTTTGCCTAAATTTATTTAGAAGAAAATGTTTGTTTGTTCTTTTGTATTTGATAAGAGTTGTAGCTTGTTTATCCAGTAGATTTGTTATGAAATATTCCACAATATTGTACTTTGTTGGCATTAGCGAGATTTTCTATTTATAACAAAACAGCTGATTGAAAGTTTTTTGTGAAATACATGCATTAGACCGGGTCGACCTCCATACAAAAAAAAAAGTTGTGCCAGTCACCCCCTAGAATGAAAGATATGTCAATGAAGTTTCTAAAACAGGAAAAAAATTTTTTTTGCCACGCCCCAAAATACAGCACTTTTGGTTTTTTATATGTAGCGCTGCCATTTAAAGTCTGATCTCACTATATCGCATATCGTTGTTCATGGCTTGATAGTGGCTTCATTTTTGTCTTTGGTGACTTTTCAATACTACCTGAAATTCTGGGCGCCACTTATGCCATCTCGGATCCTGCCCCCAAATGTCCAATTTTTTTGACGGTCCAAGAAAGTCCTTATAAAACTACGTATGTATAGATTTTAATATGCTCACTTTTATGCCACGCCACCAAATTAAGACCCTTTTTTCTTTTTCACATACATACTACATTAAACCAAGTAGAAGCCAATACAAACCAAAAAAATTTGTATCAGTCAAGCCCTATAATAAAAGGTATATATATTAAGTTTGAAAAACTTAAAAAAAAATTGTTTTGCCACGCCCTAAATTACTGCCCTTTTTTATATATACAGCATCGTCATTTTAAGTCCAATCTCATCGTATCGTATATCATTGTTAATGGCTAGAATGTGCCTTTATTTTCGTATTTAATGCTTTTTTAAACTAACTTAAAATTCTAGATGGCAATTATGATATCTCGGATCCTTCCCCTCTGATGTCTAATTTTTTCACCTGTTTAAGAAAGTCCCTCTAAAACTTAGTATATCTAGCTTTTAATATACTCGCCATGCTCCAATTTGAGTCACCTTGAGCCTAGCTAAGATTTATATGCACCGACTGCCCAATTTTTAATTTTTCGCATATGGCTATTTCCAAAAAAACGTCAACCACAAAAAATGGAAAAAAACAAATTTTTCTTTTCAAGATTTATTTAGAGAATTGCTTATATTTTTTTAATATATGCGTATAATTTAATCGATTCGAAAAAAAAAATGGTAAACGAAGTACTACAACTTTTAGCACATACTTGTGTATATTAGAAAATATGCATTTGGAACAACAATACTCTAATCTAAGGCATATTTATGATCTGAAAAACATTTTTTATTAAGTTTCTTATATAAAGGATTATAAATAGCAACATAAAAAATTTTAAATCATGGTGGAAAAATTGTCCCGTTTACAATTTCTTTAACAATTTATTTAAAAAAATGTAATTCATATTTTCATTTTGAAATCGAAACCATTTTTAGGGCACATTGGTACGCAACATTTTAAAATTAATCCCAATAAAATATTGTGTCAGGTTTCGCAGAAATCATAAACGGTTACCCCTTAAAACCCACTTCCGTTTTTTGTCCCGTTTACAATCACTGGTTTTTTGCAATTATCTCGGAAGCCACGACAGTAAGCGAAAAATTTTATTTGCGGAAATTAAAGATCTAATTGAGAGTTAAAAGAATCATTAATTTAAAAAATGAAAATCAGGTTGTTTTTTACAGTTTTGTAAATATAAACGTGTGCGAATGTCCCGTTTACAATCTTGGAAGTGCCCATATATGTTTTGAGGCATTCATTTTTATGCATTTAAATTATTTTGTATTTTTTCATTTTTAGAATTTAACTTTGTATCATGGTCTAATATTTAACATTATGTTTGCTTTTTCAAATGTCTTAATTAAGATTTTTAATTTGTAGTATTTAAATAAATAAAAAGAATACGAAAAAACTGTGCCAGAAGAGTTTCACAGTCCAGCAAAAAAAAAAAAAAAAATGGCACGAAAAATGGCACAAAATATCAAAACTGACAAAAAAACGCTAGTAGTCCAGATGGAGAAAGCTTGTCAATAAATTCATCCGTCTCACTTTCATTAAAATATGAGTAAAATATGCAAAAAATGGCTTCTACTTGTTTTAATGTAGTATGTATGTGAAAAAGAAAAAAGGGGCTTAATTTGGAGGCGTGTCATAAAAGTGAGCATATTAAAATCTATACATACTTAGTTTTATAAGGACTTTCTTGCACCGTCAAAAAAATTGGACATTTGGGGGAAGGATCCGAGATGGCATAAGTGGAGCTCAGAACTTCAGGTCGGATTGAAAAGTCACCAAAGACAAAAATGAAGCCACTATCAAGCCATGAACAACGATATGCGATATAGTGAGATCGGACTTTAAATGGCAGCGCTACATATAAAAAACCAAAAGTGCTGTATTTTGGGGCGTGGCAAAAAAAATTTTTTTCCTGTTTTAGAAACTTCATTGACATATCTTTCATTCTAGGGGGTGACTGGCACAACTTTTTTTTTCGACCCACCCTAACATACATACTTACATACATATGTATAAAAAAATAAGCTTTTTAAAGTTTGCTTTACGTTTTATTTATAATTTGTCAATATTATTTATCTGTTCCATTAATTTCCTATTTTCTAAAAAATTTTGAATTTCTTTAACAGTTTTAACAAGCCGCATTTTAGTTTTTAATAATACCAACAAGTGTTGTTGTTGTTAATTTTTGTTCGAAAGAACAAAATTTTTAAATTTAGAATAAAAAAATTATTCGAACAATACTTTACAAGTACTTGAATGTGACTCCAATTACTTTTAAAGAATCAGAAGAAGATTCTGAACTAAAAATATTTTTTAACTTACAAAACGAATCCCACAATTCCTAAAAAAAAAACAGTTGAAAATCGCCAAAAATTAGTTCTTTTTTTTTGTTTTTGAAATATAATGGCTACAAAGCACGGGTTTAAGGATTTTTTATTGCACAATTATTATAAACACATTGGGTCATACGAACTGTCTTAAATTTTTTTATTCTTGCCATGTGATTGGAGAAAATGTGTCATAAAGTAAGGGAGGGTTTTCTCGTCTATGGTATAACAAGTACCGGTTTCGCTAAGTAAAGCTTCTTAGCCGTCCTCCGGTCGGGCGAAAGACTATTTTTAAATGCGTGTTTTTAATATGCAGTAATTATTTATTTGTAATACCCATAATGCTGTTAAAAATTATCAGCCTTTTGAAAATTTGAAGAAACAAATCCCAACCGATGCTTTTCCGCTTGGGTAATGTATAAGTATTTTTGTGGGCACAAATTTTAGAGACTTTCTTAGTTAACATGATTAAGAGCGAGCGGTTCATTAGATTCATTTTGAAAGATTAATAAGTATGTATGTACTTATATCCAGGTAATCCAAAGGAGTTTTATAAAACTCTTTGATAAAAGAACAAAAATTAAGTATGTCAAATAAAATTCCTTAATGCATCAAAAGTAGTTTCTTCTGCTTGTTGACCCATATTGACCACGCCAGGGTTAACTAACCTACTACTTCCTCTTACAACTTGTTATTTATAGTTTTACCCACACAATAACCCCAATATCAAGCATATTTGATACTTCAGTAAAAGTGTCATCGGTTGTAAGTTATTCCCACACCCAAAAGTGGTAGTAGCGTATTTTAATTCTTCAGCTTAACCCATAGTTCAACCCATGTCTGTATTTTTTGTTTCTAGTTTTGCTTAAAGTGTTTAAAAATCTAGAGTATGTAACACAGAGTGTGTAAAAAAATACACTGTTACTTTTAGCAATGTTGTTTTTGTTTTATTTTTTTGTCTGTTTGTTCACTCATTTCGTTTTGTTTACCGTTTTGCGTATAAGAGTCCTTTTATTTGTTCATTTTGTGGTTTAATTGAGGTTATTTTTACTTTATTAAAATGGGACTTTTGAGAATATTTTCACTTAAATAATAAAAAAAAAAATAGACAAACAACAACGAACAAACCAAACTTTTTCATTTAAATCATGATAAATAACACAAACATGGCACAATGGTCTAATTTTTTTAAATTTTGGAGATGAACTTTTGTTCACTGTTTTTAACGATTACATTCAAATTTTTTTTAAAGATTTCACAATGTACCTATGTACATTTTTTCTTTTGGCAACGAAAGATAAATGTTTTTGGGAATGTACAATTATTGTCAGTCTAAAAAAATAATAATGGCAAGGTGCAGATCCCTTACTGGTATAATAAAATGGGAACAAATATGTAGATGAAGAAGATAGAAAAAGGAAACATCTTTGTAGGGCTTTTACACTCGGTATCCTGACGATCCAACGATGTACTTTGTTTTTTTCCAATAGATACGTTAGATCTTGAACTTGATGCAAACAAGTTCTCCTGCTCTTGTCCAAAAATATCTCACTTAAGTCCGAAGATGAAAAAGAAGTTGCAATTAACGTGTTCTCATAAACAATATCAACTGAAGCAAAAGTAGCAACGCCTTTTATACGCGACGACTGCGCTAAAAATAACAAATATCCAACAAAAATTCAAAATCTTATAAAGAAAAACAGAAATCTTAGAAGACAACGGCAACTATACCGCTCTACTACCTTGAAACTTCAACTAAACCACCATATAGCGTTACTATTTAGCCCCTTGTTGTTTCCCCAATGAAAATTCGTTCTTAGATTCAGCAACTAAAAAACTGAAAACAAATAAATCACCTGTACAAAATTTTAAGAAAATTGATTTGTGAGCTACCAACATCTGCGCTTAAATTCAATTTTGTCAAAGCTCTTTGAGAAAGTATTTTTCAATGCGTTGTGGTTTAAAAAATGAAAATAAAAGTAAATCCAACAAAGTGAGCCCATGTTTCTTTCGCCTGGAGGAAAGGAAACTTTCCCCAACTGAAGATAAATAACATCGATATCGCCGAGAAAAATAACATAAAATAAATTGGTGCACCTTGACCGTCGCCTCACCTGGTCTCAACATATTAAATTCAAAATCACACAACTTAACCTTTAAATGAAAAATTAAATCCAAAGGGTTGTTATTAACAACGTAAAATTTCAGATCTGAGCGGAAATTGAGGTCCAGAAAAAATATAAGGTGTTTTGAATACCCTAAAAAAAATGGTTTCGTGGACCCGCAATAAAGCTTTGTCCAATGGTTGTATCTTCAAAGATACAATGGGCACTCACCAGCAAATTAAAAATTTGATTTTGTTTACTTGTGCACCGCTTTATTGTTTAGATTTATTCATACACCCAGAGAAAAAACATGTTTTAATATGGTCACCTCCAACAAAACTATTTTTAAAAAAAATTGTAAACTATCAAAAAGTAATTTACATTTTTGGGAATACAAAATTTTAATTTCAAAAGATTTTGTTATTCGTGCTTAATTCCCAGTTTTTATTCTTGATAAACATAATGTGATTAATTTAACCATATTATTGTCACCGACAACCATATTATGGTTCAACTAGTCATCCATCAAGAAGCCACAACCATATTATGGTTGCCTCCAAACATGTTATGGTTATTAATAACTAAAATATGTTCAACACTTTTAATAGAGGAAACTACTATTGTTAATTAAAAACAAATTATTGTCATTTTTAAACATAACATGTTTCAAGGTAACCATAATATGGTTGTGGCTCCTTGATGAAGAACTAATTCAACCATAATATGGTTGTCGGTGACAATAATATGGTTAGATTAATCACATTATGTTTAAATTTTTCTTCAAAAATAGTTTTGTTGGAGGTAACCAGATTTAAACATGTTTTTTGTATACGTGTATGCTTCGCTTTAAAGAAGCTCATACGTGTTGTTATAGATGGGTTCTCATGAAATGAGTTTTCTCTGTTCTTTCTCCTTCAATTTTTCTCAACGAACTTCTGGGTCTAACTTCCAATCCTATCATTTGTTTCTCAGATGACAGCAGCTGTTGTCATTCATTTTTCTTAAATCGAAGACCAAGCCTTACTGAGGTTGAAGCTATGAGGCAGAACAGGAACGACCAACTCAATCACGACCTTACGACGATCTACGAGTAGGGTCATACAAATAGGGTTGATTTAAATTCTCGTAAGCCCCAATATTGTATGTTGATCCACAGACGGCTTGAGGAGTCAGCGTCATCTGTATCCATGAGTTGTATTGAAGAATCATACACTCTTGATCTGCTAGGGATGAAAATTCAATATGTTCGTTGTAACAGACATGCTTTTAAAGGGTAGAAAGATGAATTTAGGTGCCTTGGTTTCCTGAAACGGTGCAAGAATTACAACACTCCGTCTGATCTCCTAACTATTACTATTTAACCGAATAATAATGGAATGCAATTGCTTAAAGGTCTATCTTAAAGCTAATGGATAGAGTGCAAAGGTCATCAATGACAGTAAGGTATCCAGCCCTATGACTCATTTTAGCATCGTCGGAATGTGGGTTGTGCATCATTGTTCTATCGACATTACCATGGTAAGTCTTCAGCTGAGATGGGCGAACTCATCCCTGAGACGCGGGTGCTGCCGTAGTACTCGCCTTCTAGCAGATCACATCCGTTCGTTGTTGACTGCAGAGTGCATCGCACAACGCATTATACAGAATATACATTGTTCGGTCGAACTTGCCGTATGTGGAATAAACTACCGGCAGGAGCCTTCCCAGTCGGCTAAAATTTGAAAAAATTCAAACTTAACTTCCACAAACACTACTCCGTCTTACCTCCTCCTCATAACCTGTTTTTCCTATACCAACACAATGCATTGCATTAATAGGGGCATCCCTTGAGTATTGGCTCAAAGTTAAAGAAAACAAGAATGAAAGATTATCAATGACAATTTTAAATAATTTTCATGTTGTAAAATTCCTTTCTTCATAAAAATAATTTAATGAAAATTAAATTTCATGAACTTAAGCCTAATTAAAAATATTTACCGTATTCACAAAACCCCTTGTATCGTTGTATCAATTGTATGTTGTATAAAACTACATAGTTCACTATTGGTTTTTATACAACATACAATAGATACAACGATACAAGGAGTTTTGTGAATACGGCAAAATTTGGATTAAAAACCATAAATAGTTCAACAAAATAACCACAATACTAATTATTGTTAAAGCTAGGGCACGGGCTCTATGTGTACATTTGTCCTTCAAGTGGTGCTGAAAAAGGTCAACGGAAAAGAGAAGGACAAAATGAAAAAACAGAAAAATGTACTTGGACTTCAAGAAAAATTCTTGACAAAAGTACGAGAAAACAGAAGGAAAGAACATGTTAAATCAATTAAAGTGGATAATCATTCAGGAAAGCAAATTTCGATCTACCAAATGTTAAAATACAATTTGGTTTAAGGATTGATGTTTGACTATTGACGTCAGCAGTCGTCGATGGCTGCGGGTGTAAGACGGCAAACATCTGAGGAGATCGAGTGGTTGCGATCGAAACATGTCATGGTAACCTGCCGGCCGGGGTTCGAGCCCCAGCCACGTCAAGAATGAAAGATTATCAATGACAATTTTAAATAATTTTCATGTTGTAAAATTCCTTTCTTCATAAAAATAATTTAATGAAAATTAAATTTCATGAACTTAAGCCTAATTAAAAATATTAAAAATTTGGATTAAAAACCATAAATAGTTCAACAAAATAACCACAATACTTATTATTGAAAACAATTGATTATTTTCATTATCCTTTTGGTTTTTAACAATTTTATGTACTTGTATAATTATGGAATCCAACTATGAGGAACAGTTATGCTTCTAATATAGAGAAACTACAAAGACGACAAAACCAAATATTGCGACTAATTACTGGAGACCCGTGGTTCATTTGTAACACGAATATTCATGGGGACCTTAATATTCCAAATCTTCTCCTCCAAATATGTACGAAAACTATCAACATTTCCAAATCCTCTTGCACAGGACCTGTTATTTTATAATGGACATACCCGCCTGAAGATGGTCGATACATTGGCCCTCGCAAACTACATTAATGATAAACTCTTTACGCAACGAAAAATTAAATTTTTATTGCAATGGAAATAGACCCAGAAACTATAAGCTAAGTTAAGATTTAAATACTTATTGTAATTTTCTGATATAAAAAAGATACAATTAATAATAATAAAAAGTTGAAAAAATTCTAAATATGTAAATCATTTACAGATCCGCAGTCAGTCGCTGTCAAGTCTAAAACAACTAGCTTAATCTTTAAAGATCTCTTCTAGAAGCTAAAGCTTTAGAGGTACATAGGCAAGACGAATTTTGTTACTAAAAAATTACCCTAAAAGAACTTCATTAAAGACATCCTGCGATTTAATTTACAGATCAGCCAATTGGTGTTCTGCAAAGGATGTTATTTAATGATTAAAACCCCAGGATAAGCTTTAGAATCTTTTGGTTCCTAAATGATTAATTTTAACGGAAATCTCATCGCCCTTTATATGTGAATTTTTAGTTTTGGATGCGTTGTCAATAGTTGAATGATTTAAACTGCATTGAAACACAAACGTACCCGCGAAATGTTCCATTGCGGGAAGGCATCCATATTAAGGAATATCGCGGTATCTCACAACAAATATTTGTATAATTCATGAAGAAGTAGTAGAATTTAACACCATTTTACTTTTTAAACATGCCTTGATACACACACAACATGGCGCAATGTTGATTAAAAATCATAGCAAATTTCTGCAAAAGTATGGGCTCTATTTAAAATTACCATTGTTTTAAACTAATTTTAAATGAAAAATTTTAACATAACATTGTTCAATATTGAACAGGTTTCATTTGTTTTACTTGTTTTGTAAAGAAAAAAAAAACACACCATAGAAAGAAAAACATACATTTTTTATTTTCAAATTCCCGTATTATTTTAGTTAAAATTATTTATCAAAGTTATTTACGGGAATACACAATTTTTTATTAAGATTTTTGTATGACTTGCTAAATTCCCAATTTTTCATATTTGATAAATACACTGAAATTCATTGTTGAGGGAAAGCTAGCTTCTATGCGCATTTCACTGGTTGCTTAGGCCAGATCATCAGGATCAGATCAAAGATTTTAGAAAAGCTAAAAATATTATACAAATAAAACCCTAAAGCGAATAAGAATTTTAAACACTCAAAGTCTTACTTGTAACAATATCAAAGCTTAACCAAAACACCAACAATAAACAGTGAGTTTATCTTTTCTTTAGCTTAATGGAACATCAAGTTTTCAAAGTAGAATGTTTCTGTTAACAAAGGGCAATACAAAATAAGTGAAACATGTGTTACAGGGGTAAGTGTTTTGAATTATTCTTAAATAAATGCATATGTTGTCTCTGAAGCTTCTTCTCACTGTTATATCACACCCAAACCAATTTGATTCTACATTAAATTCACGTTGTTTCAACTTGAAATAACTTTCATTCAACGTGATTCGGATTGGTATTTCAATATAAATTACATTTTGCTCTAACTTTACTGCAATGTTAAATTAACATGAAGTTGTTTGCAAGTTATTGTAAAATCATGTTAAATTAACAGGAAGTAACTATGAAGCAAAATCACTACCGCGAACGGTAAAATCAACCTTGTTTTTGACGATTTTACATTGAATTTTTTTAATGTCCTCTAAAATATGTTGGCCATGAATAGTAGCTAAATATATTATAAAAAAACGTGTTTGCTCCACAAAGATATGCTTTTTGTGGTTATAAAATGGGGTTTTAATGATATCTAAGTGAATGTTATAATAAGTAATACAGTGCAGTTAAGGGTTATTTTACTAAAATCCCAAGTGGTCAACACCTTTCTAACGACATATTGGAAATGAAAATCGGACAAAAAATGGTGAAGTTATTTAAATTTTCATAAAAATCTACTTAAAAAGCATAAAAACTGACATAAGCATCTCGCTATCTCAAGGTGGTTAGAATTTTAAAATGTTTTAATGCAGAATCAAAGAGTTACAAAAAAAGTACCGAACTTTTTATTCATGAAAAATACCATTTTTGGACCCTTTTTTGACGTGGCTTAGCTCACGGGAGATTATCGCTAGAGCCAAAAAATTTCGAGAATCATCATAAAAACGTCAACTTTATATTCAGTGGGGTACAACTTTAACTTTTTGTTGCCCATATAAGGTGAGTCGGTGTAATGTAATGTATCGCACTTGATTATACAGAGGGTATTACTTCAAAATGTTTTACCCGCTGTAAAAGCATCATGATATTAAATCTAGTTTTTGGTTATAAAACGGTTTCATATGCCTTTAATGTTAAATTAAAAATTGACTTGCTTCTATTGAAAATTTTTAAATTTTGAGTTAATAACCTTTTTATGATCAAGTGCGATATGTATTTTATATAAAGTCTTCGGTAACGTACATTTACTTTAAAGATAAATAAAAAATCATAGGCACGCCTTCCAGCCAACCGTGCAACGTTTTAGTGTTTTTAAAACTTATTTTTCTTTTTTTATCACATATTAAAGTATTTCCCTGTTGTATGGATAAATTTAGTACGCGCACTGAAAACTAGTAGATATGCTGGTGTATTTGGTGAACATGTTTAGTTTTGAGAGCTTGCCAAAATGTAAACAAAAGAATGAATGACCCAGCCAGAGTGTTCCAAATGGTCTCAGTTTTGTTAATTTTCATTTCTAATTTTTATGGCAAAACGAATTTAATGTTTTATTGGGAAGCTGTATTACAAAGAAAATATATATTTTTTTTTTTGAGTTTTTAAAATATATATTTTTTTCTTTTAATAAATTTATTTAACTACTAACCAGGGTTGTGAACTATTTCTAATCAAAAAGCGCCGTGTCTCCAATCAAAAAGCGCTAAAAAGCGCTAAATAAAATTTAAATAAAAAACTTAATGACATGTTTAAGATCCAAGTTTTATTAGTAACACTGGCCGTCAAAAAAAAATCGTTTTAAATAAAAATTTATGAAAAACAAAGATACTACTGCGCTAAATTCAAATCCGTTTTCAGTTGTTTCTATCATGTCTTGTTCTTTTATGCGCTAGTCTTATATTTTGACCGAAATAAGGCATTTATGTGCTACATATATTTTATTATAACTTGAGAACGATATTGATATTTTACAAATAATTATTTTATATTTTATATTATATTTTTCCATGCAAATTAGTATTTTTATCATTTATCAGAAATCCAGGTATATTATGAATAAAAAAAGCAAGAAATCAGTAAACAAAATGTTAACTAGACGTGATTGAATAAACTATTTGCATTTAGCACGCTAAAGTGAATTAAAATCACATAATCAAGTTCTCTAGATCGACTTTTTTTTAGTTTTTTGCCGAGCAGTGTTAATAAAACTTTAATATTTTTAAAAAGCCTTTTCTGATATTTAAGGAAGCTTAAAGTAATATAATTTCAACTATACACGGAAAGAATTATTTACTAATTCACCATAAAATATGTCTTGAACCACGAAAATTTTGCACTATTCTCGTCCAAGTCAAAAATTTCTTATTGTATATAAACATAAGCAAAAAGTTGTGACTCAAAGCGAACTAAAATATACTAAAATACAGCTAAAAAATTAATTTTAATTCTATAGTTACTTAAATCAAGTTTTCTTTGCTTTTTATTTTACAAAATCAGAAGAAAAGCCTAAAAGTTTTCCATAAAAACGTATAGCACTAGTTAGTTTATAAAAAAAAACTTTGTTTCTTGATTCTATTTTAAAATCAGAGTAATATTAAATAAATGCTTCTTGAAATTTTTGATCATATACCAAAAACGTGAATTTTTTAATCATGAGAAAATGTTTCTTTATTTAAGAAACTTTTACTTAATACGAACAAAATAAGTTAAAATCAGTTATTTAGTTTTGAATTTTCTTGTTTTAAGAAACGAAATGGATTTCTTTAGAAAATAAACTTCTTTCCTTGTATAGAATGCTTTTCAGAGTAAAGTATTTTCAAAACGGAAACAAATTTTGGTTTAATGTGTCTTGATTTTAATGTATGCAAATAAAAGTACAAAAATGTTGGGTATCAATAAAAGCGCTAATTTGGCGCTCTTTTTTAAAAAAGCGCTAAGCAAAAAAATATGCGCCTTTTCGACAGTAAAAAAGCGCTTAATCTAGCGCCAAAGGCGCTAAATTGGCAACTCTGCTACTAACTATGACTTAAATAAAGCTTAATCTAGCCAGATTGCTAAAAATTAAAAATCAGATAAAACAGGCCTCTGGATTACCCAAGGGTGAGTTAAAATTTGTTCGCTTCAAAACTTGACATCAACTATGGTCATAAGGGTGACCGTTAAAATCAAAAATTGGATTTATTTAGGTATCACCCGCCAATTTATTGATAAAAAAAACACGCTAAAAAATTTTAGGACGATCAGCGAAGGCAAAGCCGTCCCTCACGCCCACCAGAGTTTGAGAAAAATTATATTTTTACTTGAAATCTTATTAAAGGGCGATTCTATTCTGACGGGTGCAACATTTAGACGCTTTAAACGTCTTTTACTAATAGAAAGAAACACATTTGCAATTAAGTTATTTCTAGAAGGAGTAACATTTTTGTATATACTATTGTTATTTATTTACAAGAATTTATATGAAACGATCAAATAGCCACGAGAGAGCTTTAAAGTGCATGACGGGTGCAACCAAATCGGCCCACTTACATAAGATCATACCACAAAAACACAAAACTCTGTTAATTTTTAAACTTTTATTGTATTATTCTTTTTTATTGTGAAAGATGAGATATCAGACGATGATTATCAAATCAAACATCGTAGAAAAATATAATCCAATAATAAGCCATGACGGGTGCAACATTCAATGAATTTTCTGTTCAAGCCAAATCTATGAATCTTAATGATTCGAAGTGAACAACAAATTTATATTTAAGCTTACGTCTAAAAAAATTATATTATTATAAAATATAGATATTTTACTTTAAATCGGCATCAAAAAGTGTCAAATATAAAGAATAAAAATAGAATCGCCCTAAACGAAATACACTGAAAAATATCGAATAAGCCACTACGATTTTTCTCAAATTTTGGCGGGCGTTAGGGACGGTTCAGCCTTCGCCGATTGCTCTAAAAATTTTTAACGTGGTTCTTTATCAATACTCACCGGATTGGGGGGTGAGAGTATGAAAAAATAGAAAACAAATATGCTCCATACAGTTAACGACCACCCTAATGGTCATACAGGAAGATTAAAACATTGGGCCGCGTGAATAAAAAGGTAGCTTTAGCTAATACTTGAAATTTTGAAGTTTAAACTAGCTTTGAGGTGAATAAAAATTTGAGTTAAAGCTAGTACTTTATACTGACTAGTAAAAACTAGTTTTCCTAGTGTTGACTCAAAAAATGTGTGAATAAAAACGAGTGAATGCTTAAAAAGACTAGTTTTTGCTTAATTTTTTTAAGCTTATGATTGGGGTGCTTGAAGTATGTATTTTACAACAATATTTAAAAAAAATTGATTTTTTTTGTTTAATTTTATGAACGTTGGCCAAAGAAAAGAATATCTCCTAAGAGCAGATTTTCATCCAGAAGTTTATTTAAAATTATTTATTTTTCGGAAAAATATCTAAAATGGTAAAATCTCTGTAAATGTCACATATACATTTAAATATGTACATATCCCTGCAGGAAATGTCACTAGTGAATTTCTACTTCACTCGACCCATTATGTATCGCGACATATTTTTGCAGATTTTATGTAGATGCTATTTAAAAATGTATCAACTAATATGCTTTAAAGCATATTTTTCTTAGGTGTGGATTTTATAATGAATCCGCCTTAAATACACCAGCGCTTCCTGTTGTAGTGTTCTATCTATTTTACACTCCAAGTGAGAATTTGGTTTAATTTAGCACTAAAAAAGCATAAATTAGGCTTCGACTGGGTGGCTTTCTGAGGAAGATTAAGGAATTGGTTCTAGAAGTGACTAATCGGCCCTGAAAGAATAAAACGGACTGCAAAATATCACGGACTTTATGGCCGGTGATTAGGAATACCGATTCAAGCTCAATAATAAGCAGGAGCAAAGTCTGCGATAGAACTATGATATGGTCACTGTATAATAAGCAGAAGGGCGGTGTTGCTGGAACTGACTCATCGGAATTATGTAGGTTGAGCGAAGACAGAGAAGGTAGAGACAGTTGAGCACATTTTGTGTCACTTTTCTAGATTACAGGGGGACTATTCTCTTTTGCAATGCGAAAGAAAATGGTAGCAAATCTAGGGATTGGTGATGCGTTTGCGCATCACCATTTATCTTATTTAAATTTTCGAATTTAAATTTTTTTTTTACATATTTTGACATTTCATTACTATTAATCTGCGCCATCTTAAATTTTTATTACCAATATTTCCAATAATATAGAATACCAACTTTACATTTAGCTTTCGCATCGAAAATGTATTCGGATCGCAATAGAGTGCTCTTCAGAATAGCAGGCTGAGGTGGCAAGGTAGTAGGTTCATGCGCGAATTAGAAGATGTCTAAGGTTGTGGGCTCGAGAATCTGATGGGATTCGTTATAGGCATAACCTGGCTGTATAACTGGCGGCTGGTGGTAGTTTCCAATATTTGTTGAAATTTCCGAATTTCTTGGATTCTTTTACTTCTCAAGGTGTCACAATGGACAATACTGACCTCTGGGAGCGGACTCGAAGTTTAAACTTTACACCACCCTTACTAACTACGTACCTACCATGCATTTGAATGAAATGAAACACTTTGAAACGAAAAGAATTAACATTTTTACAAACCTGTTGTATTACATTTTGTTTAATTGCACTATCTCTATCTTTAATACAATATTAATCAAGTAATAACTTTAATTCTTCCTCTACTCTTTCGATGTTCTTTTTTCTTAAACTTAATCCCTCAACAGAGAAGTGTCGTAAACAATCGCAGGATTACATGCATTGTCGTCCTACTGAAAAAAAATACCCCTATTCAATTAGAAACCTTTCACTGGTCTCATGTATTTAATGAAGACTAATTATTTTAATATAACATAAAAAACACGGTAGAAATTATAAACTGAAAAAGGATTTAAAATTAGTAACGTGCCCCAGTAGGCTAGCTGGTAGTGAGCTTGTCTATCAGCGGCGGGGTTGCGGGTTCGATTCCCGCCAAAGACTCTGGTTTCTTTCCTGCAGGCAAGCGTAGAGCCTAGCGGGGATTAGGGTAGAGAATAAAAAAATACCGATTTAGGTAATAAAATTTCCACACAAATTATGTGTGTTTTATAATAGTTATGTACATCCCTGTTGGATCTGAGAGCCTGAAAAATAACTTTTGTAGGAAATAAGGAAGCAAGCTTCTGTCAGACACCTACATCGTTTTGTATATAAAAAAATTAGCTCCCCTCATATAATCATACATAATCATTCTTAATATTTCTTGATCCACCTTTATACTATTTAAAGAAATTTGTATCTAATTGATACAAAACGTATAAAATGTAGGACACATAAAATTCGATGTGTACAACTGAATAAAAAACTTTTACTTATTCCCAATACCACTAAATACATAAATAATAATACTAGTTTATTATGCACTCTCTGCCATTAATATCGAGCAAAAAAAATGCATTAAAACGCAATTTAGATAATCAACCTAATTTTATGAAAACAAAACACTTGTGCATGACGTTTCATGCTACATTGTACTTACAAGCTCTATTGTTGTAATATTTTTTACCATTTCTACACATTTTTCATTTTTAAATTCTAAAAATTAACAATTGATTGGCAAAATTTGTTGTCTAAAACAACAGGGAGAGGCCTCATTAACAGAAAAGAAAAATAAATTCAACAACATTCCAAGAATATTAGAAAAGCAGTCGTTCTAAATAAATCATGGGAAAACTCATACACATAAAAGGTTTGATAATGAAAACCAAGAGTTTTAATAGTGGCTCACGGGTAGTTTATGGGTTGTTAAGAATATTATGTTGCATTATAAAAAAGACACAATCAACTGATTTTAGGGCCAGTGGGTTTGTTTGAGAATAAACTTTAGTTTTATATTATAGATAGTAGTATTCATTGTTATTTCTTGGACTTACCTTAATTTTCATTACGTAATTGGAGGGTACAAAGCCAATATTACCCTTCATACTGACCACTTGCCACCAGTTACGTTGACGTGCTGAGGTCTGGTATAAAATAAAATATTCACCCTCATCAAAACTGATGGTTTTTGGATAGACGGCTTGAAAATCATATAAAGCTTTAAGCATTTCGATGTTATCTGGAAAACAAAAACAAACACTGCTTTAGAAAATTGAAAAAATCATTTAATTAGAGTATAAATTATTTTGTTCAATATTTTATTTATGGATAAAACAAAATTTCAAGGATTTTATTATTTTTATTTTTTTTAAGTACAACTCAAATGTAAGAAAATTGTAATTTTAATCCAACTTTACTGTGTGATAGAAAAACTGCAACTACTAAAGGATTTTAGAGAAACAGATGAACAAACGGAATTAAAAAAAAAAACAGGGAGGTGGTGACAATTGTCAAAAACAAGAATCACTTGACTTGGTGGGGAGAGTGGCAGCTACTAAAATAAACACAAGAATAATAACAACGAACTAAATAATTGTTAGTTGGCAAGGCAACGAGGATAATCATGTGTAAAAACAAGGAAATAAAACAAAAACAAACATGAACACTGCACATACAAACACACACACGCCTAAACAAAATAGTCATGCATACACACACATAAAAACGTAGTGAAAAAAAATTACAACAAAAGGAAAATATGCAAATTGAACACAGTCTCAAAAAACCGCTACATTTAGCTAAATTTCAATACATACATACAAACACATAATGTAGCGTGTTCTCTTCTTTTAAAACACTCTCATTCCCCGTTTTGTATTCCTTCAAAAAGCGTTGCCGTTGAAAAAATTTCAAATATGGGTATTTTCAAAAAAGGGTATTTTAAATAAAAAAAAGTGTCAAATTGTTTATTACTCCAGTTTATAAATTTTATGCAGCAATATAACCCTTTAACTGCCGTATTCATAAATATATTTTTAATTAAATAAAGGTTTACAAAACAAGTTTTTATTTAATAAACGTTTGTTAAATCTAATAAACGTTTATGAATACATTGGTGCAAGTCCTGTGCATAAAGTTATCAAGAAATAAATAGATAAATAAAAGAATCAAGCTTTTTAAACCCTGTAGTAAATAAAATAGTCAGTTGAAAAAACACGTAACTATTAATTAACTATTTTTCAAATGACCAGTGGTGGATTTACGCGTAGGCCCGTTAGGACTGGGCCTAGGGCGAAATAATTTAAAGGGCGCCAAAATTTAAAGGTAAAGAATGTAAGGGGAATTCAAATTCGAAAATTGATTTGGCCAAGTTTTACTTTAAACGAATACGAAATTTATATTAAATTATACATATTAAGTAATTCAACTGTTGAATTTACTTCTTAATTAGTAAGTCGATTTAGAGCCACTTTTTGGGTTTGAGATTAAAGTTAATTTAATTCTGTAATTAGCTAATCTGAGACTTAAATTAATCTAGTATCAATTGAATTTGATATTTTTGGGTGGTGGCTTAAACCATGTAGCGCTACCATACTGAGCACAAATAAATCGCATTATTTTTTTGCAAATGTCAACTTTTTATCAAGCAATATGGATGTTTTCAAAGAAGAAGAAAAGAAGGCGCGAACTTAATATTGTTTAACAAGGTAGAAATTTTTTGTGTTTAAAGAAAAAATATATTAAAGAAAAAATATAGAATGGAAAAATTATATAAAAATGCTAAGCAATGTTTTAAAATGTATTTTTGTTTATATTTTTGCAAAAGTTCTTTATGTTAAATATGTGTATGTTGACAGTTTAAGTTAAGGTTTAAAACAACAACGTTGGCCGCTTAAAAGTTAAAAAAAAAAAAAAAAAAATCAACTCAAAAAGTAAATACGAAGATTAAAGTTAATTGAATCGCTAATCTCTAGCCCAAAAAGTGGCTCTTAGATAGTTATCGATTCTGATCACAGATTAAATAAAGAAAATAAAATAATATTCTTAAAAACCCATGTCTCTTAACTTTTTATTTTGGTAACAGATACAAAATCGCTTAACAAAAAATTTGAGTTTAAGGTCTTTTATAGCGATAAAGTTTGGACTATAGGTTAATAAAAATCTAAAATTTAAAAATGATTAATATTAAATTTAATACCATAGAACACGATACACAAAATCTGTAAAACATTTTGGCGATAATTACAATTATGAAGTCAAATTTTTAAATAAAATACCAAATTTTGTGATAATGCGGATTAAAAACTCGGTTTTTTTTTGTAAAGTTGGCGTCTTGTATTATAAAACTTTTTCTCCGTAGAATTTCCACTCTCCCAAAAAACGTGTATATGAAGTTTATTTCCGAAAACGTATTTAAATTAAAAAAATCAGTCCATTATCTAAAAATTTGTAAAGAAGGAGGTAAAATAACTCATATTTAATGAAGAATTCCCAGGATATCGTTATCCTTCCTGCAATGGGTATGCCATTCATTTTTTTTTTAAGCTTTAATCAAGAGGATCAATATAATTGAATGTATTTTTTCTGGCACACTGGCTATAAAAATAAAAAATTATAACAATTTTTTGTTTGTTATACAATCTTAGAGGTAATAAAATTTTGATTCAATTTGAATTCATGGAGAAGTCCTAAAGGACGTAATAATAAGTCATTACATATTTAATTTAAACTTTTTTTTAATTTGTATTTACATTTCCATACAAAAAATTCGAAAAGTTCCAATTTTTAGTGATCGTAAAACGTTATTCGACTTCGCTTAAATTTGGAACATATGTTGGTGTGGTTCAGCCTTGAAGAGTTGACGATTTTGAAGCGCCTTAATAAGTATTTATATATATTTATAAAAATGAATACACAATAATTTTAGTATTTAATTTTTTTTTTTAGATAATCACTCCTATATAATCAAAAAGGGAGGCATATTAAAAAGTGCTTAGGGAGAAAGCAGGCCTAAAGCCGCCACTGCAAATGGCTACAAATTGGTTTAAATCTCATTCAGATATCATCCAAAACTATTGCAAAGAGGCACACGTTAAACACAAACAAAAGCAAAATAAGTAAAACAAGCATTCCATGAAGTCAAATTAAAAAAAGGTATACAAACATATTAATAATATAAATCTGTTTATGTACTAGCAATTATGTAGCGTATTTATTTCAGCACTATTATACATCATAATTTAGGGCAATTTAATGCAACATTTTCTTAAATATGTAATTATTTCACGTGTGTGAAGATAAATATGTGTTTAAAAAATATCGCATGCGATAAAAAATATTTTAAAAAAATATCGCATGCGTATTATAAAGAAAATACGACTATTTATACGAAATTTTACAGTTTTTATAAAAAATTAATAATTTTTATTTAATATTTAAAACTATTTAGATATTTAGTTAGTCTTTTTATATTAAAATTTATGATTTTTCAAAAAATACGACTTAGAGTGAAATTCACATGAAAGTGCTGTGTGAGGGATATGGCCACTGTGTCCAAACCCTTCGATCTCAGGGAATCGAACCTAATGGAAAATGAAGACTATGGACAGGGCTACAATAACCTATAAGCACTTTATCCAAATTGTATTTGTTAAAATTTTTATAAATTTTTGAAAATTTGACTTAGAGTGAAATTCTCTTGAAAGTGCTGTGTGAGGGATATGGCCACTGTGTCCAAACCCTTCGATCTCAGGGAATCAAACCTAATGGAAAATGAAGACTATGGACAGGGCTACAATAACCTATAAGCACTTTTTCCAAATTGTATTTGTGAAAATTTTTATACATTTTTGAAAATTTGACTTAGAGTGAAATTCTCTTGAAAGTGCTGTGTGAGGGATATGGCCACTGTGTCCAAACCCTTCGATCTCAGGGAATCAAACCTAATGGAAAATGAAGACTATGGACAGGGCTACAATACAACTTTTTCCAAATTGTATTTGTGAAAATTTTTATACATTTTTGAAAATTTGACTTAGAGTGAAATTCTCTTGAAAGTGCTGTGTGAGGGATATGGCCACTGTGTCCAAACCCTTCGATCTCAGGGAATCAAACCTAATGGAAAATGAAGACTATGGACAGGGCTACAATAACCTATAAGCACTTTTTCCAAATTGTATTTGTGAAAATTTTTATACATTTTTGAAAATTTGACTTAGAGTGAAATTCTCTTGAAAGTGCTGTGTGAGGGATATGGCCACTGTGTCCAAACCCTTCGATCTCAGGGAATCAAACCTAATGGAAAATGAAGACTATGGACAGGGCTACAATAACACATAAGCACTTTATCCCAATTGTATTTGTGAAAATTTTTATACATTTTTGAAAATTTGACTTAGAGTGAAATTCTCTTGAAAGTGCTGTGTGAGGGATATGGCCACTGTGTCCAAACCCTTCGATCTCAGGGAATCAAACCTAATGGAAAATGAAGACTATGGACAGGGCTACAATAACCTATAAGCACTTTATCCAAATTGTATTTGTGAAAATTTTTATACATTTTTGAAAATTTGACTTAGAGTGAAATTCTCTTGAAAGTGCTGTGTGAGGGATATGGCCACTGTGTCCAAACCCTTCGATCTCAGGGAATCAAACCTAATGGAAAATGAAAACTATGGACATGGCTACAATAACCTATAAGCACTTTTTCCAAATTGTATTTGTGAAAATTTTTATACATTTCTGAAAATTTGACTTAGAGTGAAATTCTCTTGAAAGTGCTGTGTGAGGGATATGGCCACTGTGTCCAAACCCTTCGATCTCAGGGAATCAAACCTAATGGAAAATGAAGACTATGGACAGGGCTACAATAACATATAAGCACTTTTTCCAAATTGTATTTGTGAAAATTTTTATACATTTTTGAAAATTTGACTTAGAGTGAAATTCTCATGAAAGTGCTGTGTGAGGGATATGGCCACTGTGTCCAAACCCTTCGATCTCAGGAAATCAAACCTAATGGTAAATGAAGACTATGGACAGGGCTACAATAATCTATAAGCACTTTATGCAAATTGTATTTGTGAAAATTTTTATACATTTTTGAAAATCTGACTTAGAGTGAAATTCTCTTGAAAGTGCTGTGTGAGGGATATGGCCACTGTGTCCAAGCCCTTCGATCTCAGGAAATCAAACCTAATGGTAAATGAAGACTATGGACAGGGCTACAATAACCTATAAGCACTTTATCCAAATTGTATTTGTGAAAATTTTTATACATTTTTGAAAATCTGACTTAGAGTGAAATTCTCTTGAAAGTGCTGTGTGAGGGATATGGCCACTGTGTCCAAACCCTTCGATCTCAGGGAATCAAACCTAATGGAAAATGAAGACTATGGACAGGGCTACAATAACCTATAAGCACTTTATCCAAATTGTATTTGTGAAAATTTTTATACATTTTTGAAAATTTGACTTAGAGTGAAATTCTCTTGAAAGTGCTGTGTGAGGGATATGGCCACTGTGTCCAAACCCTTCGATCTCAGGGAATCAAACCTAATGGAAAATGAAGACTATGGACATGGCTACAATAACCTATAAGCACTTTTTCCAAATTGTATTTGTGAAAATTTTTATAAATTTTTGAAAATTTGACTTAGAGTGAAATTCTCTTGAAAGTGCTGTGTGAGGGATATGGCCACTGTGTCCAAACCCTTCGATCTCAGGGAATCAAACCTAATGGAAAATGAAGACTATGGACAGGGCTACAATAACCTATAAGCACTTTATCCAAATTGTATTTGTGAAAATTTTTATAAATTTTTGAAAATTTGACTTAGAGTGAAATTCTCTTGAAAGTGCTGTGTGAGGGATATGGCCACTGTGTCCAAACCCTTCGATCTCAGGGAATCAAACCTAATGGAAAATGAAGACTATGGACAGGGCTACAATAACCTATAAGCACTTTATCCAAATTGTATTTGTGAAAATTTTTATACATTTTTGAAAATTTGACTTAGAGTGAAATTCTCTTGAAAGTGCTGTGTGAGGGATATGGCCACTGTGTCCAAACCCTTCGATCTCAGGGAATCAAACCTAATGGAAAATGAAGACCATGGACAGGGCTACAATAACCTATAAGCACTTTATCCAAATTGTATTTGTGAAAATTTTTATACATTTTTGAAAATTTGACTTAGAGTGAAATTCTCTTGAAAGTGCTGTGTGAGGGATATGGCCACTGTGTCCAAACCCTTCGATCTCAGGGAATCAAACCTAATGCAAAATGAAGACCATGGACAGGGCTACAATAACCTATAAGCACTTTATCCAAATTGTATTTGTGAAAATGTTTATACATTTTTGAAAATTTGACTTAGAGTGAAATTCTCTTGAAAGTGCTGTGTGAGGGATATGGCCACTGTGTCCAAACCCTTCGATCTCAGGGAATCAAACCTAATGGAAAATGAAGACCATGGACAGGGCTACAATAACCTATAAGCACTTTATCCAAATTATATTTGTGAAAATTTTTATACATTTTTGAAAATTTGACTTAGAGTGAAATTCTCTTGAAAGTGCTGTGTGAGGGATATGGCCACTGTGTCCAAACCCTTCGATCTCAGGGAATCAAACCTAATGGAAAATGAAGACCATGGACAGGGCTACAATAACCTATAAGCACTTTATCCAAATTGTATTTGTGAAAATTTTTATACATTTTTGAAAATTTGACTTAGAGTGAAATTCTCTTGAAAGTGCTGTGTGAGTGATATGGCCACTGTGTCCAAACCCTTCGATCTCAGGGAATCAAACCTAATGGAAAATGAAGACTATGGACAGGGCTACAATAACCTATAAGCACTTTTTCCAAATTGTATTTGTGAAAATTTTTATACATTTTTGAAAATTTGACTTAGAGTGAAATTCTCTTGAAAGTCTTCATTTTCCATTAGGTTTGATTCCCTGAGATCGAAGGGTTTGGACACAGTGGCCATATCCCTCACACAGCACTTTCAAGAGAATTTCACTCTAAGTCAAATTTTCAAAAATGTATAAAAATTTTCACAAATACAATTTGGATAAAGTGCTTATAGGTTATTGTAGCCCTGTCCATAGTCTTCATTTTCCATTAGGTTCGATTCCCTGAGATCGAAGGGTTTGGACACAGTGGCCATATCCCTCACACAGCACTTTCATGTGAATTTCACTCTAAGTCGTATTTTTTGAAAAATCATAAATTTTAATATAAAAAGACTAACTAAATATCTAAATAGTTTTAAATATTAAATAAAAATTATTAATTTTTCATAAAAACTGTAAAATTTCGTATAAATAGTCGTATTTTCTTTATAATACGCATGCGATATTTTTTTAAAATATTTTTTATCGCATGCGATATTTTTTAAAAACATATATAACTTTTCATATTTATCTTCACACACGTAATTATTTCTATATCAAAATATTTAAAGATATACATACATATGTATGTTCATATGAACATATATTTTTTTGACAAAAATTATTTAAAATTTAAATAATTTATTATAAACTGACTATACTATTAATTAACTACAAATAGGTTGAAAGATAAGTAGTTAGTAGTCAGTTAAAAAGTCAAGATGGCCAATTGACTACTGCCTATGGCATGCCTATGTTAAAATAATGAGTCGTCGACAAGGAAAAAAGTTATTAAATTAACTAGATGTGGTTATAAAAAAACCAGTTTAAAGTTACATAAAAATGTGTTCGACTTCCTACAGGGTAACAAGCAAAAAAATTTACTCTAGTTCTAGTAAAACAAGTAAGAGTGCTATATTCGGCTTTGCCGAATATTATAAACCCTTCACCATGATAAGATAAGAACAAAAATTTATATACATAAATAACGTTCTTTAGATAGGTATAAAAAAATATTAATTGAGCCACGCCAACTTTTTATTTCGTCATGTCGAAGAATATAAAAAAACAAAAAATTTATATATCTACCTAAGCCCGTTTCCTCTTTTGCCAAAGTTGATGTTTGAAATTCGTTTTATAATCTTAAAATCGTTTTTTTATAACATAAAAAAATTAAATAAAAAAAATGAAAAAAAATTCTTTCATCAGTCTCAGGAAAGAATTTAACAAACTCGGCTACGAATGCTTTTACCAGTGTTGCCATTAGGATACGAAAGATACATTTGTCGTATCTTTTGATGGCTTCACGTACCATGTATAATCCTGACATTTTTCGTATCTTTTGAATCTGGGGCCAAATTACGGCATTCGATATTGATCGAAATTACAATACAATATGAATGGGAATTTCGATCGATATCGAATGCCGTAATCTGGCCCCTGTTTGCAAAGTGTACTAAAACTTATTAAGACTGATCATCGTAACCGACTCAATGCTTTTACAATAGCAGCTTTCGTAATGGTGAAAGAAAACATTAAGGACGTTTCAACATTCGATCCACCTAAATCGTTGAATACAAGTAGTGCGAAGTTGTTCGGAAGAAATATGAACATCTTTTATTTTCAGGAAATTTATATGAACTTTTCGATATAATTGCCTTAGTAATAACGCCTTAACTCGCATATTAATATTTACAAAAATGAATTTGTTTCGATAACATCCAAAGATAGTTACATATAATTAATTTTAATGTTTGCTTGTTGTATGACTTAAATAAATATAAAAATGAATTTATATGATATCATTTTCTTTACAATATTCATTTAATATGAAGAAAAAATGTAATGTTATTAAATGATAAACGTTGAAAATGGACTTAAAATTTTTTCAAAATTTATCTTTTTGGGAAAAATAGTATCTTTTTGGAAACTTAAATGTATCTTTCTCGAAATTTCACTGGCAACACAGGCTTTTACTGAAGAAGCGTTAAATTAAAATATATTGAGTCTAAGAGTTTGTTTCTTTATTTGAGCGGCATATCATATACATGCATTAATGTGTATGTGTATGCCTAAAATTAAACACATTACAAATAAAATCCACCACTTGAAGTGAAGGGTATAAAAAAAACAACAAAAAAAAAAACACATTACCAACACTGTATTACCATAGCCACTGTATTACCGTAGAAACCAAAATTGAATTGGTTTGTATGGTATGTTTATGTAGTTTTGGTAATACAGTGTTGGTGTGGTAATGTCACGTCTAATTGGACCTTTAAAGGAAAAAAATTGAGGCAGTCGTGGTTTTTTACTCATATCTCAGCCATTTGTGGACCGATCTTGCTGAATTTCAATAGCAAACAATTCCGGACCATATGTGACATAAATGTAAAATAACCTGTAGTGCGATTCACTAACTTTTATAACGATAATCGAATCGTTAAAATAAGTATAACGAAAATTTATCGAATATGCTATTCTGTAAAATTTTTAACGATATTCGCTGTCGTTTAAAGTCAGCTGTTACTTTAAGCAATTTTTTGTCGTTATCTTAGCGACAATAATTTAGTTTGTGTTTATTTTATCGATAAAATGTTTTTTATGTTTAAAATAGCTTACATACATACAAAGATATATTCATATGTATATGTATGAACAAAAACAAAATAATAAATTTAAAATTTGCAAAAAGAAAGCAAATTAAGAACAAAAATAAAATTCTAAATGTAAAATTCACAAAAAAAAAATATAAAACCACAAATTAACCCTTCGTCTTACTTATGAGTCTGGCCAGACCTTTTTCAGTGCATTTTAAATGAAAAAATATGTGTAACAAGGGGGGTTAAGAACAATTTCATATGTTTTTATTTTATTCTCTTTTGTGCTTTTCGTTTTTTTTTTAACATTTTGTAGACAGATTTGTTACAAAAAAAAACAGCTGTGTACTATCGTTAAAAAAAATTACAGAATCACACTATCGTTACTGCCCGTCTACAACTGACATGATTTGCTGTTATAACTTGAAGTTATAACAGCGTTGTTAAAACATTTGCATTAACAACCGTGTTATAACATGAGAAAACTTCTAACATGATGAGTCTATACCTAACACTAACATCATATTAGTGTTAAAGTTAAGCATTTCATGTCAGTTGTAGACTGCATGTTACTGCAAGCGAATATAAATGTCGACAAATATTACGATTGTCGGATCGTTAAAAGTTAGTGAATCGCACCACTGGCCCCCCATAATATATGGGGTCTTCGGAAAATCCATTTCAACGGACAGACGGACATCGTTAAATCAACTTCGCTCCTCATAAGGACCCAGAATATATATACTTTATACTCAATATTATAGAAATTGCAAACGGAATGACAAACTTATATATACCCTTTTCACCACCTGTGGTGAAGGGTATAAATATAACAAAAAAAATTTATTTACATACGAAAAAAATAAAAGTTAATTTATTTGAGTTCATGAACAGTATAACAATGAACATTAAAAAAAAGTATAAAGTATTTTTGGTCAAGCCCGACCATATGATACCCTAAGCCACAGTAGTTAATAACAAATTTTCGATAATGTACCCTATTTGGAAACCACGGGAAAAAAATTTTTTATGAGGTTAAGATTCAGGTAAAAGTTCTTTGTGCCCAATATAATTCAGGCCCCCTATTACGGTTCACAACTCAACTCAGTTATAATTTTTTAATTCTTGTATTATGGTTTACAACTATGCTAAATTGAACCGTAATATGGGTAATATGACATTTGTTTGCCTTTATGTGATTTAAAAATGCGGTTTTTATGCGACCTTTGTTTAGCACAACATTTTGTCCTAACACAGTAGCTATAGTAAAAGTTATTGTCGCCAATTTGGATGTCAATAAAAACATTTATAAGGAAATTATGGCATTAAAAGCTATTTTCGGGAGTAATATTTGCATGGAACCTAGCGTTAAATATGGACCGATTCCAATTAAAATTTCTTAGCAGATTTAGATTGAAATAAAATAAGATAAGGCCAAATTCAATTTTAATACAAGTGATACCAACTCTTCCTCACTAAAAATGGCTAAATTTTAAGTAAAACTAACCCTTTTCTTTAATTCTTGCTCTAATTTTCAAGTGCACCAAGTTACGAGTATAAGCTAGTCTTAAACTATTTTTTAGGGTTTCAATTCATTCCTTAAAAAAATGGGGACTAAATTCATAATAAATTAACAACCCAATTTGGTGATGAAGTCGGACAGACAGACGGACAAGGTTAAATCAAGTTCTCTCTTCATAAGGACCCAGAATGTATATACTTTATAGGGTCTTAGATCAATATTGCAGAAATTACAAACGGAATGACAAACTTATATATATGAAGTGTATAAATATGAATCTATATACATATATAAAATTGTAACGTTACTGACTGATTCATCATCGCACAGCATAAACGCCTGAAGATAAGAACTTGTAATTCGGACCGGAGGTGTGTCTCTCCACTTACACAGGATCTTTGGAAATTCGAATGTTTAGGGGGTAAAAAGGGTAAAAACAGGTAAATTCGATAACCTTATGGTGTTTTCTTTTCTACAAAAAATGTGACATTTTATTTTTAAAAAAATGCAATTTGGAGTCTGTTTCTTAAAAATTTTGCTCCCGTAAAGGGTGGGTTGTTTTATTCTAAAAAACTCACCCTTTTTTGTGGAGGGAATAGAACCAAAATGGGAAATACGGGAAACTTGATATGTTTGTTCAGCTTTTTGGTTCTACAATTGGTATTTTTTTGATTATCGTTAATATTATCCTTAAAACCTAACCCCCATATTCATAAATGATTATAAAATTTAATAAACGTTTATTAAGGAAAATTTTCATAGAAAATTTGGTTTTCAAGCCTTTATTAAATTTAAAATATTTTTATGAATACAGGCATAAAACTCAACATGTAATATTTTGAGTGGATACGAATCTATGAGGGAACTTTTTGGTACTTTTTTGTATATCAACTGGAACTTTTTGAATTTCCGGAATTTAAGCAAGTCAAAACCTAAAAAACAAACTTTGGCATACAGATATGTCCACGAAGAAAAAGGAGACGCTAACGAAGTAGCAGGTTAAATGCTGGTGAATTATAAAATAAAAATAAATTGTATTGCATTTGATCTACTTCAAACAAAAAAGATTAAGCCCGCTAATATTTGCTTATGTTCCAAAATCGTTATCGTTAGCCATTTCGCATTAATAACTAGTTTTGCATATTTTTTGAAAAGCTCTTTATTAAATACTTTGCAGTTAAGCAATCAATTTCTTAACATCAACGACTATAGTGGGATCTTTGGGTCAGTATTTAAAAACTTTTAGCAAATTATATTTCACTACAAATAACAATCACCTTACTCCGATGAACTCTGTTGATCAGTGCCATAGTTTATAGTTTATTAAAAAACTTTTTGAGCGATCTATTTGAAAATCTGTGTCTAAACCAGTGTTCGAAAATAAACAGTACATTATTTAACGTTCGGCTCACACACCCATGAACGATATCTATTTTTTTAGTGATTGTGCAGACATACACAACCCTTAATACCGTTCGTAACTATTTTCAAGAAAGATCCGAACATTATATAATGTTCGGTTCTTCGTTAAAAAAAAACAGAACAATTGCAGTGATACTGTAGACAAACATTATATTTTAATGTTCTATAATGTTTTTTTCGTGTGTGTATTTTGTTTTTGTAAATTTTTTTTTTTACCAGCCAAAAGGGACGAACATTAACGAGCCGAACCGAGCACATTGAAGTTTGTGTATTTTCAAAAAAAACCGAACGGAATTAAATGTTCACATGTTTTGTTGAGTTAAATAAAAACTGTAATGACTAACAGGGAAACGTTATTTTTTTAATGATTTTCTACACAAACACTATTAGCGTTTGTGTTTTCCACAAATCTACCGAACCGAACATTAAAAAAACGATATTTAGTGTTTATTTTCGAACACTGGTATAAACTACTATCCAATAGGACTAACCTTCGTGCAAATCGGAAGACGTTGATTTAAAAATTGGTTCACATGACATGAAATCCTCCGTATTTTAAACAACTTAGTCCCAATAATATCTGGGGTTCTAGCAAAACCGATTTCAACCAACACAGTTTGATAAAGTTGATAATTAAAAACCTGAAAAACTGTTTAATTGGAATAATGTGAAAAATCCAAGGAAAGTACTTATATGTATGTATGTATATATAAACAAAATTAATTTAAGCTTAAATTAAAAAGAAAAATAAAAATACATATCGATTTATAATCAAAAAGCGATCTAAAATTAAAAATCCCCTTAAGTAGGTATAAAAAAGAGCTCAAATTAATGGTTAAAAAAAAATTATTAATAGGTAAATAAATAAGAAACAAAACTAAGATTTTATAAATAAACCAGAATCTGTAAACTCAAAAATTAAAAATAATGCCTATTTTAACGGAAAATCACAAAATTGAGGAAAATTGCAAAAAAAAAATATTTGGCAGCACTATATTAAAATTTCTATCTATTCAGGAATTCTATTAATTTTGTTCTCTTTTATTAAAGTTATTTTATTTTTTTCAGTTGTGTGCTATTGTATTTATTCAGCATGCATTTTAATTTACATTTCCGTCTTTGCTAATACGAGTAAACATGCAAATGTGTATGTTAATTTAAATCCATACATATGTGTTAGTTGCACTTACCCATTTTTTAAGTCAACGTGCAAAAAAACCTTGTTTTATCGTTTCTTGGTGTGTTTGATTGTGTGCGCGCGTTTGGGAGAGATGTTGGGTACGACAAGTTTAGAAAAATGAATGAATTTTTAACACAAGGCAAGGACGTTAATTAAGTTTTTTACTTTTGTTATTTTGTTGTTTGTTTTTGTTTGCAAATTCGCGTTTAGTTAGTTTTTGCCTTTTCCTTGTTTTTATTTTAACCTTTTTTTACTTGTATTTTTATAATTTCTATCTTTTTGCAGAAAGAAAATAAAAAGAATTACATTCCCACCTTTTTGTCACAATAAACACAAACACACAGTATTTCTTTATACATATACACGATTTTTTTATTTAGGGCGGAGGCTGTTTTCTTGGCTGGGGACACTTTTGTTAGTTTTGCATATGCAATTTTTTATTCTTTCGTTTGTTTTATCTATGGAATCATATTCTATTTATAAGTTTAAAAATATTTGGTTTTACTTTAGCTTACTTGTTGATATTTTTCCAAAAAAAGCAAAACCGATCTTTTATTAATTAATCTTTTTTTTTTTGTACACTTGTTTCACATTTACTGCTATTTTTGATTTACTGTGTGCGATTTTTTCTTTTTTTATTTCTTGTACTACTTTAACACTTCTTTTCTTTGGAGTTCGCACAACATTAATACAGGATATGATTTGTATAACGGTATTATATTCGTTTTATTCAGTTGTTTCCTCGTTTTGCCTGCCTTTAGTGCGTTTGTTCGCAATTATTTTTTTGTGGAGGAATTTGTCAAACTAGACAGCTGATTAGCAGTGTTGCCAGAAATTATTTATTGGAAAACATACATTTAATAGGGCCCATACACAATACTATCATAATTGTGCAATTAAGCTTGAAGCACACAATACACCAGCATGCTGGTGCAAAATTCATTTTTTACCAAAAAATGTGTGGAAAAGGTCGTAATGAATGACGACAACATTTTCTATAATTTTATTGTAGCATTGGTTTTTTAATTCACATTTGCAGTATTCCGTACTTTTAACTTTCCATAGGCAAGGCATTGTTTTATAAAGTTCGAGAATTTCTCCCAAAAACATTTTTTTTTGGCATTCATATTTAAAATTTTGTATTTTTTGATGTTTATGCCTTGACGATTTAACTTTTATGAGCTAACTTTACAACACACGATTCAATCATGCTGGTGCAATCAAAAAAATATCAAACTATTTCTGATAAAGCACCAGCAGCTGGTACAATCGCACCACAATCTCATACACGGTCAATCAGCTGGCGCAATCACTTGATTGCACAGTCATGATGGTGTTGTGTATGGGCCCTATAAGGCTCAGCTAGTCTTTACTTTCTGTTCCCTGCCGTTCTGTTACGAAATTGTAATAGTTACTGTATCTGTAGTAACTTATCAGCCATTTATAACAAATTTATTAGTTTTGCACCGTCCATTGCTTATTTCAATAACTTTAATGCACAGAAGTTTGAAGAAATTGAACTTTATGAATTCTTAAAATAAAAAAACAGTGTATTTCAATACAAATATGTATTTTTTATTATTTATTTTGCTGTCAATTGCAATTACTTAACAAGGTTTTTGATTTTAACAAACTGAACCACAACAGAACAGAAAAACTAATCATTTTCATAGGTTTTTAAATAACAAAAACCAATCAGCTGATTCGTAACAGAACAGAAAGTAAAGACTAATTCTGCCTTTAGGCAGCTTTGTCGTCAGGTGATTATTGTTTTAGCGTATACGCAATTTTCGAAAAAAAAAGAGTTAGGAATGGATTATATATGGCATTAATGTTCGCTTGTCGTCAGGTGATTATTGTTTTAGCGTATACGCAATTTTCGAAAAAAAAGAGTTAGGAATGAATTATATATGGCATTAATGTTCGCTTGTCGTCAGGTGATTATTGTTTAAGCCTATACGTAATATTATATGTAATAGATTGATAATGGCTTAGGGAGGCAATTTAAAAAACAAATAAAATGTCGGCTTTTACAGAATTTTTAGTGGACTACTAACATATACTATTTCTTATTTTAATTAATCTTGTAATCCGGTATTACGATCCAAAACTGTTTTAAGCTTTTCCACAAAGTCTTTTTTACTGACCTCTTTAATATTTTCCTTAGCACTATCAATTGAGCCGTTTATTTTGAAAGTGGCATAAGTCATTTTGTTTTTAAGTCGAGATATTTAAGGGTTTGCGTTTTAACACGTTTAAAAATATGTATGCTAACTTTCGAGAAGATTCACTTGTATTTGATATATCATGATAATGATATTTTTCTCAGTATTTATTATTATTATTATTATTTAATATTATTATTTATTATTAACTCGATTTTTTTGAAAAAGTGACTTATGCCACTTTCAAAATAAACGGCTCAATTATTGAAAGCTCTTTTTTGTAATTTCAAGAGACTTGAGCAGATGCATTGAAAGCTCTTTTGTATACACTTACTCACAATATTTATTAAGCAATTTCAATAGATTCTGACTCATATTCACTTAGCTTATTTAAAAATTTCTTGAAATAATTGAAAAAATGGCTTAAATGAAAAAAAATGGCATATACCATAAACAACTTGCCCTGATTATAAGTAATACAAATTGCATGTATTATAAGAGAAAAAACAGGTTACAAATAATAAAATATTGCTTACAATAAAATTAAAAATTAAAAAGAATAAACTTTATTAACAAAATATCAATTTGGGATTAATTTGTTTAGAGGTAAAAGCAAGGCGAATTCACTAGAAGGTAGGGTCAAGTAATCAGCCTGTTTTCGGTGGTCGGGTTGTCAAAGTTTGTATACAAACTACAGTTTTTTATGTAAACAAACATCTTTGTTTAAGCCTCCTATTCAGTCGTACGATTTTCAAAAAAATCGTATGCGATTTAAAATATTTTTATATATCGTCACCTAAAATATAAAACAACGTATCATCAAAAAATTCGAAATTGACTTTTTTATTGATTTTTGTTCCTTTTAACTACATGTACACAAAAAATTTTAGTCCCCTGCGATCAAATATCCACTTTATTAAAGAAATTCGAACGCCAAGTACGCCTAGTTGTTATTGATTTTGTAAAGTTTTTTGCTTCTCCAGTAAACTTATAAAAAGTGTTGTAAATTTAAATAGAAAAAATGAGAAAAGGGAAAAACTCTCGGAATTTATAATTCATAATTGGGTTGAATAATTAATAACTATACTTATTCTTTATAACTCTAGTGTTAGCAGAAAATACAGCCCTGTTCTTTATTTACATTTTCTATCGTGGCATTTGCAAAAAATTTATCAAAGAGCCGGTCTTTAACAATATCAATTTTAAAAAATGCCAAAAATTGTAGAATTAAGGCAAGATCGCAATTTAATAAATTCCAATTTTGATGGTTACAAACTATCCTTGGATCCCGTACCAATTTTAAAACAAGATTTGTCCTCAGCACCCCTAAAAGCAGAGCCAAATGATGACCAGTATTGTTTGCTGCATGCTGAATTGTTTTCTATGCAAAACCTTTTAATAGTTGATCCCTGGGCTAGATCACAATCTTATTTTATAAATCGTCTGGGTGAGATAATAAGATGTGCATATGATGACAAAAAAGGGCGTCCAGAACAGCAGCAAGTAATTTATCGTTTAACTTTAGAAACTTGTGAAGATGGTCGCAAAACCAAGGGAGATTATAATTATAGTTTTAGATTTTTATCTGAAAAATTTTGTTTAATTTGCGATGGTGTAAAAACTCTTAATTTGTTTGAAACTGGAGATCGTGTAAAAGCTACAGAATGGAAATTGGTGGCCACTTGTCGTGTTAAAGGAGAATGGTTAGCAGAAGATGAGAAAAACTATTTAATATATGACGCACGGTTAGATATAATACAAGAACGTAAACAAATTTCAATTATATTGGGTCATGTACAACGAGAGGAACAAATTAGACCAGAGGAATATTCAACACATTTTCTTTATTTGAATTGGTGTAAATGGAATTTGGAGGATGGTATGTGGAAGTTTCAAATATTAGACGCTTTACAGGGTAAAGGTTCTTTGTATTATTGTGCCTTTGAACCTAGAGCTGAGTCGGTTGTTATTAGCTCCAATCGCGAAATCAAGTGGAGATCCCAACCAAAGCAGGAAAATGGTGTTGCACAAGAAACTAAAGAAGAGGAAAAACCGCAATTACATGATGAAATTGTGGAGGAAGATGAAAAAGTGTTTGGATTTTCCTGGTCTCAAACTGATGAAGATTTAGTGATAAAATTTGAGGTAAAGCCAAGAAAAGATAAAAATGATTACACTGTAAACAGTCTGGTTGATAAGATTACTGTTAAATGTAATGAAGATGTATTATTGGACCACGATTTATTTGAGAAAATTGATTCGGATTTAACAACATGGACAATAGTAAGTAAGAACTAACAAAATAGAAAAAGTAAATAGGAAATAGAAGATGAGTTTCAAATCTTTTTTTATACTCAAAATGCTTCAAAAACCTTGTACAGTACAAAATTAATTACATATACATATATCTTTTTAAGGAAAACAATTTTCTACAAATAACTTTAATTAAAAACACCTCGCGTTTTATATGGTCATCTCTAGTGGCAAATAATCTGGGACCCAAAGAAACTAACGACAAAACTGGTGGAAATAGTTTGCCTATGGAGCAGCAACCAATTGCCAATCTTGAAGCTCCTATAGAAGATTTTGATTTTCCCATGGGTACATCAGAATACGAAATAACTATTTGTAAGAAAAACATTTCAAAGAAAAATCCCCATTAAACAAAATAAACCAATTTTTTACAGCCCGTTTCCATTTGCCTGCAAAAACTATTACCCACACGATTATAATGGGCTCAGCACCACCCTTATTTTCTACGTCTTTAAGACCTGGATTCCCACTCGCATTTGCCACCCGACAAGATGTAGATTGTTGTCTCTGGCTGCAACACTATAATCCTTCAAAGCCAAATGACTGGTCTGTGCGTCATGAGGGCAATTTGCATGCTTTTGGTTATGTTCAAGCTTCGAAACAGCAAAAAAAATTTATGGATTGTTCTCCAGATTTGGGATATGCTTTGATAGCCGAATCGCATCGTCATGTGTTTTTATATAAAACTAAATATGATACCGCCAATGGTCTGAGAAAACGAAATGGTCCTCAGGTGTCAATAGGTAAACAGCATCTAATAACGTTAGAAGATACAGGCGAAGTATTGGGTCTGACAACAGACAATAATGTAGCAACATTGTTGACGGAAAAGTTTGTTTTATTTTTACAAATAGAAAGTTAACAATACATATGTTAAGAAAGAGAAATAGTTTAAAGCAATTAAAATTTTGGGACATTCTACTTTAAACTTTTTTTAATTAATTTCTGTGGCATTTTGACAAAACATCTTAAGTCAAGATAAAATAACAAAAAAGTTTTTTAAAAAAACTCGTTGAAAAATCATTTTTATCAAATAATATAATAAACCATAATTAAAGGAAAATTTCGTTTATAATACAAAATTTTAAAAATGTTTTTTGAATGAAAATTCGTATGGTTAACAACATTTTATTAAACCTTTTAAATTTGACTTAAGATGTTTTGTTAAAATGTCACAGATTTATATTTTACGAACTTCTAATTGTATGTAGTTCTAAATTAATCAGGCATGTGACGAAAATTAATCGGATTTAAAAGGTGTCATGAATTTCGAGCGATTTTTTAAACCATTGCTGATTCATAATCTTAAATTTTTGTTAAAACAACGCCATAATAAAACAAATTAGATTTAGGGTAGATTACGGATGACGACTGAACTGAATTGCCAGCAGCAAAAAAAAAAAATTTTGTATATTTTAACATGAGCGACGTTGTCTTATTTCTCTGCTGGCAACTCAACTTCAGTTGTGTTGCTATCCTTAATCCTGGAAGGGTTTGTATTTCTTTATTTTATAGTACAGGTAAATGAATAAATAATCGACCTATTAATATCACTGATAATTAGTTAATCATTCTTATGACGATATTCACCCTTATTATGAAAGTTGACATCGACAGTACCGGAACAGTATTTGTATTTTCTTAGTCGTTATTGACAATAATCGACTACTATTGCCAGTCACTTAATATTTTCTAAGGCGCTTTTAAGTCGACGTCGAGTTGAACAGCCTCTATTTTAGTCGACAAGAAATTTTGCGATGACTTAAATGAAAATTAAAGAAATTTTTAATAGAATGTTAACATATGGGCACTTCCAAGATTGTAAACGGGACATTCGCACACGTTTATATTGACAAAACTGTAAAAAACAACCTGATTTTCATTTTTTAAATTAATGATTCTTTTAACTCTCAATTAGCTCTTTAATTTCCGCAAATGAAATTTTTCGCTTACTGTCGTGGTTTCCGAGATAATTGCAAAAGACCAGTGATGTAAACGGGGCAAAAAACGGAAGTGGGTTTTAAGGGGTAACCGTTTAAACAGTGATTTCTGCGAAACCTAACACAATATTTTATTGGGATTAATTTTAAAATGTTACGTACTAATGTGCCCTAAAAATGGTTTCGATTTAAAAATAAAATATGAATTACATTTTTTTAAAGAAATTGTAAACGGGACATTGTAAACGGGACAATTTTTCCACCATGATTTAAAATTTTTTTATGTTGCTATTTATAATTCTTTATATAAGAAACTTAATAAAAAACGTTTTTCAGATCATAAATATGCCTTAGATTAGAGTATTGTTGTTCCAAATGCATATTTTCTAATTTACACAAGTATGTGCTAAAAGTTGTAGTACTTCTTTTACCATTTATCTTTTTTTTTCGAATCAATTAATTTATACGCATATATTAAAAAAATATAAGCAATTCTCTAAATAAATCTTGAAAAAAAAATTTTTTTTTTCCATTTTTTGTGGTTGACGTTTTATTGGAAATAGCCATATTCTTTTAATACGTTTGAAATAAAAAAAAAAATACAAATTAAAAAGATGTTATGGCCATCAATTTTATTAGTAAATTAAACGCGAAAATTGCAAAAATTCAAAAAAGTTTGCTAAAATAACGAACATTGCCTCAAAGCAAACAAATTGCAAAAATTCGGATAACTTAGAGTAAAAATCGCTTATATCGCAAAAATTCGAGAAAAATGCAATATCGAAAAGAATCTCTAAAATATATTTAAAATCGTTAAAAAAAATAAAATGTCAGAAAATATCGTTAAAAAATTAGCTAAAATGATGAACAAAAATAATTAAGTGATGGGATTTTTTTTTTGTCTGATTTTCGATAACTAGTCGACGTGCATACAAAAAAATTCCACATCATAATGTAAAAACTAAATTTTAATACATACATTAGGGCGGGTCGATTTTTTTTTTAAATCGTATAGCAAAAACGTAATCTACATCAAATTCTAAGAAAATTCTCCGAAGAAACCATGGGTCTAAAATAAAATCCTAATCCGCGCCTCTCGACTTGAAAATTTGCAAAAAAAAATTTTTTTTTGGAAAAATAGCGTTTTCAAAAAGAAATCGAATTTTTTGAATAAAATTGTCTAGTAAGGTTGTTCTTTTGCACTTTATATTTTTTTACACTCAAAATTTTGTTTACATTAAAAAAAATGTTCACCCAAGTAAAAAAATTTTCAACTCGAGAGGCGCGGATTAGGATTTTATTTTAGACCCATGGTTTCTTTGGAGAATTTTCTTAGAATTGTATGCAGATTACGTTTTTGCTATACGATTTTTAATTTTTTTTCATCCATACAAATCGACCCGCCCTAACATACATGTTTGTATTTAAAAAATTATATTTTACTAGTGTTTGCCTAATGGTCGAAGAAAACATAGTATGTACATCTAAGTATATATGAATTTACATGTTTCGAGCATTTATTTTTTTCGTCTTAGTGAATTGATTTGGCGAGAGATCAACCTTCGTTCTTATTTTATCTTCCACGTGAGTAAATTTAATTTTGTAAGTTTAATAAAAACAATATCAGAAAATATCAATTGAAAAACAAAAAAGTTTCAAAAAGTTTTCTCTTATAGATCCTCATCTACTCAGGACATTGCATGTTAAAAATCAAAGTACTAGATGTAGAACGAAAAAGTACCAAAAAGCTCCCCTTAAATATTCTTATTCACTCAGGACTATGCATCTTAATTTTATCTTTATGAAATGAAAATGAAAATTTTCATTGTCTAAACGGAATTTCATAGTTATAATGAAGTATTTTCGTTAAAATCGCTTCATTGGATTTCGTAATTACGTTAAATATTTTCATTGGATATATGAAAACTTAAGTTTGTCCAAGTTAAACAAAAAATTTTAATTGGGAACATAAAAAAACAATATACCTACCTACAAACATAACAATCTATATATATAAAAGAAAGTCGTGTTAGTTACACCACTTATAACTCAAGAACGGCAGAACAGATTTGGCTGAAAATTGGTAGGGAGGTAGCTTAGAGCCAGGAGACGGACATAGGATACTTTTGCCCCGCCCACTTTTACGCCCACTTTTTTCGATTTACCTAAAATCAGAAAACGGCTCCATCGAGTTGACTAATTTTTCTTTCAAATCTTCGTATTAATCCATTTTAAGTTTTCATCGATAGAAAAATTTACCACGCCTACTTTTACGCACACTTTTTCTATTAAGCGCATAAATTGAGAACGGCTTGACCGATTTGGACGATTTTTTCTTTAAAATGATCGCCATGGTCCAACTTAGGGTTTTAAGGAAAGAAAATTTTGCACCGCCCACTTTTACGCCCACTTTTTTCGATTTACCTAAAATCAAAAAACTGCTCCATCGATTTGACTAATTTATCTTTCAAATGTTCGTATTAATCCATTTTAAGTTTTCATCGATAGAAAAATTTACCACGCCTACTTTTACGCCCACTTTTTCTATTAAGCGCATAACTGGTGAACGACTTGACCGATTTGGACGATTTCTTCAAAATGATCGCCATGGTTTAACTTAGGTTTTTACGGAAAGAAAATTTTTCCGATTTACCTAAAATCAGAAAACGGCTCTTTCACCAAATAAAAAAAAAACAAAAAACATTGTCTATGCGCTGGCCTTAAGATGAAGTAATAAATAAATATAATTTCCAATTTGCCTTAAATACATGCGTTTCTTTTTTGATTGAGCCCATATCTACACCATATGTACTAAGTTATTTTGTAAAAAAAACTTAATGATAGGTATTCCATGGATTTTTATTTTAAAGGCCGTAAATTTAGTTAAATGTTTAATTTAAATCGTGTGGTAATACAACACTACTGTTTGCTTAGGGTCAGCAACGTGGACCGGGTCAGCTATTAAAATATAAAAAAAAATATTTTATAAATTTTTTATACAATTGGGGTCAAAAAAGCATTTTTTTTTTTAATGAATTAAGTACAATTTTGAAAATGTCATTTATCATCCCTGTGCTTGAAGCACAGCAAGAGCTCCCCTTTTTTGTGATAGATAATTTAAAAATACGAAGAAAATACATTTTTCAAAAAATTCTCGGAAACACATATTTTCAAGTTATGGACCTCTAAAGTGTAATATAAATCTTCTATCTATATATCGTCGTTCCGGAGTTATCTTGCCGTATATCACAAAATCGAAAAAAATGAGATAAGACCGTTTCCTGTGGTAAATTTAACAGATCTTTCGATCTGCGTAATCCTCACGTCTCTATCTCTTATGGTTAATGAGATATTACGAAGCCATTTTGTTGTATATCCACTTTTGCGAAAAATTTAATGGGTTATAATATCGTATGTAGCATAATTGTGGATATACGACAAAAAACGTATGAAAACTTTCAATTAAAAAAATCATGCGTTATCTTGTTGTATGTGAACAAAGTATATAAGGCATGTTACTGTTATTTTAAAATTTTTCGTTTTATATATAAAGATTTTTTTTTCGGACGTAGTACACAACGGCTATTTATATTGATGAAATTATTGCTATATTGCCTAAATTCGTTTTATTGCTAAGCAATTAAAGGTTAACAGCCGTATTCATAAAAAAAATCATAATTCAGGTTTTAGATGAATTTTAGTTAAAAAACCTTTTAAGCCTAAAAAAGCTTTTTTTAAAATTCGTATTCATAATCAGCATTTTAACTAATAAACGTTTTACCGTATTTTTTAATTTGATGGTGGCAACGCTATCTCTTTTATTTGTCACATGAATCATAATGATGTAAAACAGTGGTTATTAATTCATACTCGTATTCGTATCTAAAATTTTGTTTGTCGTGTGTGAGAAAAAAATTGTTTTTTAGGTATGAATAGTTGTCTCTTATATTTAAAAAAATAAAGAGTTCAAACAAAACAAAGTGCAATTTAGATGATGATTTTATTGCTGATATCAAAAAGTATTCAAATAACGAGTTTTATTTTATTTGTTTTGATCGTTTACACATCACTAGTTCATAATGTACAATTAATAATTTTTTGAGCTTTAATTTGTGAAATTGAAAAATATATTAATAATATACATTTTTCATACATACATATTTTTGAATTTCATTTTATTTTTAATGTTTAAATACATAATAATATATTGTCTTAAAATTTCTCGCAAAAATGTTCAAAATGACCATAAACACACAGCAAAAAGCAAAAATGTCATTTTAAAATAGGTTTAAACAAGGGTCGAACCAATTTTAAAATTCGCTTATTTACACAAGGTTTAAAATAGGGTTTTTAAGGTAATATTCGTTTATGAATACAATTTTAACGATTTATGCTTAAAACAGATTTGAAATGGAGTTTAAAATGTTTATGAATACGGCTGTAAATATTCAGGGTGGCCCAACCATAATGCACAGTGTTAATTGTAAATAAAACAAAAAGTTTTTATAGAATTATCTGAATTTTTTTATTATTATAGAAGGATCTATGACCATATAGGTCCTATGGTCCATATTTTCAATGGCTCTGAGACATTATTGAGGTTCAATGTACTTAATGTGTCAAATTATCTTATCCTTTAGCTCTCGAATTGTTCTTGGCTTATTGTCGTACACTTTTTATTTGAAATATTACCAAAGAAAGTAGGCCAACGGTTTCAAATCATATGATCAAGACGGCCAATTGATATGGCCATTCCTTTTGAACTACGTATCGTCCAGGTCCATATCCTCCATTTCTGGCAAAAAGAAATCAGTTATCAGCTCGCGATAGCGAACACCATACCTCATTTTCGAAGATGCCGCCTGGCCATAAACCGCATCAAGCATGCATGCACAGGCGTTTTCATTTTCCTACAGAGCCGTTTTGCTAAAATTGGCGGACAATTATCCCGATTGTGGACACATTTGATCGATTATGTTGACCAAAAAAATCAAGATGTGCACAAAATGTATTTTTTATTTAATCGCCCATTTTCGTAAAAGGCTTCCGCAATCTTTACGCGGTGCTCAATGCTGCACCTCTCCATGGTTGAATTTGGCACTGATACTAAGAAATGTCAAATTAAGTTGGACAAAAATTGGACGTTACGGTGTGACTGATAGTTAACATCGTGCATTATGGTAAGACCACCCTTAAGTAACAATAAACCTTAAAATTATTCATACATTAGCAAATTCGATACATATTATAGTATATATATAACTATAACTATACGTAAATACATTTGTCACTTGCATAAATTTTCGTTACGAAAATTATTACAACTTAATTTTCAATATTGGTAAAACACGTGAATGTAGGTTTTTAATACCTCATTTTGACTTATATCACACAAACTAAAAAATATATCGCAAAAAGTGGCGTATACGGCAAAATTTTAAATTTTTTTCGGACGTGACAATGGCTATAACTTGAAAAATTTTTTCCATGACTTTGGATATTTTTACATAAATCGATAAAGAACTTCAAATACAATGTCTGACAAAAATATTGGACGACTTTTTTCACGTACATTTTTGTGTATAAAAATTTGAACTTTAAGATTTGATTTCCCAAAAATAAATTTTTGTGATATACGGCAAGATAACTTCGGCACGACGATATATAAAATAAGAAGTGTGTATGTATGTAACGTATGGGCTCCAAAACCGCTGGGCCGATTTTTATGAAATTTTCAGCGAATCTTCAGAATATTCAGGCGGGTGACACTGTGAAGTCTGATTTTTGATTTTCGGTCTGCGGGTGGAGGGGCGTGGCAAAATCCAATTTTCATATAGCACCACCAATGACATCTATATAATTTGGACGATTTTTTCTTTAAAATGATCGCCATGATCCAACTTAGATTTATACGAAAACAAATTTTGCCCCGCCCACTTTTTTCGAATTACAAAAACCAGAAAACGGCTCCATCGATTTGACAAATTTATCTTTCAAATGTTCGTATTAATCCATTTTAAGTTTTCATCGATAGAAAAATTTACCACGCCTACTTTTACGCCCACTTTTTCTATTAAGCGCATAAATTGAGAACGGCTTGACCGATTTGGAAGATTTTTTCTTTAAAATGATCGCCATGGTCCAACTTAGGGTTTTACGGAAAGAAAATTTTGCACCGCCCACTTTTACGCCCACTTTTTTCGATTTACCTAAAATCAAAAAACTGCTCCATCGATTTGACTAATTTTTCTTTTAACTGTTCGTATTAATTTATTTTACGTTTTCATCGAAAGAAAAAATTACCACGCCTACTTTTACGCCCACTTTTTCTATTAAGAGCATGATTTGAGAACGGCTTGACCGATTTGGACGATTTTTTCTTTAAAATTATCGCCATGGTCCAACTTATTCTTTTTTGATTGAGCCCATATCCACACCATATGTAAGTTATTTTTTAAAAAAAATTTATGATAGGTATTCCATGGATTTTTATTTTAAAGGCCGTAAATTTCGTTAAATGCTCAATTTAAATCGTGTGGTAATACAAAACTAATGTTTACTTAGGGCCAGCAACGTAGACCGGGTCAGCTAGTATTTATAAATTAATACAAAATTATAGTTTCCTTAAAAAAATGTTTCATTGTTAACTAAAAAATGTAAGATTTAATAATTTCATACATCTAATGTTATATGTATGCCATTAAATTTATAAAATCAAAAATTTTTTTATAAAAGCAACATATTTCAATAATTGCCTTCATAAATTTAAATTTTCATTATGACAATAAAAATGTCATTATAGTAATGAAACAAAAATTTTCAATCCACTTTCAACCAACGTTGTTATTGTTGTTATGGACAATTTAATCTCATATTTACGCTCTTAATCAAGGCGAATTCCTAAAGGTGACATTTTCCAGTCATCTGTTTATTGTTAATTTTTTTGTGTGTATACTGAATGTCAAGCTTTGTTTACATTTTGTAAAAAAATTAATTCAAATTTAAGATTCAATAAAAATTTAAAGAGTTGAAAAAAAAACTTATTTAAATTATATAAAACAAAAAAAGTGAAAAAATATAAACACAAGAAATTAAAAATGCGTAAGAAATAAGTGGAGCCACAATTAATTTGCAATTGAGGAGTTTCTTAAGCAATTGTGTATATTTTATTAACAAAAAAATTTCCTTTTTTATATTTTCAACAAATATTTTTGACATTAACTCTAACTTTTCACAAAAACAAAATACATAGTATTTTTCAATAAAAAGGGATAGCTAGCATAACTCTATCTCATGATGCGGTCACCTTTATAAATTCGCCTTGCTCTTAATTGAGTAAAAAACAAGTTTTTTTTATTAAAACTACACTGCCCCTGTAGGCTAGCTGGTAGTGAGCTAGTCTATCAGCACCGAGGTTGCGCGATCGATCGATTCCCGCCAGAGACAGAAAAAAATAAAATAAGAAAAAATAAAAAAAAAATTTTTTTTTACTTTATTGAAAGTATTCATCCAATGAATAATATTCATAGATCTAATGTAAGTTTCATTAAATCCTTTTAATGAAACAGGTTTCATTGATCCAACGAAGCGCTGCATAGGTTCCTTCTAATGCAATTTTTCATGGGATTAATGTCAAAATTCATTGGTATTGCGAAGAAAATTCTTTCAGTGTACACTTGTCAAATGCTTGTCCAGCGGGCGAAATCATTGTGTACGTGAGTTGGACGTAATATTCGCCGTCATATCTAAATTTTTTGATTTTTCATCCAGCATCGTCGGTGTGACACAAGGCGAACTAACTCCAGGTAAGCTCAACTCGTCAGCCGTTCATCAGCTGTACCCACGGCGAATTAAAAAAATGGTGAAACGTCAAAATATTGTTTTGTTTCTATACTGAAATTTGACAACAAGTCAGAAAATTGCAAAAACAAAATACATGGAGTTAATTCGCCTTGTTTTGTAGTTGTAGAGTTGCACTTACTTGTTATAAATTCGCCTTGGTGTGACACATACAAACACATTTTCACTAATACTACCACAATGCTTGATGAGTATTTTGATCAATCCCAACAAACACGGAGGTTTGATTTCAAATTGAGAATGATTTGAAATCAAACGTTTTCTCGAACGACAAACGTTTGATAATGATTTGAAAATCATTCTCAACAAAATGGGGAAATTATTTTCAAATTGAAAAATGCCTTTATTTTCAACTTGCTCTCAAACGTAATTCTCAAATGTGGATTATAATACAATGTGGAACATAAATAAAAATATTTTATTTTTTTAATTTAAATTCATTTTTTATTCAAATAAACTGTGAGATCAACTTTCAGCACCATAGCTTAAATATGAAATAATGTTCTTTCCGTCCTCTAATTCTTGCAAAGACAAAATAATTGGCACCCTTTTATTTTAAGGATTGTAGCACCGCGATCATTCAACAAACTTATAATTTCTTCACTTTCCCGTTTTATTTTTTTTTAATTCGTATTTTTAATCATTGTAATTACTCACAAATAATTTTTATTTTCCACAAAAAATAAATCGTTCACTTGTAAAACACATTTAACCACGAAGTAAAAATTTTACTTTAATAGCCATTCTTAATGTTTACATTTATTTTTCGCTTCAGTATTGCCAAGTTGCAAGTTTAGTTTTGGTTTGAATTTAACATTTGATACCAATTTGACATCAAATTGATAAAACATTTGATGTCAAATGTTTATTTTCAAAACATTATTAATTTGAATTTAAATGTTAAAATCAAACAATTGAAAAACGTTTGAGAATTGTGTTTGATGCCAAATGATAAAGTCATTTCATATCAAAGGCTTGACTTCGTGTTAGTCCACGGCTACAATTGCGCCGAAGATAGGAAAATAAACTTTCAATTGGTTTTCGTGATAGATTTGCGTGAAAAATTGTATGTTCCTCGGGAAAATCAAGTTCTATCTTAAATATATATGGGACCATAAAATCCAAACAGCAGCTAAACTAGCAAAATCGGTAAGAGTTAAGATCAATACAATATTTATGAGAGTTCGCTCACTAGAATAAAATAACTTTTTTTTAAAAACTCAACGCTATATTCAATAATATTATAATTATTTATTTCAGTACCTTTTTAACTGTTTTACAAATGTATTTTTATTTTATATATTACAAAAAAAATTAATTATTTATAATTTTGCTAAATTATTTATCTCGCGCAATTTAAAATCTCATTAAAATCAGCGTTTAAAAAACTTCAATCAAACTAGAAAAACTGCCTTCTTTTACTTCTTCCTATGTTATTGTCAAAAAAAAACTGTTGCTTTTACTTCTGATTCATTAAATGAGAGCACTCGCTGTCAAACCAACTCAAAAGGCGAGAAGTACACAAATCTTCGTTTTTTGTTTGACAGTTTTTGGTTTCGGCTGCAGTTTTTTAAACCCTGTATAAACTCTTGTCGAATCAGTTTTTTGCCTTGCACAATATTTAAAATTTTTGGAGTCTTTCAGTAATAAATAAAAATACTAAATTCATGAACCACCCTGCTTCTTGTTGCTAACGTTATTTCTGTATTTGCTCTTTCAAGAACCATGTTATCGCCACACATGTTTTTAAAAAGCACATAAATAGCGAAGAGCAGCAAGCAAAATGTTTCAGAATTTTTGGAGTGCGGTAACGTTTTAGAAGCACAGAAAATATAAGATTAAAAGTGAATAAATACAATTAATAAAATTATATTTAACCGGTGGCTAATAAAAGTGAATTTCTGTTGTAAAAAAATAAGATAATACTCATACCTTAAAAAAGCACGCGGTGTGGACAATTTTACAAAAACAAGGAGAAAACTTTAAAAAGGTGCACAAATTAAAAATTAATCTTATTAGAGTAGAGAAAACGAAAAAAATACTTTAAAGTTTATTTTTTTTTCTGTAAAAGTTCACGTAATTAAAGTTTTTTTTAGATTTGTGTTGTGGTCACTGACAAGAAAATATAATAGAGAATTTTTTTTTTTACTTTTTTACAAACAACAAAAGCTAATAACAAAAAAGGGCCATAAAAAGAATAAAAAATTAAAATGCGATAAAGCAAAAAATATAATAAAGACCATCATTCCTGCACATGACAAAGCAATCTCAGAAGGGTTTCATTAATCAGTTCTCAGAAATTTCTTTCAGCCCATAGGGTGAGGTAATCGTCTGTAGTTAAAATAATATGTATAAAAAGTATTTTGGTGCACATTTTCTTTTTCTGCTTTCAATACATTTTATTGCTTATACTTTAACGAGATTTTTTATCCAATTTGTTTAATTTTTACCAGATTTTTTATAAAATTGGTTTAATTTGAAGAAATATGTACAAACACAAACAACTTTAACAAATTCGTATTTTTTTAATCACGGTGACAAAGCCAAAAATACATTTTTTATTTTAAATTTTTTTTTGTTGAAATTGTGAAATTAATTTTTAATTAACAAATTGAAACCTACACAACTAAATGATTTATTTCTTTTTAAATAAAACGTGATCCCCTGCCCTACGTTTATTGTTTTGGTAAATTTTTGAAAAAAGGAAACATAAAAAAATATATCAGCAAACAATTGGTTCTTTTTTTTGCAGACAAAAATCGAAAACAAATAAATAGTGCAATTAAACAGGGTGCCTAAAAGGAAATCAGTAGTGTAACGAAATTTTAAGACATTTTTTTAATTTCCTGCGCTTTTTTAATAAAACAAAGGTGAGTAGTTTAAGCTTAAAATTTTGTTCATTAATAAAATTTTTTAACTTTCAAATCTTTGCAAAAATTGAAGGGTACATATTTCAAAATGCCTATTATCCTTACTAATTGCTTGAAAGAAATGAAATCATTCTTGTAAAAGGGAAGATACCTACTAGGGATTGCTGTTCGGTTTTAACCGAAATCTAAACCGCGGCTTTAAATGCCTAAAAACCGAAACCGACAACCGACAAAAAACCTCGGTTTTAGGATTTACTTTAACAATTCATATACTTATTTATACTTAAATACAAATTATACCTACATAATACTGGAACTTCATATACAAAAACTTTATACATAACAGCTTGCAACAATGGCAAGATATTTCAAAATTCTTAAAATTAAAAAAAAAATTAAGAAGAACAAATGTTACCTTTTTAACACTTATGGCGATTTCTTTTCTGAGAAAAATGTTGCATTAATGTTACATGTTCTACATTTTTGTGTTCGTTTGTACAAAAAATACAACTGTGGGAAAAATTTTCAAGTTCTTTGCATGTTGCATGTTTTACCCTTACTTTAACTTAAGGTGTTCAACTGCCCTGTTCTAAAACTTTGGTGCTTACTACTTTTTTTGTACAACAAATGTTTTATTTTGTTCGTCATAATTCATACCGCTCATAATTTTGTTAAAAATTGATTTTAAAACAAAATATAAAAATATTTACAAATTAAAATCAAAAAAAGTCTATTTATATTATAATCGTTTTAATTTTTATAAGCCATTAGTGATGTTAATATTTGTTTCCACCCCGTAATAGCATGCAGAAACTGCTTAAATAGCTTTAAAAATCGCTTATTAAGTACATTAATGATGAAAGTGTAATAGTTGTAAATAAAAGCACTAATTGTGTTCTATTGAAATTGCACAACATGTAACACTTCGAGTGATTTTAGGTAACATTAGAAAATGTTACATGTATGTACTGTAACATATTTTTCTCAGATAAGAAATCGCCATTAAGTAGTCGCCTAATTTGTGTGGGACAAACTACCACCTGGACCTAGCTGGGACCAATAGTATTTAGTATGGAGTTTTTGTGGCTATAGAAAAAACTCACACTAACGAACCCATGGGCAAGGCTGGGACTACTTTTATATGTATGGAGTTTTATGGCTATAGCAGGAAAATGTTGTCGGAAATTGGAATAATTCTTCGGAAAAAACAGTAAAAAAAAGAACTCTTATGTGTTGCGTATGCTTTTTGATACGTTTCATTTTGATTTTATAAACTACAGTACATACATATATAAAAGGGCACAATATGAACAAAATTTTCATTTGGCCAATTGCGATGCCCACAGTGTTTGATTGAGGAAAACATAATGTTTCGTTTTGATATACTTAATAAAATTTATAAAAAGAAACTGGAAAAAAGTAAAAAAAAAATTCCTGGCCAGACCCAGGTATACAAGGGTTTATAAAAGTACGTGCATTGAAACAAATAAAAAAAATATATATTTTTATGTATGAAGTTTAACTTTGACATTTTCAAAACCGAAACCGGTTTCACATTTTTACGGTTTTTAGCAAACTCTAGTAGATACCTATGAGAGTATCCAATTATTTGACTTTTGTTTTTGTTCGAGTAAGGAATTAATCGATTTTTGATATTTAAAATTGCTCGATTAATCGAATACGGGTTAAATGTGGTTCGAATTACTTGAATATACTCCAAATAAAAAACAAACGTTTCCTTTTGAATTGACAATAATTTTATATTAATAAACATAGAAAACCAAAAACAAACATGTTCCTACTTGAACAATAAGCAATAAAATTACAAATCAGTCGTACTACGTATAAAACTCGTAGCTCAGTAAATCATAGGTATACAGTATTACATGCATTTAAATCTTTGCACGTCTTTTGATGCTTTAAAACGAGATATGAATCTAAATGGATATGAAATCCCTCTCAGGGCCATGAGGCCCTGGTAAATACTAAAAAATTCAGTTTGGCGGAAAGCTGCTTAAAAAAAAGTTTTCTATAGAAAACTGAAACAAGCCATAAGTTTTCTTCAGAAAACTTTGACAAACGGCAGGTTTTTTTGTACTGAAAATTCTTTTAAGCAGCAGTTTTTTTTTATAGAAAACTAAAAAAAGCAGCATTATTATAAAAAAAAAAAAACAATTTAAAAAAACAGTGTTTTAATTTTCTTAATTGGCTCTGCTCCAATTAAATTTTTATCTTTCTTACAGGGCTAGTTTTTAAATGCACAAATCTTTTAAAAAGTTGCAAGCAAAAAATTCCTTAAATAAACAACGAATTAAGCTTAAAATGTAAAATAAAATCATTATACATTTTACTCAATTGTTATAATAATCAAAAAAATTTGTTGTAATGCATTAATCAATAAAAAGTAAACAAGTTATTCCCACGTAATTTTGCTTTTTCTCAAACATTTTGCAGGAAAAGGGGAAGCAATTTTTGAGAGAAATTTTATTCGCTTTACGAAAAAATTAAGCAATAGTATATCATCTATCAAAGATGCCTTTAAGATGAAAATAAAAAAAAAATTAAATAAAATTAAAAGTTGTTGAAGTAAAAAATCATATTTCTGTTAAGAAAGTGTCAAAACTGCCAAATATGCACTTAATGCATATCAAGAAAAACTTATTTGTAAGCAAAAGACTTGCCCCTTTATTACCCTTTATTTCTTGCCTTTCTTTTAGTTTTATTTCTTTTCTGTATGCTTTTCTAAGAAAAATTCAGTGGTCATTATGAATTTTGCTGTCCTAGGTCATTGAAAATATCCCAAGAACTTCACGCACAATGCACAGTGGGATAAATCGGAAAAAGTGGTTATAAAACTGAATCTCCTATACTACTAGTCGAACTGCAAAATGATGTGTAAACGAGTCGTAGAGGAGGACATGGCTTTAAGAAAATAAAATTTTGACCATCCTGTTAGAATGCAAGGTGCGATATCGGTTGTCAAAGTTGAACTCCTCAGGTTATGTTAACTATGTAAAGTTTGTAACTTGTGCAAATATTGACAGATTTCCTTGAACGAAACTATATTATTAGCCAGTATACCTATTTCAGTTTAAATTTTTTTTACCGTTTTATCCCTCATCTTTATTTTGTTTTTATCAAATGTATATTCGGTAGTGAAGGTCTCATCACATTTCTAAAAACATCCTCTTAATTCTAAAAATACAGAAATGGTAGAATGTATGTTAGAAACAAATGTTGGGGATGAAAAATAAAGTGGTGTCGGTCAAACATTTGACCCGTTGAGGGGCATCATAGCAGCCATGGTGCCAATTTTTTTACAGTTTCATAAATTTTGTATGGGAGCCCCCTTAACGAATGATGATGAGGGGTAAATTTTTTAGTGAAAATTATCGGTTAACTCTCTAAGTGCCACTCTGTTGACAAATTTGACCTAAGGTGTATGCGTTGTGGCCATTTATTTTTACCATATAGAAATGGAATATATCTTTGGATAGCTAAATATGTATATTTTTATATTTTATCTAAATTAAAGTCCGGCTGCAAACAACGAAAAAAATTGGTTTTTGTTTTTTTTTTATATTTTTTTCAACAGTTTATAATAGCACAAGTTAATAAATTTACAAAGTTTATACAAGGCGAATTCAACTACAGGTGGTGTCGAAATTACAAAAACAACAGAAACAACATAGGGGGGTTTGCACTGCATTGTTAATGCTTATAGCTCATAGCAAAACACTAACAAATCAAAACAAATAAGTCCAAGGTGTATTTATAGCAGGTAGCCGCGAGATTACAACAATTGTACAATAAAACAAACAACAGGGCTTTTTATTGTTGTTTTGTGATACGAACTGTCAAACAGCAAAGGGGTTGAAAAGAGACAAAAGATAAAGACAAAAAACTGGTTTACTTGTTTACTATACAACTTTTGACAGTTTGTATCACAAAACTAGCAAATAAAAAATAACCAGCTGGCTTTCCGAGACTACCTGCTATAAATATACCTTGAATAAGTCCGAACTGTCAAAATCAGATGCCGTTTTGACACCACCTGTTGTTAATTCGCCTTGAGTTGACATAACCTGAGGTGGTCAACTTTGACACCCGACATCTCACCTTGCATTCTAACAGGATGGTTACAAATACAATTTGATTAATTCCTATGTCCTCCTCTAAACCTCCTTCATACATCATTTTTCAATCCGATCAGGTTTTAAGGACATTCAGATTTATTAACACATTTTTGGGATTGACCCCACTGTGCAACGTTTAACTTAAAAGAGTTTGTAAGAAAAAAAGATATCAACAAATAAAATAGATTTCCTAACTATAAAAACGGTAAATAGAGCAGGTCCATAAAAGACAAACATAAAAAGTCGGATTTACAAGAAAGTCATGAAAACTTGCTTGAAAAATAATGAAAAACATTTACAACAAAAACAATTTTTAAAACATAATAAAAATGTAATTGTATTTTTCCGCCTTTTTTTTACCCTTCACCGATGGTAAAAATGTTTGTTTTTTATTACAATTAAAAAAATTTATTATTTAACATTGTATTTTAGGCCCAAATAAAATTAAATTTCGATACATTTATAATTCATAAAATTTTGCTGACTAATATTAGTAAATTTCATGTTTAATTCGGAAGTGTATGTATATTCTGTTTGATCAGTCAAAATGTCAAGTCATTTACTGATTACTTTTTATGATGAAACTTAAAAGGGTTTCTGATAATTGCGTGCTAATTTTAAACAAGTGCGAATGTACTTCGAATTATTATTTACTTTAGAATGAATCTGTTTATATTACATGATTTTTTTTATCTACAAAATTTTTGTTTGTAAGATAAAACAACAGGTAAGGTAAGCAGATAAAGAGTGTAAGATAAAACAGGTAAAAAAAATAAACAAATTTAAAACTCACTAAAGTTTGACAATCCAATTGACTTTTTTGGGAATTGGACTAAAATTTATTAACTAAAAGTTATATTTTACAGAAAAATAATCGAAAGAAATCTTATAGAACAGAAGTTTAGGTGTTGAAAAATAATCGAACAGAAGTTTTTCTATAGAAAACTAATCAAATAGAAGTTTTTCAAAAGAAAACTAATTGAACAGAAAATTGAAATGAGAATTATACAGGATGACCCAAATGTAATATCTACCAATAATAATCATTTGTTCAGCTAATTTAAAGGCATTATGTTTAATCTTTGATATCAGACAAATGTCTTCCATTTTGTTCTGGTTACAGTCTCCGTATTTCATTTCAAATATTCTGTTTCAGCTGTCTAATAGTCTCTGGTTTATTAATATACACTTGTCTTTTAAATATTCCCATAAAAATAAATCTGGCGCAGTAAATTCTGGTAAACGCGGTCATCAAGGAAAATCTGGGTTTTTTGATATCAAACGTTCGCCAAAACGTTCACGCATAGTTTGCCTTGCAATGTGCTCAACTTTTCCGGCTATAACGCTCCAAAAATTGCGTGTTGATGGTTGTAACTGATGCTGGTTGCTTATGGATTTTCAGAGCCCCACAATCTACACTTTTGCTTGTTGACATAACCACTTAAATGGAAATGCGATCCATCCAACATCAAAACATTATTTTTAAAAGATAATTTTGTGTGGCTTATTGCTGCACAATTTCAATATTGTATGTATGTATCTTAAGATCGAACTTTAAAGTTCTCTGCAATGTTGTTCTGACATAACAATATAAAAAAGCTATACGTGTTTAACATTGGAAGATCTTATTTAGGCGACCCTGTACTTCTTTGTAAATTATTTTATTTTAATTAATCAGGTTCGTGATAAAAATCGGTCGATTGCAGAACGAACAATTTTTTGAAGATGTGATGAACTTTGAGCGACTTTTAACTTCATTTCTGAATTAAAGTCTTAATCATAATCCGCCAGGCTTGTGCTTGCTTGCGCCTTATACTTGACATTTAAAAGTAACGTACACCAGATTTTAAGATTCTCCCTATTGAAGTTTTTCTGATATTGTATAATTTTTTTTGTATGAGGAACCCTTCTCACCGCTTTTATCCTTCGAGGGAGTGACTTTCTTCAAAACTCGCGCAATTTATCGGAAAACAGTGAATCTACATAGAAACACTACTCAACTCCATAGAAAATATATGTAAAGTTTTGTGAAAATCAGTGCAGTAGTTTTATATATGTTTGTAAACAGAGATAAAGATTCGGTTTCAGTATAGAAATTTTTAAAAATTAAATTTTTGTATTGCTCTAAATTTGTGCATTGGAGTTTTGACTCTTAGGGCCATTATTATAACTTGGCGTTAGCTGTTATCCGACAGTTAACAGACGCTTTTTGACAGATAACACATTATTATCTGTCAATTTAATCTTAACTTTAGCTAACTTCAAGTTGTTATAATGGCCCTTAATAAGATTAAAAACGTATAAAAAGAAGTGGGAAAAACCTTCTCCAAATAGTACAACTGATTCATACCCCAACACAATAGAATCATGGGATTTGCAAGTATTGAAGTTTTATTCAAAGAAAACAATGGAAACATCTGCAATTAATTATCAATTTCTTTTGGTCGGTACTTTTTTATTCAGACAAGTAATTTAAAAAAAGTTTGTCAAGACAGAATAAAAACATTGATGAATCACAAGGAATTGCAATTTAGTTTTATTGAATACTAGCATTTAACCCGCTACTTCGTTAGCGTTTCCCTTTCTTTCGCTGTTTAGAAGACAAAGTTTATGTTTTTTGGTTTTAACAAAAAAGTACCAACATTTTTGATCTTACAGGTTCTCGTTCACTCAGGACCCTGCACCTTTAATTTTATGTTTCTAAGTTCAACATTATAGACAATTCTAACGGAAAAGTTAAAGAGAGATATTTAATTTCCCGTATTTCCCCTTTTTGTTACTTTTTTTCTCCCCATTGAAGTATCAAAAATTTCAATATTGAAGTGGGAGCCCATAATTTAATCGAAAATGTCAATAATTGAAAAAAATGTTTTTAAAAAAAGAACAAAAAATAGGTACTTTTTTCAGCCCTTAAACGTTCGAATTTCGATAAAGTAACTAATGTGATATAATTTTTATTTCTATGTTTGTTGGTTTAAAAGATCCAAAATACAAATTTTAACCGTTAAAAAGTACCAGGCACCTATCCGCTTATTTTTTTTTTAATGAACAACGATAAGTTTTTGTTTTGCATCTTTTTTAGCTTAGGAAAAATGAGCGAATTTAGACGTTTTTACTCCCTAAACATTCGAACTAAGACGGTATTCTTAGTGGATTGATTAAGTGAGCAACCAACCTCCGGTCCAAATTTTTTAGCTTCAGGCTGTGCGATGAGATGATGATCAGACAGTCAGTAACTTTAAATTTCATATACTATATAAGTGTATCGCTCTTGTTCAACACTTTGAAAAAAAATCGACTCTTTTTATTCATATCTTACCGGTATAAAAATATCTCGCTAATTTGTCTACTCTTTGGTAATTAAACGGTTGGTTTAAAAACTAAATGTTCGCTTCTACTGAACATTTTTAAATTTGGAGTAAATACAGTATTGTTGAACGAGTGCGATATGTAGATAAAAGATATGATTTAATCGGAAACTTTTGTTAAGTTTTAACTGATATAGTCTCTGGCTTAAGTTTTAATCAATTTGATATTATTATTGTTATTTATTTTTTAAACATTGTTGACTTAGTGCCTTTTTCACCAATTGTATTTAAAAATCAATTTTTGTTTTTCATGTCAAAACAAAAAGAAAATTATATGAAAATATATATATAATATGAATTGATATTTAAATACAATTGGTGAAATTGGCCCTTAGTATAAAAAAAACGTATCTCAAATTTTCGTTACTTTGAATGAAAAACCTCAATAAAACCTTGAACTTTTTTTAAATTTTAAAAATTCTTTGCTGGTTTTTTTTAGCTAAAGAATTCTATTAAAATTTGAGACAACTATTTTTTATATATCATTAGGCAATTATCGTTTTTCCCAACGAAAAACTGCACATTAAACAAATTTGGTTTTCTCAATGTCTCATTTGCTTCGATTTTATCGTAAAGCTAACCGGCACTCATCTGTCAATTATTTATTTTCCTTTTATTTGCCGTACAGATAAATTCAATCAGCTGACTCCCAACTTTTACATGTATTTTGAGTGGCATTGCCAGCTGAAAACAATGTTTTTTGTCGGTATATTGAGAAATCCAAAATCTTTAACGGACAGTTTATCGTTCCAATAAATTTATGTTGACATTAAGTAACAGACAGTTTGTCGATACATTGAGAAAATGGCCATAAGCTTTCGATATTTTGTAAAACTTTGTGTTTATAAACCTTAAATGTAATCTTGAGAGTATAAAATTGTAACCGCAGTTGTAAATTTACAATGATTTATGGTTTTTTTTTTTTAAATAAAAGCTCTTAAATTACGATTAGTAATCAATTTGATTTTTGTTTTTTTTTTTTTAATCTGAATGATTTAATAACTTTGTAAAAAAGAATTTTTTTTACCAGGGAAACCGAAAATAGGCAATTGGATGTTTTTCTTTGTGCGACCAATTAAGGCATTAACAATATATTTATCCGTTTTAGAGCTTTTTATGAATTTTGGCATCGACTTGTTAGTGCATAATTTACCCTTTGCGGGATTTTAAGATTAACGAGCATTTTTTAAGTAAATAGTGGATATGGGCGTTTCCAGCGAAAAGTCTACTTTTCGTAACGTAACGCTAGCAAGCAATTTTAGTTGTTTCTCAAAAAGTTTTATATGTATTATTTGCTTTTTTGTATTTTGGCGTAAAGCGCAACTAGCTCTACATTTAGTAACAAAAATGGGAAACATTTGACAACATGGGCCTAAAAAAGCTTGTTTGCTTGACATTAGACATTTCGCTGGAAATGCCCATATTTCATCTTTTTAAAGCCAATTTTGATACGTGTTAAAACAAATAAAAAAAATATTTTAAATTCTGCTCAACAGTAATGCCATTCATTAACTTTTATAACAATAATCGTATCGTTAAAAGAATATGATATTCAGTAAAAATTGTTTCGATATTCGCTGTCGTTTGAAGTCAGCTGTTACTTTAAGCAATTTTTTGTCGTTATTTTAGCGACAATTATTTACTTCGTGTTTATTAAATCGATAAAGTGTATATTATATTCAAAATAGCTTAGGCCCGACTTCTTACGTAAATGCATACAAAAATATATTCATATGCACATATATGCATCAGTGTTGTTAGATTTTTTTTAACCTCCATCGCCAAACCGAATTAAGAAAATCGCCAAATGTCAATTTTGTTCGGGTTTCGTATTTTTTTTTATTTTTTTTATTTAAAAAAATTAAATTTAGCTTTCACAAAAAAAAGCTAGTTAAATATTTCAGTCGGAAATCGCTAAAAATTGTGAAAACCCAAAAAAATTCAATTTGCCTTGGTCGGCTCGTTAAAAGTTAGTTTAGTAATGTATTAAATATCTATCTGAATAGCCAGCAATCGTCTTGCTTTAATTTTTCCCATTTATATTTAATTTTCACTTGACAATTGTTAGCCAAAGCAAGCTTGATAACTAGTTGTCAAATAAAGATAAATGTTATCCCAAACTGTTAAGTTTTCTACATAAGAAAAAATTGGGAAAATTCCAATTATATGCGTTTGTTTGTGCTGATGTGTGCAATACATAGAAATCTAGATCCATCCTAAAGTATACCGATCGAATCAGTATAATTTTCTTAATTGATCTTACAATGTTTGTCCATCCGCCTGGCTGGTTGTCTATTCACATAAACCTTGTTTGCAAAGAACAGTTTGCTACTTTGTAGATAATTTGATGAAATTCATGCGTTTTAATTATCATTGAAAAAGTTTAGAATCGGTCTACAATTCAAATAGCTTATATATGTATCAGTGTTGCCAATTTAGCCATTTAGTGGCTAGATTTAGCCATTAAAAAATGAGTTAAGCCATTAGCAATTTTTTTTTAGCCATTTTTCAACTTATTTAGCCATACATTTTTTTTGCCGTTTTTCTTTTAAAATAATAATTTTCAATTTCTTATAAAAATGTATTAAAGTAAAATTAAAATTTTTAACAATTCAAACTCATTTCATTTAAATCACAACTTTTACAAATGTTGGAAATCGCTTTAAACTATGAAGATGAAACATCTTTCAAAATAAAGCAATAGTAGTCCAATATTAAGTTTATGAAATGGATCAACACAAACATCGGTGTTTCTTTCTCTCACTTGCATGGTCTAATGATGAAGTAGAGAGGGTATTTACCCAAGTAATCATCGTTTGAAGTTATTTGAGAAAAAGGATACATTAAGCAACCGTTAATTCGATTTTATCAATAAAATATTTATACCAGCACCACAATAGTGGAGAGGGTACGATGCATTTGTGCTGATGTGTGTAACGCCTTAAAATATTGGTCCTAGACCCACCTTAAAGTATACCGATCGACTTAGAATCACTTTCTGAGTCGAACTAACGATGTCCGTCCGGCTGCAGACTGGCTGGCTGGCTGGCTGGCTGTCCATGTAACCTTGTGTGCAAAGTACAGGTCGCAATTTTGAAGATAATTTGATAAAATTTAGGTCATAGGTTCTTATTGGCACAAGGACCAAGCCTATTGCAAATGGGCCGAATCGTAGGACCACGAGAGAAGAGAGAGGGAAATTTCTTCCTCTCAGAAAAAATCGAACCGATTTTAATAAAATTTAACACATAGATAGATCCATATTTGTACGGACACATAAGCTATGCATTTTTAAGAAAATAGGACCACGAGGGGGATAAGGGGGAAATTTCTGCCTCTCAAACCGATTTTAATGAAATTTAAAACATAGATATTTCCATATCTATATGGACACATAAGCTATACAGTTTTTCAAAAATAGGACCACAAGGGGAGGTAGGGGGCAATTTCTGCCACTTACAAACTTTCAAACCGATTTGAATGAAGTTTATAAACATAGATAAATCCATATTAATATGGACACATAAGCATGATGTGTTATTAAATTCTGTGGTGTAGGGTATCATATGGTCGGGCTTGACCGACTATACTTTCTTACTTGTTTTTTATTGTAGATCTGGACTGAAAAGGTTGGGTAAATGTTGTCGTGATTATGATTTATCTTCAAATTATTTAAAACTAATAGGCTCGAGTGATTCCTATGAAATGAACAATAACGACATCGAATTTAGCGATGATTTAATTTTTTAAATATCTATCAAAATATTAATTTACGTTTATTCTTATTTAACAAATTGATCTTAACTTACAATTTCATCGTTAACCACTTTAAATGAATTATTTCTGTTTTGTTATTGAATTTTAATGTGTTTTTATTTAAAAAAGCTTTTAGCCATTTTTTAGCCCATTTTTAGCCATTTTTTAGCCATTCAGAGTCGGGGTTTACAGATTAAAATTTTTGATTTGCTTTGTATATGCAAATAATAGTAATGAATTGTTTATTGTTTTGTTTTCTAAAAAGATAATTATGGTTTCTTGGGGCATATTTTCCAGTTTTTACTGCATAATTTATGCGCATAAAAATCCTTTTTAGTGCATATTTTCGGTTTCCCTTCTAAATACCAAATGATTTCGATTACAAATAATTTAAAAATAATCACTATTACACAATTATTTAAGATTATCGCAAAATAATCAAAAATTTTCCTAAACAACACAGCCAACAAATTTTTAACGCATAGACCTGAGTATACTTTTCTAAGGGTTTGTGTTGCGTTAACAATCTATAGATAATTTCTACATAACCTCAGGTTTTCGAGATATCTTCGTTTAAAGTTTAACAAGCACTGTGTTCGCCATATTTACGGTAGTATCGCTTTAATTTTTTAAGTTTAAATAAAGGTTATTATGTGTTATCAAATACTTTGGACTTAAAATCAAAATAATTACTAATTATTACCATAAACTATTATATTTAATACCGCATTTAGACTATGCAATTAACGCCGAGTTTTTTTCTAATTCTTTTAAAGTAGTTACTACGAAACTCTTTTCACATTTATATTTACATTTTTTTCAAGCATTTTTTCAACTTTTTCAACGCGGTTTTATTCCCTACACCTCTTGCTAACACACAAAAAGTTGCATGCGAAACTTGCTTTAATTGCATAATGTAAATATGGTCTAATTTAGAAAAAATATAAGCAATTCGTCCTCGTCCATATTATGAAACATTTGCTGCAAATACTTTCTTTAATTCTCTTTTGAAACTGCATAAGTGTCCATACAATAAAAGTTGTGGTTTGCATCTTTTAGGTATTTTGTATGCTGCCTTCTCTTTCTTTTTCTTATTTTTAATAACAATCTCACAAAAACTGCTTGTACACGAAACAACGTTCACTTTTTCCATACGTCTTTCCCTTTTCACTATCAAACCTAAAGTATTTCGCTGATTATTTTTCAAAATATGGACGGAGACTTAACGAACGGTTTGTTTTGTAAAACAAACAAAACCAAAAATAATTAGAAATATATTAAAGCCGGCTTTCTTAAGACAATAACAATACTTAAATAATTTTTTTAAACAACTTTTAAACGATTTCAAGTTAATGAACTCTATACTAAACATGTTTATACCAATATGTAGCTACAATATTTTTTGTTAATAATTGTGGCATTTTGACAAAACATCTTAAGTCGGGATAACATAGCAAAAAAGTTTTTAAAAAAACTCGGTGAAAAAATCATTTTTATTAAACATAAAATTTAACAAAATTAAAGAATAATTTCGCCTGTAATACAAAATTTTAAAAACGTAAACAAAAATGTTTTTTTAAATGAAAATTCGTATGATTAACAACATTTTTTTCAAATTTTTAAATTTGACTTAAGATGTTTTGTCAAAATGGCACAGATATAAATAAATTCATACATATGAAATTTGACTATCAAAAACACATTTTAACAAGTCGACAGAAATTAATACATTGCAAATTAAAAAAAATATAAAAATTAAGTAAAATACAAAAAAAACCAATTTGTTTTACGTGGGCTGCAAATATTTTTGGGACACATTTAGAGAAAATTTAAAAAAATATTTTTTTTTATAAATTTATTAACTAGTTTACTATAGGTGATAATAATATTATATAAAATTCGGCACAAATAAGGTCCATGATTGTCCATATGTTTGTCCCAAATAACGTCCACAAATGGCATACGGTATATTCAGGTATGTATGTGATGAAAAACTATCGTTTTTGCAGGTATGATGAATTTTGACCGATTTTAAAATCCATTTTCAAAGTTAAGTCTTAATTTTTTTGATCAAAATACAGTTTAATTACCATATATAGCCAAATTTTAAGAAAAAATTATAGGCTATAGTTCTTTCCCGATGTCACACTATTTGCTTGCCAAATTTCAAGAAAATTAATTGATTAGTTAGGGAGGCGGAGCTTTTACCCCTATTGCCCTATTTAATGCCCTGTCCTCTTTCCGATGTTACAGTGTGTGCATGCCAAATTTTAAGAAAAACGGTTGATTAGTTAAGAAGATAGAGGGAGGGGGAGCTTTTACCCCACTTGCTCTATTTCACTCCCCAAATAATAAAAACTATAGGCTATAGTTCTTTCCAACTGTAACACTATTTGCCTGCAAAATTTCAAAAAAATCGGTTGGTTAGTTACGAAGATATAGGAAGGGGGAGCTTTTAGCCCTCTTACCATATGCCACACCCTATTCCCTATTCTTTTTCAGATGTTACATTGTCTGCATGCCAAATTTTAAGAAAACCGGTTGATTAGCTTAGAAGATTAGGGAGCGAGAGCTTTTACCCCTATTGCAATATTTTGTGCCCTCTAGCGATATAAAATATACTCTAAGACCTATTCTCATACCTAACAAATACACATACAAAATTTCATAAAAATCAGTCAAGCCGTTTCGGAGGAGTTCAAAATGGAGGGCATTTTGTTGATATTTGTATGCACTCACGATATTATTACAGTAACGGACTTTAGTTTATTTAAGAAATATTCCGTTCAGTCATTTTTAAATAAATAAACATTTAAAATTCCAAGCAAATTTATTTTTAACTGATTCTAACAGTTATTAAAAAAACTAGGTGCATATTAATACGGATTTTCAGTTGCAGTTAATATTGTCCGTTGATTAAGTTAAATTCTTCTTTATGTTAAATTAAATAAAAATGTAATTTAAAGCAACGAAAAGTTCATTTAATTTTTACTGTCAAAATTTCAACCGCGAATTCCGTAAAAACAAAGGAATATTCAGTTATTTATATAAATTAATTGTCAAAAAATTAACTACATATTCCGTAAAAACAAATAAATATGCAGTTATTGTATAAAATTTTACTGTCAAAAATTCAACACCATGTCCAGTAAAAACAATTAAATATTCAGTTATTTTATATAATTTAACTACCAAAAATTAATTTTTACTTATCTATAAAAAATGAATTGCTTGTTTTATGTAAGCACTTCCCACTTTCATTTTGTTATTTTAATTTAGTTAAATACATCAAATTTTAAAAGTAAAATAATTGCCAAGCCATATCGGTCATGCTGCTGGTGTCTTATAACAGAGAGTTCTTCTGTAAACAACGTGGTCAGTACAACAAAAGTAAAACAAACGTGTGTAACAGGGTAAGTAAATAATAATATTCTCCCTCTCTCGCTTATAAGAAAAACAAGCGGACAGGTGTCTGTCTGGCAGTGTTGCCACTTTGTGGGTAATTACCCGAATTCGGTATAATTTTTACTGTAGTGGGTAGAGCGTGGGTAATTTCTCTAGGTGTAATTTGAAATTCTTGCTTCCGATACCTAAATTAAATCAAGATTCGATATCAGTGACGACATTTATTTCCCTTTATATATTGTTGAACCAAAGTCTCGATTTTTTTAAGAAAAGTCTTCAATCATAAAATATATATTTTCAAAAGATCAATAACGAATGTCGCAAGATAGATTCTAAGATTTGGATAGAGATAGCTATCATAGTAATTTAGAACCTAAAAGTCTATTGAAAAAAATTATTGAAACTAAAAACTAGCCTGGGGGAAAATATGTTTCCAATATTCCAATACATAATTAATTTTATTTTTATCTGGCATTTTTCAAATGCTTTAGTTTGAAGAATATTTAACGCCCTTAACAGTTGTAAAACTGAATTACGAAAGGGACAGTTCTACTTAACAGTTTACTGAATAAGGTATAGAAGGTATTTCTTAAGACCTAAAACTTAAACAAACACAAAAAAAATTAATATTAATCGCAGATAATTACACGGCATTACCATTTGAAACTTATTTCAAACAAATAGAAACCTCGCCTGTCCTTGACGAAACGCATTGCAGACGTCCAATTTTGTTTCTTTTTTTCGAACATTGCTGGCTGCATGTCACAAATAATACACAATGTTGACCTCCAAGACGTCAATTGTTGCTAGCTTATCAGCACAAACCAGTGACTTCAGAGCCCTACGGAAAACAAACATGAGGTCTCACATCGCACGGCCTAAAAGTCTAATTGACACTTTATAATTTCTATATCAACACATTGCCTTAATTTGTGAAAAAATAAGTTTCGTCATTTAAATCATAAAGTGGCCTATAAGTTGCGAGAATCGATGGCTAATTTTGGATAATTTGGTGGCATTTTTTAAGCATGAATCTATTCATGATGATGTGACTGAGCAAAAAGTGACAGCAGTATGACAGTTCGTTTGACAGCTAACCTTTCGTAAGCGCTATGGGGCTAAAAAACTCTAATTTAAAAGGAATGGCAATCAGCATTTTGAACCTTACCTAGATATATGCAACCAAATGTGGAAGTTAACTCATTATTTTAGGAGTTTTATTTTATGTTGTTTTTATGCTTTTAAGTTTTTAATATTATTTTTGTTAATTAATTTTAAATTACAATAAGAATCTTAACAGTTTGGCTCTTCTTTTAATGAGTTTGTTGTGTTTTTGCTTTTTTCCAGGGTTTAAAAAGCTGCAGTCGAATTCAAAAAAATGCTTTTTCTTCCACTTTCTGATTTTTCATTAGACAAAAATAACCGTTGCTTTTACTTCTGATTCATTAAATGAAAACAGTCGCAGTGAAGGCAAAAGCAAAAAACGAAAAGTTGCACACAGCAAAGAACATCGGCAGCCGACATGTTCGAAAGTGTTTGGTTGGACAGACTGAAACTTTTAATAAATCCCGAAGTTAACGAAGATGGGACGTTGTGTTCATTGTATGTATATGAAAACGATAATGTATTTAAAGTTTTATTTAATTTCAAAAAATTAAAAAGATTTGTTAAGCTTAAAAATGAATAAATATGTATGTATAAATTTATGTATTTATGTACGCGTGTATTATTTAAAAAAAAAATATGGAAAACAAGAACACAAACGCAAAGTCCCATCTTCGTTAACTACGGGATTTTTTAAAAGTTTCAGTCGGTCAAACCAAACACTTCCGAACATGTTGACTGCCGGTGTTCTTTGTTGTGTACAACATTTCGTTTTTTGCTTTTGCCTTCACTGCGACTGTTTTCATTTAATGAATCAGAAGTAAAGGCAACAGTTTATTTTGTCCAATGACAAATGAAGATGTCGAAGTTACAGCACAATCTTATGACTTTTACTATCTCAACTGCAGCTTTTTAAACGCTGCTTTTTTCAGTAAATAATACTACAATTTTATATTAGGTGTAATTTCATTTAAATGGGGTAATTTTGCTTCATCTGAAGTGTAATTTTGAATTTTGCTGGTGGTAACACTGCTGTCTGGTATTTTTTTTATAAATTCGGCTCTTTTGTGGAGTAAACGAAAATTTAATGAAATAACTGAATATTTTATTGTTTTTACTGAATATGGTGTTGAATTTTTGACAGTAAAATTTTACAAAATAACTGAATATTTATTTGTTTTTACGGAATATGGAGTTGAATTTTTGTCAGTAAAAATGAAATGAACTTTTTGTTAAAAATAAATGAAAAATAAGTAGACCGGTTTTTAATTGAATTTTCATTTATTTTATATTACAATTTCAGTTAATTTTACGTACAAAATATTGTGAGTGTGGGAATATAAATACATGTTTCGAAATGAATGCAGTGTTCACATGGCTATAACTAATAAACCAATACACATTTGAAGACCGTTGATACATAAAAACCTTGGCATTGACGTCACCTTCCACGTGAACTTTGCATTACAGAGATATTTATATTTTACATCGATATTTATATTTTTCCTATCGATATTTTCGATATTTTAAGACTATCGATATTATCGATTTCCAGAACAAGGCCGATTATGTATTTATTAAAAAGTAAACTCTGATATCATTTTATTAGTAATTTAAATAGTTTAAGAAATTCTTATAAAATAATCTTTTAGATAAATAATTTGGTTAAAATGTATTACATTTAAGCGACTCTTTTCTTTGGTTTTGATAAATTTTGACTTGTAAAAATTTCTTTCACTTATCGTATATGTATGTTGGAGAAATCGAAAGCAACCCATAATACAGAATATCTAAATTCTGTCTTTTTTCTAGATTTCTCTAAACATATAAAATCTTCCATTATACCATTTAAATCCTGTTTTATTTTAAACACTTCTAATTGTTTGGGTAAATTCTGTTGTTGCGTTTGCGTCCTGGCAAAGCACTGCACCGAACATTCTGCAAAAAAAGTTATTTTCCGAATTCCGTAATTAATGTTTTTGTACTGTATTTTAAAAATGTATTTATAGAAGGAAATATATTTTATAAAAAAAAAAATTCTAATTGGTGCACTTTGGCAACTTTTTTGGTGACTGTAGAATGAATGTATTTAAAAAAGGGAGTTGCCTTGCAACCTACGTTTTGGAACTCACCTATTGCTTAAAACACAAAAAATATGGTTTAATGCTACAAAAAATTATAATTTTTATTACAACGGTTAATCGACTGAAATTAACCGGTTTAATCGTTAATCGAAAAAAGCCAATTTTAAATTAACCGATCAGTTAATCGGGTAGTAATTAATCGGTTAACCGATAAACGGTTAACCGAATGAATACCCTACTAAATATGCTGTCAACGCTAAAAATTGCAACGTTTCGTAAAATTTCAAAATGTCTTGCTCTGACCTCGTAAATAAAGTTTTTTGTAAAACTAATGTAACTTTCTTTTATCACTTTTTTATCATTTGAAATCTTAAAATCTTTACAAGCCTTCTCAAAAATTTACCCCAAATAGCAAAGTTCAACTAAATCATCCTCTATATAATCGTAGTTTTAAAAAATGGTAGACAAAAAATAAAAATTGTAAAAAGCACTAAAGGCACTAACGAAAAATAGAAAAAGCACCAAGTTAGTGCTTTTTTTAGTTTGGCACTATGGATAAAGTTTTGGCGTTTTGAGGCATCAAAAAGCACCATAAATGGTGCCAAAAGCACTAAGTTGGCATCACTGCCGGTTGGTCTTTCGCCAAATGTTTAGGGGGTGAAAAATAGTAAACGTGTTATTCCGCTAACCTCATAGCTCTTAAACTTAAAGAGATACAGAATCGTACCTATTTTTGGTACTTTTTTACAAAATATTTTTCATTGATATAAACATACACACACACGTATAAAAAAACTTAAAACATTTAATTAGTTTTAAAACTCTTCAATAATATAATTTTATTGCACTCAAACATTGTCTATTGAAATTATATAGAATGACTTATTATTAACTTAAAATGTTTTTATGAATGTATAATATCAATTACAATTTGTTAGATAATAATTTTTGAACGTAATATCTATAGAAATCTAATTAAATTTGTTTACAATGACAACGTACTTAATAAATTTTTCTTTTTCTCTAGCTTTTGAAATGAAAAAAAAAAATAGTTTTATCTCTCTTATTGTATAACAACGTGATAGTGTAACTTATTTTATTTTTAATATTTTGCTAACTTTGTTACGATTTTACACCTAATGACTTTATCGAGGAAAAAGGTGAATAGGGGTTTTATATTAAGTTGCAAAAAAAGATAATTTTATAATGATAACTTTTTTTTTCAATGATTTATTAAGAAAAGTTATGAGTTGTTAGATAATTATGACTATTAGGTTCGTTAATTATAGTTTAACTGTTAGTTCAAGGTCTATAATAGAGTTTCTACGCGAGAAAGAATTCCCGGAATCCCGGTACATTTTTTTTAAAGTTTTTTCGAGAATTTCAAATAAAATTTTTTGAAATTTTAATTTGCTAGCATCGTTAAAACCAAAAACAAGATAAAAATATATTCTTTACTAAAAACTACCTACAAATCGAACTATTTTTATAACGCCAATAAATCAATGGTCTTTTTAATTGCTGATGAAATGTGTAAAAAGCTTCTTAAAGTAGAAAATGAAAATGTACACGATACACCATCACCAACACCAGATGATGAACCATCTACTTACTATCTTTAAAGAATACCTTGAAAAGACTTCATCAAATTCTAAAAAAAAATCAATGTTAAAATGAATAATAACTACTTAAGGCCATTTTAGACTATAATACTTTGTGTTAAGACATGTCAAAAACTTACAAATAATTCATAATGTATAATAGTGTAAAAACATTTTGTAATGAAATGTCAAAAAATACGTAAAGAAATTTGGCAGTCGTATGGTTCTCTCTATTTTTTGAAATTTTTCTAAACGATTAGATTTTTCATTTTATCAGAATTGTGTTTTTACAAAAGCACAAGAAGAAAATTAGGGATGGAAAATTAAAATTTTGTGCACAAATATTCACTATTATTTTTTCTAATAAAAAATTGCAAAACGATAAAACGATAAACGATTCGGCCCATTTTCAATAGGCTTGGTCCTTGTGCCAATAAGAACCTATGACCCAAATTTCATCAAATTATCTCCAAAATTGCGACCTGTACTTTGCGCACAAGGTTACATGGACAGCCAGCCAGCCAGCCTGCCAGCCGGACGGACATCGTTAGTTCGACTCAGAAAGTGATTCTAAGACGATCGGTATACTTTAAGGTGGGTCTAGGACCAATATTTAAAGGCGTTACACACATCAGCACAAATGCATAATACCCTCTCCACTATTGTGTGGGTATAAATATATAATTTCAAGTGAATTCTTTTAAAATTTAAATAAATCACAAATATTTGTTGTAAAAAATCGTTAAATACGGTACACAGACGAAAAAAAAAATAAAAATATATGATTGTATCAACTTTTCCACCCTAGAAGAAAATAAAAAAACAGCTGTTGAATAATTTGCCGGCCACATCAAAATAAAAATTACTAAATATTTAAGAAATATAAAAAATAAAGCAAAAATATATCTGAGGACCAAGGTGCAAATTTAAATGTGCAAGTTAGTGAATAATACGCCAGCTAACAATGTTCCAATGCTTAATAAAATGTTTTTTCGTCTTTATTTTGTAATCTAAAGTGGATCTCATAAATCACAAAGATTTTACTTTTTATTTGAAGTGTGATAGTGTAGAAGCAAAATGTAATGAAAAAAATTTCTCTTTGATTTTTTGACAATCAGACCAAAAATCATTTCATTTTGTAAGACCAAAAGTCTTAAGACTTGTGTGATAGTGTAAAACAGCCCTTAAGGCTAGATTACACTATCTCACAAGTCTTACGTATTCCATTATACTTTGCGAGATAGAAATCTAATGAGTTTTGTTGCGACTGTCAAAAAATCTAATTTAACATGACAGTTTGTGTTCACACCATCACACAAAGACTGAAGAGAGGGCAATAGTTCTACGCGACATCTACTAACTTTCTAGCTTTCTTGTTTCTATCCATCTCATACTTCTTTTCTTTACTGTCTCTACTTTTTTCTTTTAATTGAAGGGATTCACAATTGACCGTATTGGTGTCCGAGTGGAAGTGTGCCCTTGGGCGCATAACCCTTTTTAACTTAACCTAACCTATCACACAAAGTATAAACACTCACACATGAAATAAAATGCAACCCTGATCCAATGAAAACTATAATTGTTTAGAAAATTTTCGAAAAAACGATGAAGTCGTATGGGATGTCAAACTTTTTTTCATAATACTTGTAATTTTCATCACACATGCATTCACACCATCAGAATTTTACATATTACTTGAGTTTTTGACATGTATTAATACAAAGTATAATAGTGTAAACTAGCCTTAAGTATTAACAAGTTTTAATAATTCGTGAACTCCCAAAAAAAAAAAAAAAAATAATAAATATATACTACATACATATACATATCTATAATATATATGTATATATCGCTCATTTGCTGCAAGACCGGCATAACTCAAAAAATCCATTTCGAGATAAACGCATGTAAAGTTTTTTATGTGTTCTAACTACTTAGAAAAAAAGAAGACACATTCTCTTCAAACTGGGAAAGTATAAAAGATATAAAGATGAATTTAATACACAATATAAAGAAAAACAAATCGAACAATTCTGCATCTCTAACTCCAAAATTTCATTTTTTAGTTATGCCGGTCTTGCAGCAAATGAGCGATATGAATGTAACAATTTATTGGGTTTTGTTTTGGTTTTCTGTGGAATTAATGAATAATTTTATTAGAATGTTGTATATGTGTATATTCTTTTAAAAAAGTAAATAACTTTTGTCTTGAACCCATTTAATGAAACCATTGTTTTATTCTAAAAACCCGGGATTCCCGGGAATAATATTTTTTTGTATCGTTTCTCGGGAATAGAAAAAGTCTAGAAACCCTACTCCAAAACGTCTGACAATTGAATTTTAGTTTTCTTGCTAATATTTATTTTCTCCTTTTCTAAGGCCTTTGTAATAATTTCTATTTTGTTTTTTCCCTACTTCTAAAATGTAAACTAATTCATTAAAAAAAAAAAACAACAAAATAATTACTACTTCCTAATAGCGCCCGCCCATTAAAGGTTTGTTAACTAATCTTTATAAAAGGTGTTTGCAATAAAATTTTTTCATTACTTAAGATAGTATTTATAGTATTTATTTATATGAAGGAAATATAAAACTAATTACGTTGTTATTTTTAGTGCATTTTAAGGTGCACATTTAAAGGGTCTTCCAATAGGCACTTCCGAACTTTGACAGTTATAGGCGGCGAAACAACTTTCATTATTTGAATTTGAAGATTCAATTCTGTTTGAACACTAAAGCTACATCTGTCGAATTGGCTGACATTTATTCAGTATGTCACCATGGACGAATTAAGCATTCAACGATATATGAAAAAAAAATTAGGTAACCCTAACATTCATCGAAACATCATCTTTAGCGACGAGGCCCATTTCAAGATAACTGGATACTTCAACGAACAACACTGTCGAATTTGAGACGATACCAATCCACATGAGATCCAAGAGCGTCCAATGCATCCTGTTAAATTCACTGTTTGGCGTGGACTTTGGGTTGGGGTCTTCATCGGTCCACATTTCTTTGGGGACGAAGTTAGTCAATACATTACCGACAAATGCGTGCGGTGCGGTATGTGCGGTATTTTGGCCTGAATTAGGTAATATGGTTTCAACAGGACGATGCTACGTGCCGGGAGTCGAGGTTATGTGAACTGGCCATTACCGAGATCGTACGATTTGACCTTGTTAGTATTTTTCTTGTGGGTTTTCTTAAATCGCAGGTCTATGCGAATAAATCAGAAACCAAAGCGGCCTTAAAATGCACATAACTCATTACATCAGTCAATATAAAACTGAATTATGCGTCAGAGTCATGGAAATTTAGACGTTTATATTGCGCTCCACCCAGCAAATCCTCGACGGATATTTGCACGATGTTATATTTCATAAATAAAAACATCGAAAGGCCTTTCAAATTTCGTTGATATTAAGACATTTGTTTTATTACAATTTTCATATAGATAGAAAGCACTTATTGAAAGACCCTTAACAAATATATTTCTTAGAGAAAAAAAAAATATTTATGCAATAAAATAACGTTGTTTTACGGAAATAAAAATAACAGTAATAAAAAGCGGATAGTACGATTTCCAAAACGTTTTTCGAACTTTCATCGATACTTCATTACCAGGGAAACCATTGAAGACAGAAACAATATATTTATCCGTTTTAGATCTTTTTATGAATTTTGGCATCGATTTGTTATGGTGTTTTCTTTTCTACAAAAAAATTTAACATTTTATTTAAAAAACTGCAATTTGGTGTCAGTTTCTTAAAAACTTTTTGTTTTAGAATAAAACAAGCCACCCTTTTCGGGACCAAAATTTTTAAGAAACAGACACCAAATTGCATTTTTTTTAAATTAAATGTCAAATTTTTTTGTAGAAAAGAGAACACCGTTAGTGTCTATTTTTGCATATTTTACCGTTTGCAGCATTTTTTTTTGCATAATTTAGTTAAAAGAGCTTTTTTGCAGCATTTTCTTAAGTTTATAGCGCATATTTTGCCTTTTTGGGGCATTTTTTTTTTATACATTTTAGGTTCTTTTTTTTTGTGATCTAACGATGTTTATCCGTCCGTCTGGCTGGTTATCTGTCTATGTTAACCTTGTGCGCAAAGTACAAATTGCAATCCTGTAGATAATTTGAGCAAATTTGATAAATACATTTTAATTGCACAAAGGACGAAGTTTCCAAATAATACCCTTCGTAACCGTTAACCATCTTATTATGTTGGTATTTAGATTGAATTCGCCCCCAAAAATCTCAAAAATTCGTCTGTAAATATTATGGTGTTTGGGCTTTACCGATTATAATTTTAGGATTGCTTTTATTACATGGAACTTTTAATACAATGTTGAATATATTGTTTACAAATTAGCAATTTTTATTTTTTTTGGCATATTTTTAACAGTTTTCAGGTCACATTTTCAAGTTTTTACTGCATATTTAATGCACATAAAACTCGTTTTTTAGAGCATATTTCTGGTTTCCCTGTTCTTTACATTATGGAGCCTGTATTTGTCAATTTTATTTTGAAGTATATAAACTCTAATATACAGTTATATTGATTGCTGTCATATATTTAATTGGATTTTTCAAATATTTTTAATATAACATTTTGTAAAAATTCGATTACAAATATTGAAATATTTAACGTTTCATTGCAAATACTCTTGGGATGTTTTTATATATAATTTTGAACGTCGTCTATTCATTTTTTGTATTTACGTTTAATTTCGTCTTATTTTTTTTATGTGAAATTATAATCAATTTGTATATAACAAAATATAACGTAAATTCAAACATAACATTCTTACTGGAACAATCTGTATACGACAGTTACGCATAAAATCTTAAGGTGTGTTCAGACCTAACAAATATTTGACAAAAAAGTCCATAAAAACGTGACCAGTAAACTCTTTAGCTTTTAGTGGTGTGCTGAAAATCAAAAACGTATAATGCAAGAATTTCGAAGTTGTTTTTAATACACTTTTAATCTAAATTAAGAGAAATACTCGTATAATCTGTACAATTAAAATGAAATGTTGTCTGTTGCTGATCGCATAACTTGAGAACGGCTTGACCGATTTGGAAGATTTTTTTCTTTAAAATGATCGCCATGGTCCAACTCCATCGATTTGGCTAATTTTTTTTCAAATGTTTGTATTAATCCATTTTAAGTTTTCATTGAAAGAAAAATTTACCACGCCTACTTTTACGCCCACTTTTTTTATTTATTTGACCGATTTGGACGATTTTTTCTTTAAAATAATCGCCATGGTCCAACTTAGGTTTTTACGCAAAGAAAATATTGCCCCGCCCCCTTTTACGCCAACTTTTTTCGATTTATCTAAAATCAGAAAACGGCTCCATCGATCATTAGTAATCAGCCACCGAGCGAAGCCGGGGCGACCAGCTAGTATTTGTAATAACATTTTTTTATTACAGAAATCTTATTAAGCATTACTTAAAATTCTTAAGTTTTACGTTTTCGATTTCCAGCCCTGTTTATTTTTAACAATTTCTATTGATTTGCCAAACTTTATTTGTAAGAGATCATTGTGTACAATGTAATTTAGAATCTTTTAAAAGATGTTTGATCCAGCACAGCGTTTTGCAAAATCAAATAATTTTTTTAAATTACTAGTGGTTACGTGTGGGATATCAAATTTTTAATATGTGTGAACAAAGCTTAATACATACTAATACAAAAACCAATTTAAAGTTAAAACTAAAACTACTTTCTGGCAAAGAAAGTATATTATTGACAACAGTATTAGACAATCGAGCCTGTTCTGAGAATCACGCCATTTCCAAATAATGTGCTTTTAAAATCATGCGAGTGATTTAGTGGTGTTCTGAAAGTCTTGTGTAAACTGATTTTCAGAACAGGCTTGATTATATATAGATAAATATATATATAATATATAAGATAAAAAAATCTGTAATTAACCTTAAAAACTTGTGCAATTTCAATTATTTTTGCAAAAAAAAAAAAAAAAAAAAAAAAAAAAAAAACCCGTAATTTAAAACATAAATTCAACTAAAAAGAAACATTTTTAAAGAACGCAATATTTCCAAATTTGTTATTTTGATAACCATTAAGCTGAAATTCTGATATTTAAATGATTTCTTTAGTTTCTAGACAACTATTTTACCACAACAAATGTTTTCAACAAATAAATATAAACATGTCTTATCTTGTTGGACTTATTAAATATGTGTTGATTTATAGAAAATAATATTGTTCAAGTGTACTTATATCGCTTTGTTATAAAACTTCTCAAATAATGGATTGCATAGCAAAGTTTTCCCATCCCTGCCCAATCAATGCGATTGGTAAGTGTATGTACTTTATACTATGTATTAAGTACATACAATTTGTATAACTTTTACGTTCGTGTGTGTGTGTTTTTTTTATAAAAAAAAAAAAAAAACATCCCTGTGTTAAGCTATGGTCACATTTAACAAACATTTGAATCTCCACACGTAACCACTATTTTAATTAAACATTTGTTTAATTTTGCGTTATTATAATAATTATTAATTGCATTACTCTTTAATTTTTTCCAGTAATAAAATTTAATAGATACGCAAAGTTATTAAAACGAAAGTTAAAAGTAGATCAATTTAGTGGTCACGCATTTTTTTTGATTTTTTTGTCAAGTATTTGTTAAATGTGAACAACATGCCTCAAGTTAGACAAAAAAGTAATTTACAATTACTCCTAGAAGTTGAAAAAACATTTTGAACTAAAGAGTGCTTTTTTTAGACGTATAGAACTTCCGATAGGGAGATAACTGTAAAACTAGCTTGCTGTCATACTCATTAAGTGTGTTTGACTTTTTCCAGTATACTTTGGCAAAACGCCATGCAACGACCTACACAAGAACAACGTATACAAATCTTTTTTATTTATTGACAAAATTCAGGCTCTATTCGCCAAACTTATAGAGCACTTCGTCAAGTTAACGGTGCGCATAATCGTTCATCTGATCAGCTAATGCGCAAAACTGTGGAATCAGCCAAAAGTTGAACCAGACTTTTATCGTTAAATGATCTTCAGCGATGAGGTTTAACGGGTATGTAAACATTCCGACAAAATTACTATTTGTGCGATTTACATGCTGAAGGCGTCATCGGACAATTTGTCCTCAAATTCGAAACCGGTGAAAACATCGTGAATGTTTTCACACGATTCCTATTGTCATTGCAAATCATTTAGACAACCAATAGTTCCAACAAGATGGCGAAACGTGCCATTCTGCGCGTGAAACAAACACTTTGTCGATTCAAACGTTTGGTAACCGAATTATCTTAAGAATTGAACCATTGTCCACCTCGTTCGTGTGATTTGACGCCTTTGGACTTTTTTTGTGGGGGTACTTCAAATTTTTGGTCTATGCTGGTAAACCACTGATTGATCATTTAGAAGTTAACATTTGTCGCTCTATTGACGAAATAAGTCCGGGCTTGCTAGAAAAAGTGGTAAAAAATTAGACCGACAGGATGGTGTTCATAAAACTATTAAAGCTATTTAAAACAACATTTTGGCCATTCCGTTCAATTTGTTGTGTTTTATTTTTAAAAAATATTTATTAGCATCCAAAAAATCACCCCGTTTCCCACCCTATAGTTTTATGTTTTCTTTTCTTGGAATATTAAAAACCAACAAATTATATGAAATTAAATTTATTTTCAAATGTACAGACTAATTTTAGTTTTTTTGAGGTCATTACAAAAATTATTATGAAATGCTTTAAGTAAAATGGAAGATGAAAACACGGCAACATTTTTAAGTTCTATAAAAGTTTTACCGTTTTATTTTTGTCAAAAATATAACATTAAGGCCCGTTTTCACAACTTACCGATAGCTAAAGGTAGGATTTTATCGGACGTATAAAACCTGTTCTATTATTGCAACTTTACTTTTACCTACCAGGTAGAATGGACCTTAATTTACTTTATCGCTCACTTTTGGTTAAAGTAAAGTTTTAATAATGGAACAGTTTTTATAAGGCCGTTTAAAGTCTACTTTAAGCTATCGGTAAGTTGTGAAAACGGGCCTTAATGGGTTTGGATTTGAAAGACATCTAAACCTCAGACGGGTTTCCAAAGTTATGTTATTTTTTTAAGTTAGAAACTTAGAAACAAATTTTAGTAAAATACTTTCAACTAAAGTAAAAATTATTCTAGCAAGAACGTTCTAGCTTGATCAAAAATTTCGGGCTATTAAACTCTTGTTGGTTCATCCAACTCTGCTAGATCAAGGCCCAGTAGCTTGGCTAAGCGGGCCATAAGGACGAAAGTTCTAACTGGGTTCACACTGCAGTTCAGTAGCTCCGGTACGTCGTGAGTGCCTTTTCCACATGCAGGGCAAATCTCTGGGATGGTGTTGTTGATTCTGGACCAGTATGAGTTTTGATGGGTGCACCATCCTGTTCTTAATTGTGCCAATACCACTCTGGTCCGACGTGGTAGGCCACGTACTTTGTTTGCAACGTTTGGCGGACGACCTTCTTCAACAATATTTTCTCGGTGGCTATTTATGGCAAACCGACTCTTATCAATTGTGTTCAGTACTGTCTGTCCTATATGAAGTTGGGGCCGTCACGTAATCCATATGTTGTTGGACCAAATTTGTTGTGCCGGCTGCCTATTGGGGCGGTTTGTTAGCCTTCCAAATTATCAGCGCCTTTTATGTCCTATTGCTTAGATTACTTTTTCAAATTCTTCGACGAACTTCTTTATCACTTCTTATCAAATGTTTAATTCACCAAATACGTAGAAATAATTGTATGAATTATACATATGAGTTATTTTATTTATCATTAATTATGCATTCTCCTCTATTTCATTCTTTAATGCTGACTCATGATTATCGTATTTTTATTTTAAATTTGTTGTTGTATTTTCTTGCAGCAACAAAGTTGAACGAAAAAAAATACATATTTAAATTTAGCAATTTCTAAAAATGTATTCAATACAATTCAGTCTGCGTAACGCGCATGTGTTTGAAAACAAACATTTTCAAATGAACCGCCAGAAATTGTGGCCTTGAATATTGTGGATTTAAAAATCGTAAAAGTTTTGAGCAAAAAGATTTAAATGAAATATTTGTTATCTGTAAAATTTTACTTCGCAATTGTAGACGAAATTTAAAAGTGAACGTAAACGTTTTTAGGAATTATTTATCATTTATAACACAATGAAATAGATCGATTTATGAAAACACCAATTAAATATTGAAATTTACATTTTGATTAAAGTTTACATTAGTAAAAGTATTTTAAAAATTAATTTGATTTTGCACAAAAGCTGTTTTCTTTGGCGAAAACAAATAAAACGTTGCAATAATGTGCTTTTATATTTTTATAAGGTTTTAAATTGTATTATTGCAATTTTAAGAAAAAATATGGAAAGGTTATCAGGTATTTCATTATATTCCGATAATCAGGTCGAAAATTTTACAATACCTCTACGCAATTTCGATTTTCTGGTAAAAAGCTCAAAGAAAAACACGCATGCTATTTAAAGGGTCTTGTTGCATTAAACACTTCCTATCTTGCACACAAAGAAACTAGTATTAAGCTAGAAATGTACTGGTTGGTTTTAACTTTGAACTAGTTGGGTTTTTATTTATAATAGTTTTAAAGTAGTTGCTTTTTCTATAGAAAAAAAGCAATATTTAATATTACTTCAATTTTTTTCACACTTATTGCAGCATTGAGGAAAATTAGAAAAATTCTAAACTCTTACAGCTGTACCTAAACAATAGCGAAATGCGGAACGGTTTCTTCCACATAATTGAAATAAAAACTTGAGATAAGACCGCTAGTTTGACAAAAAGTAGCTACATTGCCATTATTTATTAACAATAGCGGCCAACTTCACTATTAAACGCCCTGTCACAAACGTATTTTTCAATTGCAAAGCGTTGAGGCCGCGTTATTTAGGGATGCATCGTACAAATCGTATGGGCATGACAATTTTGGACAACTGAATCGCGTGCCGCTTTTCTTTATATACGGCTGTTACCATCCCCGTGTACCAGAAATACAGAGACAATATAACTTTTTATTTTCCTGTTTCACATATTGCACTTTTGTTGGCTGCCACCTTTGTTTACAGCAGAACTTTGAATTAAAAGACACCAGCAAAATGGAGCGACATGGTTTATGTCATCATTCTGCTTTGAAATGAAATGTTTGTCATTATCAGGGAAACCAGAAATATGCAATTGCATGTTTTTCCTTGTGCGACTAATAAAGGCAGAAACAATATATATATCCGTTTTAGAACTTTTTATGAATTTTGGCATCGATTTGTTAGTGCATATTTTTGCATATTTTACCATTTGCAGAATATTTTAGGTGAAAGAGCCCTTTTGCAGCATTTTTTAGGTTTATAGCACTATTTTGCCTTTTTAATGCATATTTTGATACATATTCAATTTTTTTAGATGCCTACAATAGCTTTCGCAGCAAATAAAAAAAACAATTTTTTTTCGAAAATCTGTTACTTTAATTTCGACATCTACATTTAATTTTTCCTCTTAAATTGTAAGACAGAGCAGGTTGTCATTAAGAATAAAAGTTATGCGATTTGTATCTACACCAATCTTTTAGTATTCCGATTGACTCAGAATCACTTTTTAAAGTGATCTAACGATGTCCATCCATCCGCCTGGCTGGTTGTCTGTCCATGTTAGCCTTGTGCGCAGAGTACAAGTTCTAATTTTGTAGATAATTTTATCAAATATGGACGAAGTCTATGCAAATGGTGAGAATTGGTCTATAATTTCACATCCAAATTAGACTCTTTGTGTCCGCAAGCTATCTAATTAGGATGGTATTTAAATTAAATTCGTGCAAAAAATATTTTACTTCAAATTAAATTATTTTCGAATCGTTTCACATTTGCTCAAAGCTCCCGTCCTTAACTAGCTTTAAATTCCTTTTAAATGTTAGCATTTGTTAACAGTTTAGCGACCGTACCTAAAATCCCTTTAAGACAAAAACCCATATGGATGTTTATATCTAAATAATATTCGGCGCAAACATCTCTTATATGAATTTTAACCTTTTTTAGGTTTTTTTTAGATTTTGTTATTAAATTGTTGAATATTGTGTCTTCAAATAAGTAATTTTAATTTTAGGGCATATTTTTAAAATTTTTCAGGGCATATTTTCCAGTTTTTACTGCATATTTAATGCGCATAAAACGTTTTTTTTAAAGAATATTTCTGGTTTCCCTGGTCATTATTCTGCTTGAAAATTGTATTTAACCTATAATTTAAACAAATAGAAATCGGGAATTTTTCCTTCTTTTTATAAATTATTTAATTTTTAAAACATGAAAATAATTTTTTAGCTCTGAAACCAACCAAAAATTTATGTTTTCTTCTTGTAGTGTTGGTGTTGTTCCTACAACGAACAATTCATTTGTTTCTTATCTTCTTTTGTGGTGCTGTTGTTGTTTCTGCAACAAACGTCGTCACTTTTAAAGCAGTGCAGACTAAATTTTACAATTTTTCTCATTATTTCACTATTTCGACGCTTAACAATTAGTAATAAAATGGCTTAAATTTTTACTAGTTACGATTTAGCTGCAGTGTATCTTTGAATTATAATTAAATAAAGGATGTATAAGATAAAATCGAATTTTTTTTTTTATATTTATTGTAAAGGCCTATCGATGCCATAATTATAGAACATAAAATCGTGGTAAAGTCCGCCGAGGTTTAGTTGGATAGCGCGCAGCAGAAATGTCCAACTTTCCATGACTGATGCATAATTCCTACTAAATTTTACCTATTGCATGGGTAAGTTGGCCTGTTTGTGGCTTGTTCGCATAGACCTGCGACTTAAGAGGACCCCACAAGAAAAAGTGTAACAGGGTCCACGTGAGATGACCATGTCCTTAACACGTTCGCGCAGAATGTTCAATGTGGCAAAAGCTGTGTGGCGCGTAATGCCGTCCTGTTGAAACTACATGTCGCTGGTGTCTATCCTATAATTCATGCAAACAAAAGCTGTGAATCATCACCGTTGACGGGAAAGATCACATTAACTCCACGTGAGATGACCATGTCCTTAACACGCTCGGGCAGAATGTCCAATGTGGCAAAAGCTGTAAGGCGCGTAACGCCGTCCTGTTGAAACTACATGTCGCTGGTGTCTATCCTATAATTCATGCAAACAAAAGCTGTGAATCATCACCGTTGACGGTGATGGTTTGAACAACTTTATCTCAAAGAAATATGAATCGGTAAACATCCCAGCATAAAATCAACACCAAAACGTAACTTTCGGGACGCATTGGACTCTTTTCGATCTCATATGGATTGGTAGCTTCCCAAACTCAATAATTTTGTTTGTATAAGTACTTAGTTATCTAGAAATGAACCTTGTCGCTGAAAATTAGGGTTAGTTTAAACATTTTTTGCACGTTTCGTTGAACACTATCCGTCCATGTTGATTTGGAAAAACAGACTGAATAAATGACCGCTAATTTAACAGATGTAAGTAGCTTTAACAATATGTCCGCTATAAGCTGTTAAAGTTTAATAGTCGCTATTGGAAGACCCTTAAATATATTATATCGATGAAGTTTCGATACAAATTCGAAATAATTTTGCAAACTCGGAAAAAATACCCTTTTTCTAATAACTCCTACTTTAAATATTCTTTTAAGATTGTACACAATTTCCCCCATGTATTTAAAAAAGGGTCATATATGATCCAAAAAAGGGTAGTTATTGTTATTATTCACAGAAAAAATGTTCACCAAAATTTTTACAATTAATTAAATAATGCTGTTTCAAAAATTTTTTTTAATTGTTTCAATTAATTTCCCTTAATTGAAAATAAAAATTATTTTGTTTGTGTGTATATTTGCCAATTTTTTAATTGTTTCAACTAACTGTGTTGATTGAAAAAACATTTTAATTTGTGTTTACGTTTTATTAAGCCTCTTTTGCTGGTGGACACATTTCAATTAAACCTATTGATTGAAACTAAACAGCAAGAAAAGCTCAAACTTACAAACGTGTTAATTGATATGATCAATTTGTTTGCTGGCGGAAAATCAGTACAGAATTTAATTAATAGTACAAATTTTCTAACAATACGTTAATTGAAATTGGTTTTTCATTTTTTATACCCTCCACCACAATTTGTTGTGAAGATGGTCTATTAAGTTTGTCATTCAGTGTGAAACTTTTTTATTATTCATCTCAGACCCCATAAAGTATATATATCCTGGGTCCTTGAGTAATTCTAAGTCGATTTAGCCATGTCCGTCTGTCTGTCCGTCTGTCTGTCCGTCTGTTGAAAACACGCTTACTTTCGAACAACTCAAAAGAAATGAACAAACTTGGTGCCAAATTGCGGTTCAGTAGGACCAGAGCTATGAATAAAAATTTGGAACCACCACCTAAAAAAATTGATAATTTTGTTACAAAAAATAACATAACATAAAGATAAGATTTTGCAAAAATTTGTTTTATTTGACTGGAAATCACGCTGTTAAATTTCGTGAAGATCCGTCCATAATTTACCCTAAGCCCCATATAAACAATACTCCCGGAAAACAGTTTAGTACGCCTAAAACTGTAAAAATAACTCTAGCGTAACAAAATTTGGTACGTCACAGTTTTTTAGGACTAGAAATAACACTGTGAAATTTCGTGACGACCGGTCCATAATTTACCTTAGGCCCCATATAAACCCTACTACCGGAAAACAGTTTAGTACGCCTAAAACCGTAAAAAATACTGCAATCATAACAAATTTTAGCTCGTCACAGTTTTATAGGACTATAAATGATACTGTGAAATTTCGTGAATATCGGTACATAATTTACCCTAGGCCCCATAGAAACCCTACTCCCGGAAAACAGTTTAGTACACCTAAAACCATAATTAATAATGCTATCATAACAGAAATTGGTACGTCACAGTTTTAAAGTACTAGAAATGACGCTGTGGAATTTCGTGATATTCGGTCCATAATTTACCCTAGGCCCCATATAAACCCTACTAACGGAAAACAGTTTAGTCGCCTAAAACCATAATTAATAACAAATCGTCACAGTTTAAGATAATAATAACATCATACAGATATGACTCCTTAAACATTCGAACTGTCGGTGGAGGGTTTCAAAGATTCGGCACAGCCGAATATAGCACTCCAACTTGTTCTGTGTTATTATTGCTTAAAAGTGGAACACCGGCAATAGACGTCATTTAAGATAATCAACAAGAATATTTTCAACCTGTTTTCTATTTGTTGTTTCTATGTTTGACTATTTTAATATATTCTTTAAACAAATTTAGTGTCGCGTGCTACACGTGTTCAGTGCCAAAAGCAACAACTTAAATAAACACTAAAACAAGTTTTGTTGTTTTTGTTTTTAATCATTTATAATTTTTTAAACATGCCACGACGACTTGTTGATAACCCTATTAAATTTTTATTAGTTTTATAAACATTTAATTTTTTTTCTTTTTGAAATTTGTTAATATGCAGTGTAAATTTTTTTAGGTAAACTAAGGCTTTAATTACAAACCAGGAAATTGTTGGAATCACTCTTTTGAAGTACCTTATTAAGTTTAGCAAACGTTCTGATTTCCATACGCGTAGATTTCTTCTACTTATGTCTAATGGCCATTTTCTCAATGTATAGACAAACTGTCTGTTACTTAATGTCAACATAAATTTATTGGAACGATAAACTGTCCGTTAAAGATGTTGGTTTCTCAATATACCGACAAAAAAACAAAGTTTTAAGCTGGCAACGCCACTCAAAATACATGTAAAAGTTGGGAGTCAGCTGATTGAATTTATCTGTAAGGCAAATAAAAGGAAAACAAATAATTGGCAGATGAGTGCCGGTTAGCTTTGCGATAAAATCGAAGCAAATGAGTCATAAGTCTTATAAACAGAAAGTCTATATGTGATCCCCACACTGAAAGAATTTTCTTCGCAATACTAACGAATTTTGACATTAATCCCATGAAAAATTGCATTATAAAGGAACCTATGCAGCGCTTCGTTGGATCAATGAAACCTGTTTCATTAAAAGGACTTAATGAAACATTACATTAGATCCATGAATATTATTCATTGGATGAATACTTTCAATAAAGTAAAATTTTTTATTTTTTTTTATTTTTTTTTTTATTTTTTTTTTCTTCTTTCTTATTTTCTTTTACTTTATTTTATTTTTTATTTTTTTTTCTGTCTCTGGTGGGATTCGAACATGTAACCTCGGTGCTGATAGACTATCTCACTACCAGCCAGTCTACCGGGGCAGTGTAGTTTTTGTATAAAAAAACTATGTTTTTTTCTCAATTAAGACCGTAAATATGAGATTAAATTGTCATTAAATTGTTATTACAATAACAACGTTGATTGAACGTGGATTGAAAGTTTTTGTTTCATTACTATAATGACATTTTTATTGTCATAATGAAAATTTAAATTTATGAAGGCAATTATTGAAATATGTTGCTTTTATAAAAAAATTTTTTGATTTCATAAATTTAATGGCATACATGTAACATTAGATGTATAAAGTTATTAAATCTTACATTTTTTAAATAACAATTAAACATTTTTTTAAGGAAACTATAATTTTGTATTAATTTATGAATATAGTTATGTTTGTATATTGTTTTTTTAAGTTCCCAATTAAAATTTTTTGTTTAACTTGGACAACCTTAAGTTTTCATATATCCAATGAAAATTTTTAACGTAATTACGAAATCTAATGAAGCGATTTTAACGAAAATACTTCATCAAACCTATGAAATTCCATTTAGACAATGAAAATTTTCATTTACCCAAGGAAAACTTTTTTATGAAAATGATTCATTAAATATATGAAGCATTTTTCTTACAGTGCAGATGTTCTGTTATTTGTTTTGTTATTGTCCCAATTAAATTTTGTTAGGACTGAAGTTTTCTCTTGAAATCCAACCAATTTATAGCCTTAAACTTTTATTTTTGCTCTTAAGCGGTCTATACGCAAAAAGTTTTTGTATGTGTGCTTGACGTACTAACAAATTTTTTTCTAATTCCAAAAATAAGCTTGATAAGTATTGTGATCGTGTATAGACCGATTTATGTCATAATCTTTAAACACTTTGCTTTTGGTGTTAACTTAATTTTTTTTTGTTTTTTTGGTAATTGTATTATTTTCTAACGACATTGCAAATAAATAACCATTTGAGTAAACAAAAAATGTCTAATTGCTGATTTTTTGTCACTTCTTAAAAATACAAGTTGAAATCTTTTATCATGATTTCGTTGAATCGCTTTTATTTCGATTTCCTACTCCCCCAACCTACCTCTGCTGACGTACTCACTATGCACGAGTTGCTTACGAACTTTTTAAACAAGAACCTTTCAGCAAGAAAGTGAGGCACCATCAACTGATCAGAGTCTCTAACATCCAAAATTTATTAAGATATAATTAGTAACTAAAAGTTTGAGAATAAAAAAACTCTCTATCCGGTCATTCTCGTAGATGCTCGGATATTTTAAAGGAATTTTTTATGGTATATCAACCATGTTCGGATTTTGACGGCTACTGCTTCATATGCACGATCTTTATCACCTAGAAGAATGTTTTGTCGTGTCTAGAATATAGAGGCCTCTTTTCTTTCGGTATTTAGTTCTATATTATCAGATTGCTTGGCACCAGTTTTGTTTTTCTAGAAAATTTTGAAATGGTAAATCTAATTTAAAATTTTTAGAAAATGTTACTTTTGGTTAAAAAATGTGTATTTAAAGGTTATTATGATATTGCCAGATATTCAATTAAGCAATATGATCTTTTGCTGCTAAATTAGTTTTTTTTTTAGTTTTTGTCTAGATGAAGTATTATTTGTACTTTTAATAGTAAAATACTTTTTAAATGCGAAAATCTTTCGCCTTGACGTTTAAGTACCGTAGGCACTCAAAATTTGTTATGGAGTCCGGTGTCTCCCGGAAACCTTCTTCTTCCACTTGGAACCGTGGATTGTTCGCGGCTGCATTAACAGCTAGTCCGCTTATTAACGAAACCTCCCACTATCCGAAACCTAAGGACTCGCCATGTATTCAGCTGTGCTTCCTTAAATTTTAGAATGATCAACTCACTTGAATAAAACCATAAGGCTTATTCTCGATCACTGCCCATTCCTCTCCCGACTGCGAGTGCATATAAATTTAAAGGTATCGGTTATTTAACACACGTTTTAGTTTTTTTTAATAACATCTCCGTGACTGCATGACTTCACAAAACGGGAGACTTGTACTTTAGGGAAGACAAGATTGGCGGGTTTCCCAGATAAAGAGTATTGTTAAATTTAATAAAAAAAAATTTTTAAATTCTTACTGCAATGGACTCACCTGGCCTCACTTTCGCATACGTTACTTTCTAATGACCTTGGCATATTAAATTTTACAAAATATTGCAAAATGTAAAAGTATTGTATTTTATGTCTTATATTTCTATGCCAAGTTTTTGGTTTGATTTAAATCTTTCTATTTACACAATCTTGTTCTATACATACATATATATCTAAAGGGTGTTTTTTTAACTGCATGATAACTTAAGATGAAATACAAGACAGAATCATTGTTCGTTGCAAGATTTTTATTATAATCTGGTAGATAATTTCATGGCATTTTTTTCAATATGATTTCTAGCATATGTCCGCCGCGGATGCGAGTTACGTGATCCATTTGATCAGTATATTCTTTGACTTCTTTTTCCAATCATTTTGGCAGTTGGCGTCAATGGTGGCTTGAATATTGGTTTTCAATGATTTAGCTGGTTTGTCGGCATAAACCAATGACTCAACATAGCCATATAAAAAGTAATCCAAAAGGGTTAAATCGGACAACCGAGGAGGCTAGGGAATAGGCCAACTCCTGGAAATAAAGTTGTCACCAAATGGATTTTGCAATAAATCGATTGTATGGAAATTGCGCCGTCTTGTTGGAACCAAATTTGGTTGATGTTTAGCTGATTAATTTTTCGAAACAAAAATTAAGTCAGCATGGCTCTATGAGCGTCATTCAAATTAACGAAAGCTCCTTGCTTATTTCGCAAGAGCGTGTTAACCGCACCAAGCAATAACTTTTATTGTATGTAATGGTGATTCATTAACGGCTTGAGGATTGTCTCCATTCCAAATACAGCAATTTTGATTATTGACGTAGCATGTTAACCATAAATGAGGAGCTTCGTAAAATGGACGAAGAGCTCTATGAACTCTATGCGAACATGCACGACAAACAAAATCTTATTAATTAAAAATGTTGTATGTGCTGGTTCACACAGGTCAAGTTTGACTCTTCAAGTCTCGAGCTTTTAGGAGAGAGGGGTAAAGAGAATGGAAAGGGGTACATACTTGACCGTACCAGTCAGTTTTGTATTTTTCTTTTCTTTTTTCATCCGTAATATAATAAAAAGCTACAAAGTTGAAGGAAAAGAAAACAAAAATTAATTTTGTGCATGAACGTGAACGCAAGTTCAAAAGAAAATTTAAATAAAACTGTTCAAGTAAACTTGACCTGTGTGAGCCAGCACTATGTATTTCCAAAGTAAGTTTCCACAATTTGTCTAGCGTTATAAACGATTCTTAATGACTAGCCAAACAAATCATATTAAAGGCTAGTTTATACTATCTCACAAGTCTTACGTATTCCATAATACTTTGTGAGATAGAAATCTAATGAGTTCTGTTGCGACTGTCAAAAAATCTAATTTAACATAACAGTTTGTGTTCACACTATCACAAAAAGTATAAACACTCACACATGAAATATAATGCAACCCTGATCCAATGAAAAGAATTATTGTTTAGACATTTTTCAGAAAACGATGAAGTCGTATGGAATGTCAAACTTTTTTTCATAATACTTGTCATATTCATCACACATGCATTCACACCATCTGACTTTTACATATTACTTGAGTTTCTGACAGCCTTAACCGATATCGAAGATTCTCATGCAGCTAAAACAACACCCGATACATAACAATTCATGTACATATGAGTAAATTTTTGTTGAAAATATTAACAAATGTGTACAAAAAAGATTTGAAAAAATGCAATTACAACTGACATGCAAAATAGCATGTTAAGAATTTAGTTGACCGCTTTTTATTTTGAACATTTTTCGTTAATGACTGAATATTTCATAGTACTGTGTGAAAGTTTTCAGCTTTTATTTGATCGTAGTTTAATGGTCTAATGCAATTTTCCTAAAGTTAAATGGCGTTGTTTTTAAAAATATATTTTGTATACATTTTTTTTTAACGAAAAAAAATAAATGAAATAGTTTCATAATTTGTAATTTAGGAACAATTAAAAAGAAAAATGTTTAAATAATTTGGTTTTATTATAAAAATTTTAGCAAAAGCTGAAAGAATTTCTATTTCTAGAATTAAATGTTGAATTCCGCCCTAGATTATGGGTAAAAGAAACACCAGGCATTTTTAAAATCTTTTTTTCCCGCGATTTGGTGTTAATAGAGTTTTTATTTTCCCGGACATTTTTATTTCCCGGGAGAGCGGGATTGATTTTTCAATTTCTTGGGAATTTCCGGAAATTCCAGCGCAATACAAACTTATTTTAACAAAAAAAAAAAAAAAAAAAAAAATTATCAATGCAATATAAAAAATAGAAAAATTTCAGTTCTTCAAATTATTTAAACGAAATATTAAGAAATATATCTTTGAAAATAGGATTTTGGTACAAAATAGGGGTTTACAGAATCGTTTGACAGAGTATTTATAATTTTATTCAAGAAAAGACCTTTCAATGAGAAAACACGTTTCCTTTGTTTGCCTTTATAGTCAAAAAAGCATAACCTCGGAACACTTTTAGTTTTTACCAATTCCTTCAAAAACTTGGAATTCTTAAAAAAAATGATTTTCTTTGAATCGTCAGCTGATCAAGCGCGAGTCTTATAGAGTTGCGCAGATGGGATTGATTGACGAATACACTTGCTCCATATCCAGGGCATTTTGGCCTGGCTATGATGAACAGAGAACTAGCTCTCTACTTAGGTTCAAAAGGGACCAGATTAGAACAGTGGTCTCGGTTGTGCCCAGCCTCTAGCCTGTGGGGACTCATGTGAGGAGAATGGGTCGGAGATTCAATGACTACGGCAGATGTTATCATAAAGAGGGGGAAGAGGAAACTGTGTTTAGTTCTCTATGTCAATGTCCTGGAATTCGGGGCATAAGGGAAAAATGCCGGGGAAAGCCGGTGTTTGCCTGCTTGGAGGATCCATTTAGGTTGCTTCTTCTCTTCATTCGAAAGACAAATTGGTTGAAATCTGCAGGTGATGCCTACTGAGTAACTGCTCCGTATGATGGGCATTGGCGTTGAGTATCACAAAGGGACCCCCGAGGGAACCTTCCCAAGGAAAAAAACAAAGTCAAATAACCCTGTATTTGTGTTCGTAAGTATATCGTCACCTGAAACGCAAAAGGCCGCAACTAACCAAAATTTAGAAATCAACTTTTTCTTTGATTCTGTTGTATTGCATCAAAACAAATGCCCACAAAAAGTTTGGGATTCTTTCGACCAAATTTTGCGATTTATTAGCAAAAAACATAAGGCCCTATCTACAAAAGGTTATATGGTAAACGCTGAAAGGCGTTACTAACAGTTTGCATTATATGCAAAATTGTCAATTGGCAAAACAACTGATAGAGTTTATAAGAAAAATGGAAGAAAAATAAATTATAAACATTAAAAAAAGGGTTTTTGCTTCTCCTGTAAAACTTTCAAAATGTTAGCTAGGGCCTCTTGCGTTTTAGATGACGATATGCACAAATATGACTGCATGTACATTTTTTTCTTTTACTCTTTCTCTTTCATTCGCTGTGAATAAAATTATTGTTTTGCAGCTTTTATAACCGAAAAAAGTTGAAATTGATTGATGCATGTGACCATATTGGCAACTTTGAAAGGGAATTGAAAAGAAATCGAGCATTGGAAGTTGAAGCGTTTAAATCTAGACTAACGAAATATTTTTCGTTTGTATAATTTGCACAAGACAAAAAAAAGTTTTAATCAGGGCAAATATTTTAAGCTCTACTTCTGGAAAATAAAACTTTTTTTGCATATTTTTTTTGCAAGATTTTAAGAAAAAACCTTTATGTGCACAAAATACAAATTTGGCCAAAAGATTTAATTTCCCATATATTGATTGAAACTGGAACCAAAAACAGTTTTGGTATTTGTTTTGTTTATTATTAAGGCGTTTTAAGCGTGTTTTTTGAGCTTTTTGTTTATATACTTTTATATTTTTTTAGTAGTGAGCAATTATATTAGTAAAGGGGTTGCGGCTTCACAAACCCGCCTGGGACTTTTATCTGTTTCACCTGTTTAGCGGGCTGAAGGTCTACGTTACTATTGCTCGTTAAATTAGAATGAATATATGGAAGTATATTCCATTTGTAACAAATGAATGAACAAATTTTTAATAATACCAAACATACAAACGGTTATTTAAAAAAGATTAAAACAAAAAATAAATTAGTTTTTGTAATTATTTATGGTTTGTCTTTATTTGTTTTAGTTCAAATTTTGTATTTCTAAATTATACTAAACTGCTTAATATATATAAAGTACCCGGTAGTTCATTTAAGGGAAGTGAAAAGCAAAAGAATGTAATACTGAGTTTATGTCATAAATGGTTCATTTTTATTTTAAGTATGTAATAGTTTTATGTTATTTCAGACTAGCTTCTTATTAAGATGCTTTACTGCATCGTTGTTATCTATCTTAAGTTTAATTGTCACTTCACTGCTCCCTTGTTGTATAAAGAATGGATATTTAGATTTGTTGTTTTACATAATCGTAATCAATACACACGGAGGCCTTTACGATGTCGCTTTTTCGACGTCTCCTTTTGGTGGAGAACGATGTAGGGAAGAAAGTGGTATGTATAAACAAAAAGACTCGGTTTGTGCTTTTTATGTCGTTTTTTTACCCTTCACCTCAGGTGGAAAAGGGTATATATAAGTTTGTCATTCCGTTTGTAATTTCTACAATATTCATCTAAGACCCTATAAAGTATATATATTCTGGGCCCTTATGAGGAGAGAACTTGATTTAACGATGTCCGTCCGTTTTACGTTTGAAATGTGTTTTCCGGAGACTACAGACGTGATAGCGGCTAGGTTGTTTTACATTTATGTCACATATAGTCCACCATTTCGTGCTATTGAAATTCAGCAAGATCGGTCCACAAATGGCTGAGATATGACAAAAAAACCACGACTGCCTCTAATTTTTTCCAAAAATCCCTTGTTGTATTTTTATTGCTTTTTTCTGTACATCTGGAGAACGGCAAGTGCCAAGGTTTCCAAATTAGGTGCAAACATTCAAGTTATAAATACACACCAACACACAAAATGTGGGCGGGGTTGGAGAAGTTGGCGTGGTACCCCCTACAAATTTTGAATTTTTTGACTGTAATATCGTCCCCTCAATAAAACAATAGTGTATACGCATGTACACCATTATTTTTTTTATTGCATATTTAGAATCTCCATCATTGATTTTATGTCTGGTCAAAATTTCGTCAAATTCTACTTCCAAAAAGTGGGTCCAAATGTCGTTGGAAAAAATAGTGTATAATTTCTTGCTCAAAATTTTCCTTCAATAAGTGTGTAAGCTCATATGCGCTATTTTACTTGAAATTGCCACTCCAAAACTGTTAAAAGAATAATAGTGTATACGCATTATACTCCATTTTAGTCTGTAGAAAAAAAATTCAATTTATGAAAACTTTAACTCATAAAATAGCTTATAATAATATACACTATTGTTTGAGAAATAGTTTCATTCCGAACATCGAAAGCTGCATGATCTCCAAAATTTGTGCCAGAAGAATGTAATTCCTCGTAGCCCGCAGTCATTTTTCTTTAACTTCCAAGGTGGAAAGAAGCGAAATTGTTTAGATGAGCCAGATGTAGCAGAGGAAGAGAAAGAAGAATGAACTTCTAGTTATTTTTGATTTACGCAATGTATACCTTAATTTCTCATAATTTTTTTTTTTTAATTAACCCAAATTGGAATGTAATGAATATGTGCCAATGAATCTATGAATTAATCTCTGTTTTATAATGTTAAAAATTGATAATTTTGAGATCAAATATTTTAATAAAAATGCCGTAAAATTATTGAATAAAACAGCGTATACCAACAAAATAAACAAAAAAAAAAAAAAAAAATATACATATAAAAAATAAAATAGCCTATATGGAGGACTTGCACTTTGAATGACATAATTATGGTCTTAAAGGATGCGTAGAATAAAAAAAAATTGGTCAATTTAAAGACAAGAAACGGTATTATGTATTCGTCGAAAAATCCAGTATGAAGAATTTTTATTTACCGCGATAATGAGGTTTAAATAGACATCCGATTTGACAAAAACTTTAAACACGATTTTCTCAAAACCCCAAAAAAATTATACACTATTGTTTTATTAAGGGGACGATATGACCTATGGTTACGCCTTATATATCAAAAGATCGGAAATTTTTAGTAGAAAATATTTTGTGAAAAACTCGAGAAAATCGATCTGAACCGAACGAAAAAGTTATGACCAAAATATAAATTTTTTTTGGAAAAATACCCATTTTCGGGAACCATAGATCTTGCCGAGTCCAAGTTTTATAACCCAACTAACTGGCAAATTTCTTCTAAAACACTTCGGTAATAAATCTGTCAAATCGGTTAAAAAATGGCTGAGTTATAATCAAAATACTTGATTTAACCATGTGATGTCCCTCTACCCCCCCCTTTTAATTGTTTACATATACTAGTATAATGCCCAATATGATTTTCGTTATTACCCTTCTTTATTCTTTCATCTTTTTAACGAAATAATTTTTACAAATAGAAACTAGGAATTTTTGTGTTTTTTGTGGTACTTAAAAACTCTCCAAAAAGATAAAATAAAACAAACACACATACATACATGGCACAAACTATTTGGGTGAATATATTTCCCAACTTTGCTATTGCGGTGAACAATAACAACAAAAGTGATTTCGACTCAACTGTCTTGAATTTTGTGAAGAGTAAACGTGCCATATTTCATTTTAATGATATTCGATTAACGTTCCTTCATGGTTCAGTTGTCTAGGGGGTGTGTTAAGTTAGAAACAGAGAGTTCCCTGGTTCGAATCTTGGGTTTTTCAAAAGAAAATTTTCTTTTTTAATATTTTTATTTTTTTAAATCGATTTAAAAAAAAATATTTACCAGTTTTCGCTTTTTAAATTTTATTTATAATGAAGTTTTAAGTATTGTAAATATGTATCTATATGTAACAATTATTTAGTTTTTGTCTAGTTGCTCTGTATTCTGCTCGCACAATGGTGAAGGGTATATAAGATTCGGCACAGCCGAATCTAGCACTCTTACTTGTTTTATATTTCTGCTTCTTGTTATGTTTTGTTTTTTCTTACTTTGAAGTGTCAGGTTGACAATACAGTAGGACCACGATTATCAATAACAGACGGCACCGGCACATTTTAGATTATCAATTTTTTTGGGTGAATTATTATGTAAATATGAGCAAAAAAGTAATTTTGACAAAACATGTTTCCAGTACGTTGGGGAATTCCCATTCTTCCTTCCACTTAAGTTTTTTTTAATGTTCAAAAGTAAAAAAAGGATCATTTGTTTATAATTTCGGATAACAAAAAAAAAATTTAAATGAATGCCGGTTAATCAAATTACAAAATTGTAAAAATTATTTGTAAATGAACACAGCTATGTATGTATAGCGAATGTAATTTTTACTTTGTAAATATATTTATATTTAAAGTGGTCTCCAGCCGCGTGTCAAAGGTTTTATTGAGAATGTTTCCATGCATATTTCGAGACAGACGAATAATAAAATAATAATTATAAGTTCGCCGTGGTTTAGAATAACTTGAACAGAGTTGCCAATAGGTTAACTTTTTAATACAAAGTTTGTGTTTGTAAAATAAATTGTGAGTGATTATCTTTTTTTTACATTATAACATAACAATCTTCGAAAATAGTTAAAAATAATTAGTTTGACACAAAAAAAAAAAAAAAAAAAAAAAAACCGGTGCTGAGTACTACCATCTTGTAAAAAATATAAACATGTGTTAAATGATACTTAAGTATAAAGTTAGTAAACCATGTAGTTTGGGAGATTTTTAATGAATTTGTTTATTATTTATTTGTTCATTTGTGGCAAAAGATAAGCTCACCGGTTAAAAGTATTAGCAGAAAGTAACTTTGAAACAGATCAATGTATAAGTACATATATAGTATGGGTTCACACTATCAAAGTTTTCTTCCAGAAAGTCTGATTTCAAAGGTGAGAGGGTAAAAGAACATGCTATTTTATCTCCCTTCCCACCAATAAACTTATGCTAATCTTCTCTCCCCTCTCACCAATAACTTCAGACTTTCTGAAAGAAAACTTTGATAGTGCGAACCCATACTATCAGGTATGTGATGAAAATCGATCGATTTCAAAACGAACGTTTTTAAAGGTGTGATGAATTTCGGGGGATTTTAAAATCCATTTCTGAATTATAGTCTTAAATTTTCGTTCAGAAAACACTTCAGTTAACGTATATAATATAAAATTTAAAAGAATAAAGACTGAAAATAAAAGGAATATGTATTTAAAATCCATTTTAAAAGATACTGAAAACGATATTTCGGTTTCAAATCGGTTCGTTTTTAAAATCGATTTCCATCACGTACCTGTATATATCAGTGACGGGCACATTTGCAAATCCTATGTACGCGTGCATAGGAATAATAATGCTGCTTGTGCGACGTCGAAACATGTACACTATAAACTTCTTTGTGTGTCTGTGACAATGTACGTTCGGCTGTTGCTTTGTTGTTATTTCGTCAACACAAGCATATGTGTGTGCCCTTCACTGCTATATATGTACATATATCTGTTTCAAAGTTACTTTCTGTTTAGACTTTTACCCGCTGAGCTTATCATTTTTGCCAAATTAACAAATGAATAATAAACAAATTTATTAAAAATCTCCCGAACTACATGGTTTACTAACTTTATACTTAAGTATCATTCAACACATGTTTTTTTTTTTTTTTTTTTTTTGTAATTGTATTATTTTCTAACGTCATGGCAAATAACCACTTGAATTAACAAAAAAATATTTGTTTGTTTTTTTTTTTTTGTTTGCATTTCAATAAAATATAAGCTGCTTTTGTTAATATTATCATGATTTCCTGCAATCGCTTTTTTTTCTCGTGTGTTCCTACTTCCCCAGCGGCAGCTGGCAAAGTCATTATGCACGAGAGAGAATTTTTTTACTTCGTGATGAATATTTATGGAAATATCAGACAAGAAATGCATTTTGTTCGCAATTAAATTTTAACTACTAGATATAATGTATTACATCAAGGCTATAGCGATGGTTATATCCCTCCTTTTTATTTTGATGAATAAAATAAAACACTGTAATACTTGTATGTTCCATGGTAATTAAAAATATGTTTAGTGTAGTTAGAAATTGTCGAAATTAAATATAATATTTGTTTTTATACCCTTCACCACAGGTGGTCAAAAGGGTATACATATATAAGTTTGTCAGTTCGTTTGTAATTTCTATAATATTGATGTTAGACCCTATAAAGTATATATATTCTTATAAGGAGCGAAGTTGATTGAACGATGTCCGTCTGTCCGTTGAAATGGATTTTCCGAAGACCCCATATATGATGGGAGCCAGGTTATTATACATTTATGTCACATATGGTCCTGAATTGTTTGCTATTGAAATTCAGCAAGATCGGTCCACAAATGGCTGAGACATGAGTAAAAAACCACGACTGCCCCAAATTTTTCCAATTAGACGTGACATTACCATTCCAACACTGAATTACCAAAACGACATAAAAATACCATACAAACCAATTCAATTTTGGTTTCTACGGTCATACAGTAGCTATGGTAATACAGTGTTGGTAATTTTTTTTTTGGTTGTTGTTTTTTTATACCCTTCACTACAAGTGGTGGATTTTCTTTGTAATGTGTTTAATTTTACGCATACACATACACATTAATGCATGTATATGATATGCCGCTCAAAAAAAGAAACAAACTCATAGACTCAATATATTTTAATTTAACGCTTCTTCAGTAAAAGCATTCGTAGCCGAGTTGTTAAGTTCTCTCCTGAGACTGATGATTCGAATCCCAAAAAGAATTTTTTTTCATTTTTTTTATTTAATTTTTTTTTGTTCTAAAAAACGATTTTAAGATTATAAAACGAATTTTAAACATCAACTTTGGCAAAAGAGGAAACAGGCTTAGGTACATATATAAATTTTTGGTTTTTTTAATTTTATTAATATTTATTTATACCTATCTAAAGAACGTTATTTATGTATATAACTTTTTGTTCTTATCTCATCATGGTGAAGGGTATATAAGATTCGGCATAGCCGAATATAGCACTCTTACTTGTTATAAAAAGGAAACTTGTTAAAAATGGAACACATATTTTGTAAACTTTCGATGATAAACTTCACAGAACGGTAATTTATTGTAAAGGATGTTTTTTTAAGGTTTGATAAACCTAAGGAAAGGCTTAGCTGACAAATGAACTGTCATACTGCGCTCACTTTTTGACATATTTGATCAATATACTCTGGTAAACCATTATAAATAGATTCATGGCCAAGCAATACTACAAAATAATCTAAATTAATTTGAAAATCAGTAATCGATTTTTATACCCTCCACCACAATTAGTTGTCATTCCGTGTGAAACTTTTTTATTATTCATCTCAGACCCCATAAAGTATATATATTCTGGGTCCTTGAGTAATTCTAAGTCGATTTAGCCATGTCCGTCTGTCTGTCCGTCTGTTGAAAACACGCTCACTTTCGAACAACTAAAAAGAAATGAACAAACTTGGTGCCAAATTGCTTGTAGTTATCGCAGATGTGTTCAGCGATGAGTCTAATTTTTGGCTTTAAGAGTTTGTTAAGGTACCTTTACTCGACATGTATTTTGCAGTGGCTTTGTCAGATGTGAAACCCATATGTAATTGCATATGTCTGTCAAAATTGACAAATAGAGAAGGTTTATAATTTTTGGTTTCAATCGTTCCTTTTTGGTTTCATTTTGCTTAACCTAAAGTCGTTAACAATAGAAAATTATACAGTAATTTATATTTACTAGCCTAATGGTCAAAATTCGACCATAATGTTTTTTTAAATATGAAGAAAACGTAATTCATCTAAGTATATGGGCATTTCCGTCAAAAGGTCCACCATGGCCGAAAATTTAAAAGTTATTAAAAGCTGATTATTTTACGATCTTTTTATAGAGAAATATTTAGACTTAACTTATTTTTTGAATTTACTCATAAATTTGTTCACTTAGATGAACAATCAGACTGCAAAGTTGTGCAAACGTAATTTCTTATATGTGAGAATGTTTTATTGTATGTTTTCTTTAATATTTTCTTTCTTTAAATAGGTGATATTTGATAAAAATAAATCCAAAACATTTTTCTTACATGGTCTGCAATCTAAGGAAGAGTTCAAATAGAAATATGTTATTCGGATTAACGGTAAATTTTTATTTTATTTTGATCATTATTCAGTTAAATTATTACGGAAAAAATTTCACATTCGAAATGTCACGTATCGACCCAGAAAATACAGAAGATTTTGGAATCAAACCAAGACATTTTAATGCTACATGTTACATTGCTACGTTAAATTCTGAAAATAGTTTGACTAAAAAATTGTGCCAGGTTTCGCAGAATTTCGCCTTTTTATACATGGCCAAAAAAAGTACTTCTGTTTTTTCACGTTCGAACAGCTACTTCTTTTGCCATTATCTGTGACCTAGAATCGCGCCCTCCATAAACTTTAGCATAGATAACAGTGCTTTCTATGTAAGTGCTTTAATTTAAGGGTTAAGAAAGCGTAAAAATATTTTTTGCTTAAAATGTTATTCCATTTTTGATGCTTATGACTGTCACGTTCAACACTTTGGAATTACCCATATATAAATTTATTTGTTTCAAGCAATAATTTTTCCTTCAAAGTGGATCGATTTGGCGAGGGACCAACCTCCGGTTCATATTTTATCTTCTACGTGAGTTAATTTACTTTTGTAAGTTCAGTATAAACAATACCCATTGAAAAGCAAAAAAGTATCAAAAAGTCTCCTTTATATATTGTCATCCACTAAGGACGTTGCACGTTTAATTTTATGTTTTTATGTCTAATATTAACGAAAATAATTCAAAGTACCAGCTTTTGAACGAAAAAGTACCAAAAAGCTCCCCTCACACGTTCTTGTTCACCCAGTTTAATGTATAATTTTATCTTTATAGGTCGAATATAACCGAAAATTCAAAAAGTTCCAGATGAAGAACAAAAAATACCAGCATTTTTTATCTTATAGGTTATCACTCACTCAGGCCCCTACACCTATAATATTATGTTTCTAAGATCAATATTATAGAAAATTTTAAAATAATCACATAAAGCACAGAAAAGTAAAAAAAAAAAGAAATTTAGTTTCCCTTATTTCACCTTTTTTCTTCCCAAATGAAGAAAGCGTTCTTAACTGTTTTGTCTGGTCTGATTTATACATAAGATTTATATAGTCGAAATATTCGAAAACCGGTTTCTGAAAAATTTCGAATAATCGATCACCCTAATTTTTTATTATTTGATAATTGAAAATAAATTTTTATTTATTTTGCATCTGTGTTAGTAGCAATTTTGAACGCTTATAACTCTGAAGTTATTGAACAGATTTTTAATAAAATATACATTGTGCACTTCTTTGAGTAAATACCAAATGGTGTATATTTTGTTCAAATCGGTTGACATACAGAGGAGGAAAGTGTTCTTAACTGTTTTGCCTTAGCCGATTTATATATAGAAGATACTCGGTTTAAATTTTGTTTCTTTAAAGAGTAGTGTATATTTGCCACCACAAACAAATGACTTGTCAGACAGCTGATGTCAAATGTTTTGTCAGTATAAAAGTTTTACACTGCATTTTTTTTTTTTGCTTTTACACGACATGCGTGCATTTTGCAGTGGGAAATTTAATGAACTCACTGCCAAAAACCTATCGTCTAAAAACACCTTTAATAAACAAAATTTCCTGCCAGTTGTCCTTGTACGCTTTAACACCTCTCGATTATTTTCTGTGGTGATACGCCCAGCAATGCTCGAAAAGTTGGTCCAAAATTGGAATTCTAGCACGTCTGAACTTTCGAATAAAAAAATTAGTTTTATTAAAATTAATGTGGTGTTTATAGAACACGAGCGCCTTACTCGTCCGTTCAATTTACATTGAAAACAAAAACAAAATTTCGAAATTTGTTTTTGTTTTAAATGTAAGTTGAACGGACGAGTAAGGCGCTCTTGTTCTATAAACTACACATAAGTTTTTTGTTTTATTTCTTACAATTTAATGTTCTATCGGGCTTTAAAAACCCCCTCTAGTTAAATAGTTCTTAACTTGTAGATTATATTAATATGACAAATTATATATTTGAATTTTGCTTCACCACCTCTGGGGTACATTCACATTCCTGTGTGAAATTGTACATATGGAGAATTAAAAATAGGGAGATAATAAAACTCAACAATAACAACAAAATGAAAAGAGTAGTCTGTTTAAAAGTACGAGTAGTCATTTTACAATTCACTTTTAATACCATTGATTGAATGAGTAAATAGATGGTTACGGACAACAATGTAACCTTGACATTAGTTTTAATTTTCTTATGTGATTTTTTTATACCCTCGACCACAGGTGGAAAGGGTATGTATATGTATGTAAAAATTTGTCATTCTGTTTGTAATATTTACAATATTGCTTTTACATGCTCGTATGACAGTGTGTATGTTCAAATCAACTTTCCCAGGGAATAAGTACATATATTTTTTATACATATAGTCCCCAATAGATTGCTATTCAAGTTCAGCCAGATGGGTCCGTAGATGATTGAGACCTGAGCAAAATAACAAGACTGGCTCTAATTTGAATTTAACAAGAAAATCTAAAAGCTGTTATAAAAATCAAATAATTGAGCTTTAAATATGACTTATAGGCCGCTAACATTGCAAAACACCCAAGGCGAGTTCATACAGGTGACCACAAAAATACCTATGCAAAGTGCGTTACCCTGCAGATAATATTGGACTACGTGATCCATTTTGATAAAATGGTATATTCTAGAGTTTGCTAAAAACCGTAAAAATGTAAAACCGGTCGGTTTCGGTTCGGTTTCGGTTTTGAAAATATCAAAGTTAAACTTCATAGATAAACATACATATATATTTTTTTATTTGTTTCAATGTAGGTACTTTCATTAACACTTTTATACCTGGACCTGGTATTTTTTTTGACTTTTTCCCTTTTTTTTATATAATTATTAAGTATAGAACGAAACATGATGTATTCCTCAATCAAAGTGTTTTTTTACAAGAAAATGAGAAAAAAGTGTAAACACCGTGGGCATCGCAATTGCCCCAATGAAAATTTTGTGAATGTTGTATCCACCGACAAAATGTTCCTTCATAGCATGCTATAGCCATAAAACTCCTCACATATAAAAGTAGTCCCAGCCTTGCCAAGGGGTTTGTTAGTGTGAGTTTTTGCAATAGCCACAAAAACTACATACAAAATAATAGTTCCAGCCAGGCCTAGGTGGTAGTTTGTGCCACACAAATTAGGTGTCTACTTAAGAGTTAAAAAGGTAACATTTGTTCTTCTTAATTTTTTTTTTTGAATTTTAAGAATTTTGAAATATCTTGCCATTGTTGCAAGCTGTTATGTATAAAGTGTTTGTATATGAAGTTCCAGTATTAGGCATAAATTGCAATTTCTTTAAGCATAAATATATTGTTAAAGTAAATCGAGGTTTTTTGTCGGTTTTCGGTTTCGGTTTTTAGGCATTTAAAACCGTGGTTTCGATTTCGGTTAAAACCGAACAGCAATCCCTAGGCTATTCCCTGGACTGGTCCAATGTTATGCAAGCATATACCATGTCATTGTAAAAAAGAATTTTTAGTGAAACGACATGTCTTCGTGTTTACACGAAATGTTTTCGCTTTTAAACGAAGTAAAAACTAATCCACTGGAGTATACCATGGAGTAGTTTCAAAACTAATCACATGGAGTAGTTTTAAGACTACTCCGTTGTAATGCAAATCTGGGTTATATGGTCCACTCCTAGGACGTCGTAATGTTAAATCGACCACCTTTTAACTTTATATTTGGAGTAGATTTGGAGGACTCCTACTCCTTTATGGACTATTTTTTACATGCGTGTATGGACTAGTCTCGCTACCTGCAGGGTATTATTCCTTCAAATAATGGGACCAGTCCAAACATGCGTGTGAAATGTAGCCCACAAGGGACTAGGACTAGTCCAAAAGTAACCCAAACGTATGGAAAAAACATTGTCTATTTAACATTGCGATGTCCTAGGGCAGCACCATATAACCCAGCTTTGGATTACAAAGGAGTAGTTTTAAAACTACTCCATGGTATACTCAAAAGGATTAGTTTTGAAGTCGTTGAGAAACGAAAGTATGTCGTTAAAAAACGAAGACATGTCGTCTCACTACAACACTTTTTAACAATGACATGGTCCATGCTTGCATTACATTGAACCAGTCCATGGAGTAGTCCATTTTATTAAAATTGAACAGGTAGTCCAATATTACACTAGGATTTTGTAATTTATCGAAAACCCGTTTTACATACATTGCACGATTTTTTAGCCCTAGAAGGCCCCTAGTGAAATTTAATTCAGAAAATATTCGTAGAATATTTTAACCCCCTAAAGTGCTGTTTTAGTATATTTTTGTGTGGAAGTTAAAAAATTACCTCTTGAAATAAGTGTTAGAGGGTTAAAATATTCTAAGAAAAGACGTGTACCACTTTTTTAAAAATTCTAAAATTTCAATGCCCGAAATTTAGAAAATCCGTTTTAAATACATCACACGAACTTTTGGACTTAGAAGACCCCTAGTGAAATTTGATGCAAAATATATTCGTTGAACATTTTAATCCTTAAAAGGACAAAAATTACCGATTAAAATGAGAGTAAGAGGGTTAATAAATTCTAAGAAAAGAATCACCATACGATTCTACTGAAGACATCTGAAATTATTTTTTAGCTCAAAAGTACATTTAGGGGGTTATTTTGTTGTTCACTTCACCTTGCGTTGAGAAAATTACCCCCTTAGTATATTTTATTTGACTTATACCAAACGCCTTTTAAATAAATTCAAAAACTTTAGGGGCCCATATTTCGGGAAACCGAGCTAACTTTTCAAAACCCTTTGGCAGATTTGCTCTACTAGAAGTCTACTTTCATTTTGCGTTGCAATTGTTGAGGCTGGCGGCGATGACCCGAATTTTGTTGCCTGTGTTATTTGTATCTACTTACAAAAAAGGGACAGGTAGCATAACCCTGTGTCTGATGCGGTCACCTGTATGAATTCGTCTTGAACACACAGCACTTTTTGTTTTTGTTAGTCTGTAAATTTTTTCTTGTTAAGGGAAATATGTTTAGTACTACATGGAAAAATCCATAGCTGTATTGATTTAAACTTTATTTTGCAAAGTCTAGTCTCGAAGTAGATTTTGTTTTGAATGGGAAATCTAGTAAGAACCACTGGATTTCGCTCGAAAGGTTATTACAAAACATTTTTGCCTTAAATTTTACACTCCATTTTAGAACAGCTGTAAAAATGATGAAGGGCTTGTAAGATTCGGCAAAGCGGAATACAGCACTCCTACTTGGTTACTGTTTGTTTGTTTTAACACTCATAATTGTGTGTGTGTGTGTATTCGAACACAATTCGATTTTGTATTAAAAGCGTTTGGTATTGAAATTTTTTCTTGTTTCTTTTTAGTTATTGCAAACTTTTGAGCACCTTTGAACACTGTTTAATTTTTTCCTATAAATCTAGAAAAATATAAAATAAAATAAAATTGAAAAAAAAGAAATCTGCAAAAAAATAAAAGACTTAAAAAGGTATTAAAAGAAACAAACCATAAATAAGCTTCGGTACAAAATTTCAAACTGATAGCTGGAGAAAAAGGTGATTTCTTAAGGTTTGCACGTGATTGTTTAAAAAGGGGGGTTTTAAGCCTTTAAAATAATTTAAACAAAAATATGTTTAATGGGGATTTAAAATAACTTTGGTCTATAAGTTTTATGTATTTATGTTTTGAATGTGACCATGAATTTTCAAGTTTTCAACATTTTAAGTGCTTTTTAATTAGTTTTATTTTTCTGTTGTGTCGTTTAAACAAATATTGATTGATTGGTAACTTGGATTTCTTGTAGGTGGAAATAGATTTTAATGCTTAAATATTTACAAGCAAGTTTGTGTTTGTTGGAGATTATTTCAAACCTTTTTTGCTTTCGCTTTCTAAATTAAATACGACAAGTTTTGTATAGAATGTCAAGATTGTTAATTTATATTGTCAGGGCTAATATTTTGGTCTTGAATGTTACGTTGTAAAGATTTATTGTTAAACGGCATAGAACACTCATAAACATTTAAAGAAAACGGACATTTTAAGCCATAAAAAGAATATTCTTCTCTTTATGGTTTTTAAATTTTTAGTGTCCGACCGAAACCACTTTAAATTGAAACCCCGTGTTAGTGTCTGTTAAATGTTGATGTCCCCATAAAGGTGTGATTCACTATCCTACACAATTGCACGATTCATTCTTACCAAAATTTGACAGAGTTTTGTCCATCATAAAAAAATCTGTGCCAAATCTATTGTTGATATAATATGCATAACCTATGAATCGGCGATTTATTCAAGTCTAATCGCCATAAAATGTAAAAATATTAGTTCTATTATAACTTCTATAAAAGCTCTACTTTTGAGTTTTACAATCACTGCCACAAATCTTTTAAAACCTAGTGGTATCGAGATAAAATTCAGTACACCAAAGCCCCGATTTGGTTCGATACTGTCTGATTTTTTATTTATCTGTAAAAGTAATAAATAAAAAAAAAAAAAAAACAAATTTACAAAAAAACATAAGATTCATATAAACATTAAATAAAAAAACAGAATTACATACTTATTTAAGATTAAGTTGAGCTATCTTCATCTGATGACCATACTTGCATCCATTTGATTATGTTGTCTTACCGATTTGTTAACAAAATTGTCTAAGGTTTGATGAATTGTGAAAGATTACTTAAGGCCATTTTAGACTATAATACTTTGTCTTAAGACATGTCAAAAACTTACAAATAATTCATAATGTATAATAGTGTAAAAACATTTTGTAATGAAATGTCAAAAAATACGTAAAGAAATTTGGCAGTCGTATGGTTCTCCCTATTTTTTGAAATTTTTCTAAACGATTATATTTTTCATTTTATCAGAATTGTGTTTTTACAAAAGCACAAGAAGAAAATCAGGGATGGAAAATTAAAATTTTGTGCACAAATATTCACTATTATTTTTTCTAATAAAAAATTGCAAAACGATAAAAAAAATATAAAATGTCAAGTGAATTCTTTTAAAATTTAAATAAATCACAAATATTTGTTGTAAAAAATCGTTAAATACAGTACACAGACGAAAAAAAAAATAAAAATATATGATTGTATCAACTTTTCCACCCTAGAAGAAAATAAAAAAACAGCTGTTGAATAATTTGCCGGCCACATCAAAATAAAAATTATTAAATATTAAAGAAATATTAAAAATAAAGCAAAAATATATCTGAGGACCAAGGTGCATGTTTAAATGTGCAAGTTAGTGAATAATACGCCAGCTAACAATGTTCCAATGCTTAATAAAATGTTTTTTCGTCTTTATTTTGTAATCTAAAGTGGATCTCATAAATCACAAAGATTTTACTTTTTATTTGAAGTGTGATAGTGTAGAAGCAAAATGTAATGAAAAAAAATTTCAACATTTTTCATTTTTCGAATTTATTCTATGAGCTAAATTTCAGTTATGTATTTTATAAAGCTTTTTTTGTAATAATAATAATAATAATAATTCCCAGTTTCTATTTGTTAAAATAGTTGAGTTAAATACATTCAATTTATAAAGTAACACTATCCAGTGAGACACAAAGAATGCTGACGACGGCCGTAGCGGGCCAGAAAATGCATTACATTCTGCTGGTGTCTAATAATTGTAAATTTTTCTGTACATTCAATATACCTCATTGCTTTCCAACGGAAGGCTAAGGTAAAATGTAAAAAGAAAATACAATATAATAGTCTGGTAGTGTATAAAGTCATTTCTGAAAAATTGTAGGAATAGAACTATTACAAAAAAAGCTTTATAAAATACATAACTGAAATTTAGCTCATAGAATAAATTCGAAAAATGAAAAATGTTGAATATAATATAAAGTTACCTTCGGAAGGAAATAATTCCCAGTTTCTATTTGAAAAAAAAATTTCTCTTTGATTTTTTGACAATCAGACCAAAAATCATTTAATTTTGTAAGACCAAAAGTCTTAAGACTTGTGTGATAGTGTAAAACAGCCTTTAAGAGCATATACTTGCTTCTAACATTTGATGGCGTTATTAGCAGATGCTGCTACCTCTGAGCTACGATATTTGATTGTTCCACATTTTCAAAACACGCAAATCTGGGGCCTAATTCTGGTAGTCTTAATCGAGTACTTTCTCGATTCAAAAGCAATTTTATTTTTAATTCTATCAGACGGTTACGAACGAATCGAAATTATTTTTCAGTATGTATTGTGAAACTCAAATTAATGCTCTACAACACTGAAAAAATAATTCCGATTCGTTCAGTATTGACTAAAATAATTAGATATTTAATTGCTTTCGAATCGAGAATGTAATCGATCACGACTGGCTGAATCAGGCCCCTGAATTAAAAGACGTTAGATAGATTGCACAACATTTTAAAAAGCAACGCAAATTGAAACAATGCAAATCGGGGCTATGCTGTACTGCTCTTAATTAAAAAATAATTTTCTTCACAATTAATTCGATATAAGTAAAATGAAGCTAAAATCTTATCAGTAAATTTCATGCAAGAGACTTATTACAGATTACAACAGCCATATAACTGCCTTCGGAAAATTACTTTTAGGCCCGTTTTCACAACTTACCGATAGCTAAAAGTAGACTTTAACCAGCCTTATAAAAAGTGTTCCATTATTAAAACTTTACTTTAACCTAAAGTGAGTGATAAAGTAAATTAATGTTCATTCTATCTGGTAAGTTAAAGTAAAGTTGTAATAATTGAACACTTTTTATACGGTCGATAAAATACTACCTTTAGCTATCGGTTAGTTGTGAAAACGGGCCTTACACTGTTAATAAATACCGACAATTCTGAAAATTGCTCGAACCGTCATAAGTATTAAAATTTTAGTAATAATCTATACGCACTTATTACTGTAGAGGTATCGTTTGGTCGTTCTTGTCAAATTATATTTTTATACGTTTTTTATTTTTGTTTAATTATTGTAAAATTGTTTAATTTCAAGCAATTATTATTAAACACCTGTTAAATTAACAAAATATTTCTTATTTCCAAATAAATAACCTTGAAAAATTGCTCTAACGGTTTCTCTTACAAGTTGTTTTATAGCATGAATGTAAATAATAATATTGAAAATATTTTAAATTACAAATAAAAAAAAAAATAAATGTGTTTAACCGACTTTTGGTAGGTATAAACCCTATTCACAATACACAACTTTTTATACCCTTCACCGAAGGTAAAAGGGTATATATAACTTTGTCATTCCGTTTGTAATTTCTACAATAATGATCTTAGATCCTATAAAGTGTATATATTCTGGATCCTTTTGTGAAGGGAAGTTCAAATCCGGTTGTCTATCTGTTAAAAAAGGTTTTCCGAACCCCCAGACACCTCTAATTTTTTGCCAGAGATCCCTTGTTGTTGTATTTGTATTACTTTTTTCTGTATATCTGGAGGTCGGCAAGAGCCAGCGTTTTTAAATTAGGTACTGATATTTAAGTTATGAATACACAGCATCTCACAAAGTGTGGGCGTGATTGAAAAAGTGGGTGTGGTACTTGCCTTACAGAAAACACCAACAATTGAATAAAATTTTTGGGCTTTCATATGAGCTATGAATACGCCTTATATCAATTTTACCAGACCATTTTCTTTTTAACACACATTTCATTTCAACTCTGTTTTTTTTTATCATAAATGGTAAAGGATGTTTTAAAATTGTACTAACTGATTGTACTTTTTAGCTCCAAAAATGTTACCATTTGTGTCGCAATGACTTTAATACGCCAAAACGAATGTTAAATCTGTCTAGCAAATTTGACTTATTTACACTAGTGTTATATGACTAGAAATTTTTATACCAGATTTTACGTATGTATGTATACTAGGGTGGGTCCATTTGTTCCGTACAAAAACAAATTGACAAAGAGGGGTATGGCAGAAACGTAATCTGCGGAAAATTCGAAAAAAACAGATGTGCCGAAGAAAATACATTTTTCAATATGGTCACCTCAAACAAAACTATGTATGTTTAACGAAGTTCTGAAATACCGAACTGTTCTGTATAATACAGAACGAATTAAAGTTTGGTATTAAATTACTATTTTTAGCAGACGATCGCATTTTACATTTATCTTTTATATTTACATTATGGCACTTTTTTAAGATTGGTATTTTGTTTATATTTAGGTTTTAATATCTATTTTATGTTTTTCCTCACAATGTTGGCTTTATTTAGTTTCTTTTTATAAAACCGTGAGCAGGTAAACAAAAGTATTTATTATAATAACTTGATACATTCGAAGAATTGAATTCACTATGACAGTGTAGATTCAGTTGATGATTCTTGGAAATTCGTGGTGAAATTAATTCAATATATTGTTAAAAGTTTGTTTTATTAGAATAAATAATAAATTCCCATCTGCCAAAGATAAAAAAGTTTTAGTTTTGATTTTTGCGTATTATTTTCATTTTACATTTTTATTTTTATTTATTTATTAAGAATTAACTTACAATTTAAATTATAAGGTAATTTAAAAAAAGAGAGCAATAGCAACTAGGGCCTTCAGCTCAAAAGTGTATATGAAACATAGTAATGGTGTTGTTTTGTAAAGTTAAACAAGTTTTGTAACAAAGTAATATTTTACATAATTTTTGTAGCTTAAGTAGATTAATCTGATTTTTGTAGTTAAATGCAATTGTATATATTTATTGATTTTAGATAATTTACTATTGTTGAAATATTTTCATCTGTTGGATCAGCAAGTAGTTCCAGGGGGTCCCTATTGTTAAACCATCTAGATCTTTGGCTGTTAAACAGTGGGCATTCGCATAGGAGATGTGACGGGTCGGTGGGGTAACTTAAGTTACAGTTGCAGGGTAACTTGATTGTAAGTTTAAGAATACAGCCATGTGTAACTTTGGTATGTCCGATTCGAAGTCGTATGATTTTTATTAAATCTATCCTTTTTGTGTTCATATTTTTGTTGATGTTTGTTGTTAAGATTCCAAAATTTTTGGTGTTTACTTTTTTGTACCATGAAGACGTTTTTTGGTAGGTCGAATCCTTATTTTTGTGATGTGTTTTTATATATTTAGATATATCTTTGGGGTTGAGATTTTCCGTTGTTATTAGCGGTGCATTTAGAGAGTATTTAGCTGCAGTGTCAGCATACTCGTTTCCGATGATCTTGCAGTGACTAGGGATCCAAATTAATTTAATGTCCGGGTATCTTCTGATTATAGTGTTTCTGATTTTTGAAGTATAAATGTTATCGTTTGAGATATTAAGTACAGATTTAAGAGAAGATAGAGAATCACTGCAGACAGCGTATCTGCCCTTTTTGTTTCCAATATATTCTACAGCTTTGGTAATGGCTATTAATTCTGCAGACAGTATAGCGCTGTGTTGTGGCAGGTGACCGACATATATGGTTTTATTTTCTGTGGTTAAACTGAATCCAATATTGTTTCCATTTTTTGACCCATCGGTATATAGGAATTTGTAATTTACTAGTTGTTCTTGTATGTTCTTAAAAAGAGTAAGGAATTGTTGAGGATTGTGGTCATTTTTATTAAATTTGTGTAGTGAAATGTCTATACTGCTTTTATTAAGGGTCCAAGGAGGGAATATTTCACCTTTAAATGATTGTGATGTAATCGGAATATCTAATTCATCGCAGGTATGTTTTATTTTGTTGATTGTTGACGGAATTCTGGCTGTTTTCGTTGATTTCTTTATTTTTGCTACTATATTGTTTAAAGGTGATGTTTTGTCATAGAAAGATTTATATAGTTTTGTTGTTAGGGTGTCCCTTTGAATTTCAAGGGGAAGAATGTTAGCCTCGGCGTAAAGGTTGTTTATACGGGAGGTCCGAAATGCGCCAAGTGAGCTTCTAATGGCTGAGTTAATTTGTTTATTGATTTTTCCAATAACTGATTTAGGGGCATAACCATAAATAGGCAGGCCGTAATTGACTTTTGATAGAATAAGCGCTTTAGTTATTTGTATTAATATAGAGGTGTTACAGTTGAATTTTGGGCTAGAAAGGCATTTGATAATGTTAAGTTGTTTTTGTAGGGATCGCACTAAATTGTCAATATGTTCATTCCATTTGTATCTTTTGTTGATGTATAGGCCTAGTAGTCTAAGATTTGAAGCTTCAGTGAGTTGTATTTGGTTGGATAAAATTTCACATCTGCAGAGCTTTTTGCGGCATACATGAATGTATTTGCATTTTGTTGGTGAGAGTACTGCACCGGAGTAGTTTGTCCAATCAAGTATGTCGTTAAACAGACCATTAAGATTAATAATAGGATTTTTGTTTTTGTTGGACTTTACTATTAGATTAAAGTCGTCAGCGTAAGACGTAAAATCTATATCCCGATGAATTGATATAACTTGGCAAAGTTTATTGTAGGCTATTAAAAATAGTATTACGGAAAGTGGAGATCCTTGAGGGATGCCATTGTAGAGAGGAAAGGCACTGGAATAGTGCGATCCGACTCTTACTTTAAATTTGCGGTTCATCATAAAATTGGTAATATAGTTTAATACTTTTGGCCCAATTTTCCATGAAGTAAGTTGGTCAATAATTGTGTGTAATCCTATTCTATCAAACGCTTTTTGGAAATCTAGTGATACTATTGTTAAATGTTTCCGCAAAGAAAGTGAGTCTGCAATTTGATGGTCTACGTATAGCAAACTGTCTATTGTAGATTTTCCTTTGGTAAAGCCGAATTGTCTATTATCTAGCAACTTATGGGTTGTTAAAAACCACCATAATCTATTTGCAACGATTTTGTCTAGCACTTTGGATATACAGGGGTTAAGTGATATAGGGCGGTAGGAATTAAGGCATGTTTTGTCATTGCCGTTTTTATAAACCGGTATAGTGATGCTTGTCTTAAACTGCTGTGGGATATAAGAATTCCATATTTTATTAAAAAGTTGGAGTAGACGCTGTTTCATTATTATCGGTAGTTTCTTAATCATCGGGTATGAAATTCTGTCCATTCCTGGTGTTTTGCCTTTCAGTTTATTAAGTACGGCATGGAGTTCAGTTATTTTAAAATCTGTCTCGATTTTACGAGCTTCCGAGCTGGGTTCAATAATTGGTCGATTTAAAAGTATGTTTGATTTTTGTGATTGAAATTCGGGGGGGAAGTTGAAGTCAGATGAATTTTCTGACCAAAATTTTCCTATTTCGGAGGCTATTTCAGATCTGGCAGTTAATAATTTTCCACCGTTCGCTTGTGAAGAAATTACATGTATAGTTTGTGAGGATTTGTAGCCTGTAAAGGACCTTATATTTGACCATATACGTTCTGCTCTAGAAGATGGATTTATAGTGGATGTTAAATTGAATATTGATTCTTTTTTAGCCAATTTTATTTCCCGTTTTAATAAAGCATTGTTTCTTTTATAGTTTATCAGATTGATAGTTGTCATGTTTTGTTTGTATAAACTCCAGGATTTGCTTTTGTTTTTCTTAAGACATTCTAAGTTGGAGTTCCACCAGGGGACCTTTCTGGTGGTTGCGGGATGAGTTTGTGGAATTGATTTATTGGCGGATTGATGAATAATTTTACAGATATTGGCAGCTTCCTTGTTTAAATTTTCACTTCTTGGTCGCTGTGATTCAAAAAATATGCATTGATTTTGATATGACGTCCAATCAGCTTGCTTAATTTTAAATTTGGGTAAGAATGTTAAAGGAGACTGTTCTGATTGCCGGAATAGAGATATGATGATAGGAAAGTGATCACTTCCATAAAGTGTATTTTCTACTTTCCATTCAGTGTGTATAGATAGCGAGGGGGAGCAGAAAGACAGGTCTACATTGGAAAAGGTAGAATGAGTGTTAAATAGAGTGGGAGAGGTATCATTTAGTAGTACCAGTTGGTTGTTGTTTATGTAATTGGCAAGTATTTTGCCTTTTCTATTATTTGAGGAAGAACCCCATGTTTGATGCCAGCTATTGAAATCTCCAGTTATCAAAAAAGGTTGGTTTAAATTGCCAAAAACGTTGCAGAGGTTTTCATATGTGAAGTTGTGGTTTGGGGCAATATAAGATGAAGCAATTTTGAATTTTATTTTTGAGTGTATTTCAGCACAAATTGTGTCAAAATCAGACCGTACATCAATTTGTTTATGTTGTAAGGATTTATGAATGAGCAATGCCACACCTCCAAACCGGGTGCGAGATGTGTTAAGGGAGAATAAGTTATAATTTATTGGAATAGGGATGTTGAATGTGTTATGAATATGTGTCTCTTGTAATGATATTATTTTTGGTGAATATTGTTTTATTAGTAGCTGAAGTTCATTATAGTTATTAGTAAGACCGTTAATATTCCATTGAAGTATATTTAATGTCATATTAGTGGTAAAAAATATTAGAGTTTTTTTTTTTTTTTTAATAGTAATTGTTGTTTTTTATGGGTTGTAATGAACTAATTATGTTGTATATTTTGCGTAACATTTTAAGCTTTCTTGGTACGTTTAGTATTCTCTTTAACGGTCTTTAGCAGTTGCTTTCTGGTTCTTTTAGATGTATTTAATGGTACTATTTTTAGGGAATTTATCCCGTCAGTGTTGTTATTTTGTGATGATGTGCTATCATTATCAGATGTTTCTTCATAAGACATAGCGTCTGAGTTGTTGTTTTCATGTGTAGTAGCTATTGTTTTTGGAGGTTGCATAGTATTAATATTGGGTTTAACATGGGAAGAGTTATCACTATTTAATTTAGCTTGGCAAGCGGTTGATGGCTGTATTTGTGGTTGTTGAGATGTTGATGGTTGTTGCTGTGTTTGATTAAGGGATTGGTTGTTATTGTTTCTAGTTACTGATGAGTAGGAGGATTGAGCGGAAGGGTGACGATCATTGTATTTTTTTATTGCTGTTTTTCTATTTGTCTTTTCAAGTGTTATTATTGCTTGAATCTCTTTCTCTTTTAAAAAGATCGGACATGATTTGGCGTTTGCTGGATGTTTATTGTTTTCAATATTTTCTTCTTTGCAATTAATACAGAGAGGAGTATGAGAACAGGTTTCTTTGTTTTCGTCATTAAGATGGTAATTCATAGAGCAATTAAAACAAATTTTGTTGTTATTGCAGAACTTTGACAAATGTCCATAGTGAAGACAGTTTTTACATTTAAGGGGGAGAGGTATGTATGGTCGGATTTTAACTTTTTCATAACCAATGAATAATTCGGGGGGTAGAGTGGTAGATGCAAATGTTACAATTATTAAACCAGTTTCTTTTAATTCGTTGTCTACCTTTCTTAAGATTTTGTTTATTTGATGTACGTTTTGTTTTTTGAGTTCGGCTAGAATTTCGTCCTCTGGTATTCCGCGAAGGTCATTTGAATAAATAACACCTTTAACGTAATTAAGTGTCTTATGCTCACTTAATTCAACTTCAATAGATTCTGTGAGTGAAGTTAATCGAATTAAGGTTCTGGCTTGAACAAAATTTTTGGTTTTTATTAAAATTGTTCCATTTAATAGTTTTCTGCAGGTCTCTACTTCACCTCCGCAAGTACCGTCTATAACTTTTTTTATTAGGAAAGGTGACACCTCCGAAAGAGTTTTATCACTATTCACACGTTTCATTATTAGGTATTTTGGACCGGGGGACAGAATTGTTAAAGATCTTTTAATGTCCATAGTAATGGGCGGTTTATTGTTTAGACCACGGTCCGGCGGGTCACCCATTTTCACTATTCAAAAAGTAGCAACTCAATTTAATAAAGGTTTAATTTAATGTATGTACGATAAAATAAAATAAGAGAAAAGAAAGCGCACAGAGAGCAAAACAGTGATTACGTCTTGTGTAAACGACTTTACAACGAACACTGCCCATTTTACATTTTTTTTTATTAATAATGTTTTTTCTTATTTTTTAATATTTAATTATTAAAATTTTGCATTTTTTTAGAATGTATTTTATAATTTACAAAACCAAACACTAAAAAAGTAATAAAAAAGTGATTGCCATGACACCTTGTTCTTGTTATCGTTTAACTAACTGTGCAAAGTCTCATTTCATCTCATCAAACTTTTCTAAAAGGAAATTTCGGGTTTTTTTAGTTTTTCCAATAAGCGAACATATGTTGTGCAACCTCCTCCATTTTCGAAATAGCGGTATATCTCGAAAACAAGAGCTTTCCTAAAAAAAAAAAAACGGCTAGCGCCACTGTATTCAGCTTACCCGAATTAGGTTAAAACGACAAGTTCCAAACTTGTCTAAAAAAAAGTGTCAATTTCGAGCACAGTGTTATTGTAAAATTTTTTAATTTCAAGCAATTATAATTAAATCACCTGTTAAATTAACAAAATATTTTTTTATTTCTAAATAAATTACCTTGAAAAAAATTTCTCCAACGGTTTCTCTTACAAGTTGTTTTATAGCATGAATGTAATTATTTATATCAGTATTAAAAATATTGACTTTTAGTACGTTTAAACCCTATTCACAATACACTTCTTTTTATACTCTTCACCGAAAGTAAAAGGGTATATATAACTTTGTCATTCCGATTGTAATTTCTACAATATTGATCTAAGACCTTATAAAGTAGTTCAAATCCGGCTGTCCGTCTGTCTGTTAAAATAGGTTTTCCGAAGTCCCCAGATATGATTAGGGCTTGGTTGGTATATATTTATGTATAATAAGCATTATAATTAAATTCAGCTAGATCGGTCGATAAATGGCTGAGATATGAGCAAATAAACACGACTACCTCTAATTTTTTCCAAAAATCCCTTGTTGTTATTGTTGTTGTTATTACTTTTTTCTGTATATCTAGAACGACAAGAGCCAAAGTTTCCAAATTAGGTACAAACATTTAGGTTTTCAATACACAGAATCCCACAAATTGTGGGCGTGGTACCTCCCGTACAGAAAACATGAAAAATTTTATAATTGAATTTTTGGGCTTTCATATGACCTATGAATACGCCTTATATAACAAAAAATCGGAAATCTTTATTAGAAAATATTTTCTAAAAACTCGGAAAAATCGTTTCAGATACGAACAATTTATGACCAAAAAACCACAGATTTTTCCGATTCAAAGTTTTATAGCCCAAGTAAATGGACAATTTCTTTTTAAGAACGTTGCTGTAAAAATGGCGGTTAGTACTACATATGAGCCGTTTATTTTGAAAGTGGCATAAGTCATTTCGGTTTTTAAGTCGAGATATTTAAGGGTTTGCGTTGTAACACGTTTAAAAATATGGATGCTAACTTTCGAGAAGATTCACTTGTATTTGATACATCATAATAATGATATTTTTCTTAGTATTATTATTATTATAATTTATTATTATTATTTATTATTATTATTTATTATTAACTCGATTTTTTTTTGAAAAAGTGACTAATGCCACTTTCAAAATAAACGGCTCATATATAAAAATACATAAGTATATGTGATGTGTGTGAAGATAAATTCGAATTTATAAACCCAAGACAAAAACCCACGTCTTTAACATACAATGATTTCAAAGCTAACATTGCACTGTTACATACTTAACAGAGCTATGTTAACATTAAATAAATTGTAAAAATGAAAAAAATACACCAAATTTAACAAAATATCGCTATCCCACTACATGGAATCGATGGGCAGGACAATGGTCTATCGAACTATGGTAGCGGTAGTTCTCAAATAATTTCAGAACTTAAGAAATTTTATAAAAAAAAATTACAAATTCTAATTTTGTACGTTCTTAAGAGGGATGAGTGGTCACTCTGGAGTCCACGGAAATACTACCACTATCCCACTACATGGAATCGATGGGCAGGACAATGGTCTATCGAACGATGGTAGCGGTAGTTCTCAAATAATTTCAGAACTTAAGAAATTTTATAAAAAAAAATTACAAATTCTAATTTTGTACGTTCTTAAGAGGGATAAGTGGTCACTCTGGAGTCCAGGGAAATACTACCACTATCCCACTACATGGAATCGATGGGCAGGACAATGGTCTATCGAACGATGGTAGCGGTAGTTCTCAAATAATTTCAGAACTTAAGAAATTTTATAAAAAAAAATTACAAATTCTAATTTTGTACGTTCTTAAGAGGGATGAGTGGTCACTCTGGAGTCCACGGAAATACTACCACTATCCCACTACATGGAATCGATGGGCAGGACAATGGTCTATCGAACGATGGTAGCGGTAGTTCTCAAATAATTTCAGAACTTAAGAAATTTTATAAAAAAAAATTACAAATTCTAATTTTGTACGTTCTTAAGAGGGATAAGTGGTCACTCTGGAGTCCAGGGAAATACTACCACTATCCCACTACATGGAATCGATGGGCAGGACAATGGTCTATCGAACGATGGTAGCGGTAGTTCTCAAATAATTTCAGAACTTAAGAAATTTTATAAAAAAAAATTACAAATTCTAATTTTGTACGTTCTTAAGAGGGATGAGTGGTCACTCTGGAGTCCACGGAAATACTACCACTATCCCACTACATGGAATCGATGGGCAGGACAATGGTCTATCGAACGAGGGTAGCGGTAGTTCTCAAATAATTTCAGAACTTTAGAAATTTTATAAAAAAAAATTACAAATTCTAATTTTGTACGTTCTTAAGAGGGATGAGTGGTCACTCTGGAGTCCACGGAAATACTACCACTATCCCACTACATGGAATCGATGGGCAGGACAATGGTCTATCGAACGATGGTAGCGGTAGTTCTCAAATAATTTCAGAACTTAAGAAATTTTATAAAAAAAAATTACAAATTCTAATTTTGTACGTTCTTAAGAGGGATAAGTGGTCACTCTGGAGTCCAGTGAAATACTACCACTATCCCACTACATGGAATCGATGGGCAGGACAATGGTCTATCGAACGATGGTAGCGGTAGTTCTCAAATAATTTCAGAACTTAAGAAATTTTATAAAAAAAAATTACAAATTCTAATTTTGTACGTTCTTAAGAGGGATGAGTGGTCACTCTGGAGTCCACGGAAATACTACCACTATCCCACTACATGGAATCGATGGGCAGGACAATGGTCTATCGAACGATGGTAGCGGTAGTTCTCAAATAATTTCAGAACTTAAGAAATTTTATAAAAAAAAATTACAAATTCTAATTTTGTACGTTCTTAAGAGGGATGAGTGGTCACTCTGGAGTCCACGGAAATACTACCACTATCCCACTACATGGAATCGATGGGCAGGACAATGGTCTATCGAACGAGGGTAGCGGTAGTTCTCAAATAATTTCAGAACTTAAGAAATTTTATAAAAAAAAATTACAAATTCTAATTTTGTACGTTCTTAAGAGGGATGAGTGGTCACTCTGGAGTCCACGGAAATACTACCACTATCCCACTACATGGAATCGATGGGCAGGACAATGGTCTATCGAACGATGGCTACCATCGATGGCTACCATCGTTCGATAGACCATTGTCCTGCCCATCGATTCCATGTAGTGGGATAGTGGTAGTATTTCCGTGGACTCCAGAGTGACCACTTATCCCTCTTAAGAACGTACAAAATTAGAATTTTTTTTTTTTTTATAAAATTTCTTAAGTTCTGAAATTATTTGAGAACTACCGCTACCATCGTTCGATAGACCATTGTCCTGCCCATCGATTCCATGTAGTGGGATAGTGGTAGTATTTCCGTGGACTCCAGAGTGACCACTCATCCCTCTTAAGAACGTACAAAATTAGAATTTGTAATTTTTTTTTATAAAATTTCTTAAGTTCTGAAATTATTTGAGAACTACCGCTACCATCGTTCGATAGACCATTGTCCTGCCCATCGATTCCATGTAGTGGGATAGTGGTAGTATTTCCCTGGACTCCAGAGTGACCACTTATCCCTCTTAAGAACGTACAAAATTAGAATTTTTTTTTTTTTATAAAATTTCTTAAGTTCTGAAATTATTTGAGAACTACCGCTACCATCGTTCGATAGACCATTGTCCTGCCCATCGATTCCATGTAGTGGGATAGTGGTAGTATTTCCGTGGACTCCAGAGTGACCACTCATCCCTCTTAAGAACGTACAAAATTAGAATTTGTAATTTTTTTTTTATAAAATTTCTTAAGTTCTGAAATTATTTGAGAACTACCGCTACCATCGTTCGATAGACCATTGTCCTGCCCATCGATTCCATGTAGTGGGATAGTGGTAGTATTTCACTGGACTCCAGAGTGACCACTTATCCCTCTTAAGAACGTACAAAATTAGAATTTTTTTTTTTTTATAAAATTTCTTAAGTTCTGAAATTATTTGAGAACTACCGCTACCATCGTTCGATAGACCATTGTCCTGCCCATCGATTCCATGTAGTGGGATAGTGGTAGTATTTCCGTGGACTCCAGAGTGACCACTCATCCCTCTTAAGAACGTACAAAATTAGAATTTGTAATTTTTTTTTATAAAATTTCTTAAGTTCTGAAATTATTTGAGAACTACCGCTACCATCGTTCGATAGACCATTGTCCTGCCCATCGATTCCATGTAGTGGGATAGTGGTAGTATTTCCGTGGACTCCAGAGTGACCACTCATCCCTCTTAAGAACGTACAAAATTAGAATTTGTAATTTTTTTTTATAAAATTTCTTAAGTTTTGAAATTATTTGAGAACTACCGCTACCATCGTTCGATAGACCATTGTCCTGCCCATCGATTCCATGTAGTGGGATAGTGGTAGTATTTCCCTGGACTCCAGAGTGACCACTTATCCCTCTTAAGAACGTACAAAATTTGAATTTGTAATTTTTTTTTATAAAATTTCTTAAGTTCTGAAATTATTTGAGAACTACCGCTACCATAGTTCGATAGACCATTGTCCTGCCCATCGATTCCATGTAGTGGGATAGCGATATTTTATTAAATTTGGTGTATTTTTTTAATTTTTACAATTTATTTAATGTTAACATAGCTCTGTTAAGTTTGTAAGAGTGCAATGTTAGCTTTGAAATCATTGTATGTTAAAGACGTGGGTTTTTGTCTTGGGTTTATAAATTCGAATTTATCTTCACACACATGTATATGTGCATTTCCGTCAAAAGGTCCACCGTGACCGAAAATTTAAAAGTTATTAAAAGCTGATTATTTTACGATATTGTTATAGAGAAATATTCAGATTTTACTTATTTTATGAATTTACTCATAAATTTGTTCACTTAGATGAACAAATCAGACTGTAAAGTTGTGAAAACGTAATTTCTTATTTGTGAAAATGTTTTATTGTATATTTTCTTTAATATTTATCTTCCTTAAAAGAGGTGATATTTGATAAAAAAAATTATTCCAAAAAAATTTTCTTATATGGTCTGTAATCTAAGGTAGAGTTCTATTCGGATTAACGGTAAATTTTAATTTTGTTTTAATCATTATTTAGTCAAATTATTATGGAAAAAATACAGAAGATTTTGGAATCAAACCAAAGACATTTTAATGTTACATTGCTACGTAAAATTCTGAAAGTAGTTTGACTAAAAAATTGTGCCAGGTTTCGCTGAATTAAGCCTTTTTATACATGGGCACAAAAACTACTTCTATTATTCACGTTCGAACCGCTTCTTTTTTTTGCCATTATCTTTGACCTAGAATCGCGCCCTCCATAAACTTTAGCATAGATAACAGTGCTTTCTTAGTGCTATAATTTAAGGGTTAAGAGAACGTACACATATTTGTTGTTTAAAAAGTTATTGCATTTTTGATGCGTACTACTATCACGTTCAACACTTTGGGTTTACCCATATTTAGATATACGTATATATAAACTTCTCTTCTTACCCAACCATGGTGAAGGGTATATAAGATTCGGCAAAGCCGAATATACCACTCTTACTTATTTTAAAACTAGTGGTTTTGGAAAAAAACATGTTTATCTTCCTCAATTTTACCAGACCATTTTCTTTTTTAACACACATTCCATTTCAACTCTGTTTTTTTTTACCATGTATGGTTAAGGATGTTCCAAAATTGTACTGACTCGATTTTCTGATTGTACTTTTTAGCCCCAAAAATGTTACCATTTGTGGCGCAATGAAGGTTTTGTCATAAAATTTGGTTAAAATCGTTCTATATGACTTAAAATTGTACTTCATAATGAGCGGCCCTTAATTAACTACTATCATATTCCTCATATTAAGAGCGTTCCCGAAAAACATTTATTTAATATTATTAAAAAATAGTCCCATTAAGTATTAGAAGACTAAAAATCACATCACCAAATTTTATAATTATCGGTTCATAATTTACCAAAGATGCCCATTCTTTATAAAACACTTTAATACGCCAAAACGAATATTAAATCTGTCTTGCAATTTGACTTACTTGCACAAGTGTTTTATGACTAGAAATTTGTATGCCCGATTTTACGTATGTACACGAGGGTGGGTCCATTTGTTCCGGACAAAAACAAATTGACAAAGAGGGGTATGGCAGAAACGTAATCTGCGGAAAATTCGAAAAAACAGATGTGCCGAAGAGAACACATTTTTCAATATGTTCACCTCAAACAAAACTATGTTTAACGAAGCTCTGAAATACTGAACTGTTCTGTATATGTAATACCGAACGGATTGAAGTTTGGTATTTACTGACTATTTTAAGCAGACGATCCCATTTTACATTTATCTTTTATATTTTCATTATGGCATTTTTTTCAAGATTGGTATTTTGTTTGTATTTAAGTTTTAATATTTATTTTATGTTTTTCTTCACAACTTTTAGAATTTTTTTATACCCTCCACCACAATTAGTTGTGAAGAGGGTATAATATTAAGTTTGTCATTCCGTGTGAAACTTTTTTATTATTCATCTCAGACCCCATAAAGTATATATGTATATTCTGGGTTCTTGAGTAATTCTAAGTCGATTTAGCCATGTCCGTCTGTCTGTCCGTCTGTTGAAAACACGCCCACTTTCGAACAACTCAAAAGAAATGAACAAACTTGGTGCCAAATTGCTTGTAGTTATCCTAAGCAGTTTGGGATTGAAATCCAGCAAAATCGGTTCAGTAGGACCAGAGCTATGAATCAAAATGTGGAACCACCACCTAAAAAAATTGATAATTTTGTTACAAAAAATAACATAAATGCTGGAACAAGGCACGGAATGAGATAAGATTTTGAAAAAATTTGTTTTTCTTGACTGGAAATCACGCTGTTAAATTTCGTGAAGATCCGTCCATAATTTACCCTAAGCCCCATATAAACAATACTCCCGGAAAACAGTTTAGTACGCCTAAAACTGTAAAAATAACTCTAGCGTAACAAAATTTGGTACGCTAATTTAATGAAATTTGGGTCATAGGTTCTTATTGGCACAAGGATCAAGCCTATTGAAAATGGGCCGAATCGTAGGACCACGAGGGAAGATAGGGGGATATTTCTTCCTCTCAAAAACTATCAAACCGATTTCAATGAAATTTAAAACATAGGTAGAACCATATCTATATCGACACAAAAAGTATGCATTTTTTAAAAAATAGGACCACGAGGGGAAATAGGGGCAATTTCTGCCTCTCAAACCGATTTTAATGATATTTAAAACATAGATAGATCCATATCTATATGGACACATTAGCTATACAGTTTGTCAAAAATAGGACCACAAGGGGAGGTAGGAGGCAATTGCTGCCTCTCACAAACTTTCAAACCGATTTTCATGAAGTTTATAAACATAGATAAATCTATATTTTTATGGACACATAAGCATGATGTGTTTTTAAATACTGTGGTGTAGGGTATCATATGGTTGGGCTTACTTGTTTTCATTTTACATTTGTTTTTTTAATTAATAATGTTTTTTGTTATTTCCAAAAAAAATATTTAATTATTGAAATATTGCATTTGAACTATTTCAGAATGTTTTTTGTAATTTACAAAACCAAAAACCTAAAAAAGTAATAAAAAAAAGTAGATTGAATGGTTTTGTTTTTTATAACATTCATTAAGATTGCCACATTGTTCTTGTTAACTTTTAACTAACTATGCGAAGGCTTATCTAGCAGAGCTTACAAGCGAAACTAAGAGAGTAAAGGGAAATTAAACAAGTGGTTCATACAATTGTAAAGAGTTTAACTGGCATTTGAGTTGTTGAGTTCAATAGCGAGTTTACGTGATGTGGACTTACTTAATATTTTGTTTAAATCTTTGGTCTCACTTTAGTTGACGAAAAAAGCGTAACCATTACGTTTTCTCAGATTTATTATTATTTTATAGATTTTTGTTAAGCCTGAATTGGCAGTTTATTATTTATTATATTTATATAATTAATTTTACAAGTTTCTAAATTTAAAAATCGAATTCATTTGTTTACGATTTTCTTTATTTCAAACATACTACTTGGATGTATTTGTGTAAAACAACATACTTGCGATCATTGAAGATATTTAGCAATTCGATTATATTAAGTTAAATTTTTCCAAGGAAATTCCTCGTATATTCATTAAATATTGGACAAATCCCAAAAAAGTGAAAAGTATTCTCAGGTCGAGGTCGTATAATGTACATGTAGTATCTGTATTATTTCTAAAGCTTTTGGCATTTAAATTGAGCAATCCACCGTTATAATTACGAAAACTCTATACGTCAAAAAAATCCCCTTTTTTATACAAAACGCACAAACAACAAAAGTTAAAAAATTTATGAAAAGTCTTTTTTTAAATAAAAGTATTAAATTTCCGTTTTCTTTTTCAACAACGTATGACACGTTAACAAACTTTTAGTAAGTTCCAACCATTATAGTCGACTGCAACGTTTCCGCATCATCTACGTATGAAAAACGAGCCCTTAACTTTGTACGAGTATTTTGTCTAACATAAGTTAAAGAAGATTGTAAAACAAGTTTCAGTATGCCAGAGCTGATTTTATCCAACTGTGGTTCTAGTAAAAAGTATTAAGTAAAGATAAGAGTTTTCCTATAAATCCAGGTGATTTTGTAAGATCTATTTTTTTATTTGTCAATTTTGTCAAATAGCTTAGCTTAAAAAAGAAACATCGCATTATTTTGGTTTTATTTTTTTTTCAAATATTTTTATCATTTTTTTTTTTTTTTTTTTTTTTTGTTAACAAATAAACAAGTCAGTAAAATTTATAATGAACTCATAAAATATTATCTTTATATGTATTTATTTTATTAACTAAAAATAAACATAAAATAGGTAACAAAAACCTTTGTTATTTGTGAAAAATTCGAATGCAACGTTTTATTTTTCTACATTTCATGTAGAATACATAACTCATTTAGAGGGACTAATATCACTGTGATAGTTGAAAAAACCAACAAGCGGGGCACCGGGCGGGTAAACCTAATTGGAGTACGCTGAATCGAGTGGTGCTAACCATTTTTTTTAGTTTAGCTCTTGTTTTCGAGATATGTACACCTGTTTTTTCGAAAATGGAGGAGGTTGAACAACATATTTTGCGCAACTCAAAATCGGTCTAGTTTAATGAATAAACTAAAAAAAACCGAAGTTCCGCAATATAATTACCAGGGAAACCACAAATATGCAATTGCATGTTTTTCCTTGTGCGACTAATGAGGGCAGAAATAATATATCTATCCGTTTTAGAGCTTTTTATGAATTTTGGCATCGATTTTTTAGTGCATATTTTGGCATATTTTACCGTTTGGATGGAGCCTTTTTGCAGCATTTTTTAAGTTTTAAACGCATATTTTGCCTTTTTAAAGCATATTTTGATACAAATTCGATTTTTTTAAATGCCTCTTGTAAGCTATCGCAGCAAATTAAAATTTTTTTTTCAAAATTCTGGTTTTTTGGCTTTTCTGTTTTAAATATCTATCTGTATACCCAACGTGTTGCTTTAATTTCGCCATCCACATTTAATTTTTACTCTAAAATGAAGACAAAGCAGGTTGTCATTAAATAAAATGTTATTTTAAACTTTAAAATTTTATATAAAAGCAAAAGTTAAGGAAAACGCAATTATAAACATACGATTTTGAACCAATCTTTTAGTACACCGATCGTCTCAGAATCACTTTTTAAAGTAATTAAACGATGTTCATCCGTCCGTCTGGCTGGTTGTCTGTCCATGTTAACCTTGTATTTGATAAAATTTTGTACCCAATTTAATATATTACCCATAAAAACTTCTTACCAAATTAGACTTTTTGTGTACGTAAGCCATTGCCAATTATGTTGGCATTCAGATTAAATTCGACCAAAATATATTTTACAGCAGATGTTGAATATTTTGTTTTTAAATGAGCAATTTTTGATTTTTTTGGGGCATATTTTTTACAATTTTAATGGCATATTTTCGAATTTTTGCTGCATATTTCATGCGATCTTAGAGCATATTTCTGGTTTCCCGGATAATTACCTTAAAGTTTGCGCAGTCGTTTTAGAAATATAATATTTTTTGGCAAAAAAAAAAAAAAAAAAAAAAAATTAATTTTTAACTAAATTTCGAAATTTTTAATTTTTAAAACAGCACAAAAAATTGGAAAATGCCGTCTACTGTCTACAACTTTTGATTTTATTCACAAAATATGAAAAATTTCCGTCATATTTGTATGCGATCCCCTCTAAGGGGTGGAGATCGGTGTTGCCAATCCATGTGCAAATACACATATTGTGTGTAGTTTTTACTTGCATGTGTAACACTGTGTCACAAATTTTCCACAAAGTCGTGACCAAATGAATCTGACACCTAATCTTTATGTAAGAGAAAAATGGCAAAAAATCATCAAATTTTTCATGAAGTTTGAAATTTTCCAATGTAACTCTGTCATTTCTTTACTAATCTTCACAAACAACCCATTGTTATTTTAGTAATTTTTTTACCTTTCACTTAAAAGAAAGAAATACATAATCCGGTTAATATTTTAAATTCACATCATCTTATTTTGAAATGTCTCGAAAACTTTTTGTTTTTTGCCAATTCTGACTTCATTTTCGGATTCAGCGAACAATTTTACATAAAGATAAGGTGTCAGATACATTTGGTCAAAAAACTGTCACGTAGTGTTTTTAGTTTCATTATTAATCTATGTATAATTTTTTTTTTAATTTATGTTCTATTTTTAAATTAATTTTTGACAGATAGGATTTTCTTTAAGAACATTGAGTATTTGTATTTGTTTTTCAGTTTTCATCACAGTCGAAATTGTTTTTTACACCCTGACTTTTTTCGTTCTTTATTTTTTCTTGTTTTTGTGTACACAAATAAATTATCAAAAGTGCAATTGCATCATCCACTTCACAATTCATGTTTTCTTCTTAAAGGTTTAAGGTTATTGTGACTTGTTCGTCGTGTGTGGAGAAATGGTACGCGAGCAAATTACACGCACAAATCAATCCTGTGTGACCAGTTTAGTTTGAGTTTACACTATGAAAGTTTTCTTTCCGAAAGTCTAAGTTTATTGGTGAGACGGCAGTGAAGAATAGCATGTTTAACATAAACTTTAAATTTGATTTAAATTTTTCTATTTTCTATTTAATAAAAAACATGTGAACCTTCTAGAGATTTTAGAATTTAAGAAGTAAGTTGCTAATGTTTTTATTAAAATAAATTTGAACGAAAAATTGCGGCATAAGTTTGTATCAAACAGAACCACTCACAGCAAGTTTTAAAAATTTATGTTGCTAAGCCGTGTACAAAAACATTATTTAGCTGTCCTTCTCCCGATGTTACTGGTTATGTTCGCGTGGATACGTTCTGTTGTACATGTTCGTCATGTTCTTTTTTACAACAGCAATTGGCAAGCTTTGCTTTTTTGTAAACCTTATGATATAATTGCAAATAAAGAATATCAATAAGATTTTGCAAGGCGAATTCATTCTAGCAAAGCTCCTTTTTGAATTGCGTGTGTAATTTTGCTTCCTCATTGGCAACACTGGTGGAGATAAAGGGCAAGTAGGTCTGAAAAATATTTTGGACAAAAACTAATGGAGGCCGGTCATACATGTTAATTCCCCTAGGGGCGACTCCTACCGCCACGTTATTTTATATATATGTAATCCTTTAATTCCCTGTGGAACATAGGGCCGCTGACGTTATTTTAGCCCGTGCAAATTAGAGGTGCTGGTAATTGTAATTTTTTTCTCTAAAGTTGAATAGACACGACTGATCGTGTGCGACTTGTAAAAATGATAAACTGTGCAAACTTAAGCGATAACTCGGCTTTCTTTGCGAATTTCCGACACGGACATTATTATATTTTTAGTTCCTCTTCGCTCTATCAAGGATCATACGGCCATAACATTTTCTTTGCACTGACATCTAACAGTTGCTTAAGAGTTCAGTCAACTTCAACTCACCCTGTGTGCTGCGGCTTCTTTCTGTATTTGTCTTCTACACAGAAAAAAGTAAAAAACGGTTTTGATCACCAAAATAATTGAAACAAGCAAAAAATTGTTTAATTTTGCACCTATCACCGAACTGATTATACCAATTACTCAAATTTGCAAAAATTGCAAAACAAGGATTTTTTTCCAATTAAAAAGTTTTTACATTTTAATTACAAAAATAATTGAAAAAATTATTAATATTAACAATATTTTAATTGAATGAATTAACAAATTAATTAAAAAAATCAATATTTTAATTGAATGAATTACTAACGTAATTGATTACAATACAGAAAATTAATTATTTTTATAATTGTATTTTATAATAAATCGATTAAATTTTTAATTGAATAAATTAAACAGTGTATTTGAAATACACTCTAAATTCAATTACGCAAATTATTCAATCAAACAAATTGTTAATTGAATAAGTTTGTTAAATCAATTCAGTTGATGGTTAAATGAAGCAAAATAATAATATTTAAAATATATGTTTTATTTAAATATGGTTTAAAAATAACTTGTTTTACTTGTTTAATTGTAATAGCTCATGCTTAATTGTAAAAATTTTGGAAGATTTTATTGACAGAGGAATTTCATACATACAACTTTGTATAAAATTGTAGAATAACTCTGATTCTTCAGGGTTTTCAAGATTGAAAACATAAAACTGTTTTTGTTGTGTAATTTAACTGTACTTTTTTCACTTTAAACGCACAACATGAAATGACGCCAAAAATAATTCAAGAATTAACAAACAAAGAAAATAAACACCGAATTTCGATTGCGACCATAACCACCGTCAACACTGTGGTCAGCCACAAGGCGATTTTTTATTTTACGCATAATATACATATGTATGTAGGCTCATTATTGACATTGGTGGTGATCATAATTGTAATTCGTCTATAACAAATCTCAGTTCATTTTGTTGATAGTTTTTTTTTGCACGCGACGCTTACTGTTCTTTTTGATGACAAAAACATGTGTGTATGTACATGTAAGGGCAAAGACAATAAATTTATAAAGATTTTGGTTGCACTTGTAACATTTTTCGCAAACTGTTGATGAGGGAGGAAAGCAACAAGGAGAAAGCAACAAAGTGTTCAATTCAAACAACCGAGTTGATTGATTCAATTAAACTTATAATTAAAACTAAAAATCAAGTAAAATTTTAATTGAACAAAAAATATTTTTTTTTTAATTATATCAATTAATCAAATTTATTTTAAAATTCAAAAATCACTATTAATTGAAAAAATAAACTGCCAATAATTTTTTCTGTGTACCCTGTGGCTTTCATGACTGCTTTTGTGATTTCGCCTGTAGGGTTTGCCCAATCCATCTTTATTTCATTCGAAGAATTTTCATTTTGACTGGGGATTGCTTCGTTCTCTGTCATAGGTATTGATAATTGCTGCATTTCATGATTCGCCGACGCGAAAATGCACAAATTTAAAGTTGCAAATTTTTTGCCTTTCTCTACATTTTATCACCATTCCGGCGCGTTCTTTCTGTTCTTAGTAAAATTTTAGACAAATAATTGATAAATGAATTTTTATAGTAATAAAATTTATATTAAAATCATTTAAGACAACATATTTTAACTTTTGTGACCCTGCTTTAACTATGTTTTTTCTTCTCGTGTGTAAAAAAACGAAATCATATACTACCAGCCTGACAGGCCCATTTACCCGCTTTGCGCCTTTATCCCTTCTTCTCGTGATGGTTACAAACTTTTTATACAATATAATTTAATTTCTCATTGAATTATTAGACATTTTTACATCAGCTTTTGATAACGTAGTTTTATATTTGTTATAAAACACTAACTTAATAATTTTAAAAGGAACTTTTTGCGATTCTTTTTTGTGCCAATATTATCAACTGTTAAGATTTATTCAAATAAACAAATTTAATTGTGTAATCATTTGTATTCAACTGATTTCATTACAATCTGTAAAAATATTTTCTTTTTTTATTTATGTTTCTTTAGTTCATAACTTTTTATTTTGCAATTAATACAAATCGTAGTCTAGTAGTGAAATATTAAAAATAATCCAGAGGTGACTAAAATAGAAAAAAAATTTTTGATTACTAACAAAGTAATTATTTAAAATTGTGACATTAGGTTATCTAGTTTAATAATAAATTGTTAACTGTAAGGTTACGTTTTTCAGTGGTGGGTTAATAACTCGGTTAATTAAAAAAATTAATTTTAAACTTTTAGTTGAATAATGCGGACAATCACTTGAAGCAAAGATAATGATACCCTATGATACGTATCATAAAATTTTCTTAAATCCATGATTACAAGAAACTCCATAAAGGTCGGGCTGTGTATATCTTTTTACCCTCCAACAAAACACAGAAAAAATTCTGGCCAATTTTTTTTATTCAATTAAACCATTAATCAAAAATAAAATAAGTTTTACAGCCAGGCCCACGATGTCACACATTACCGTTCGCATAGAAAATTACATTTAAAACAAAAACAATTTCTAAATTAGTTTTTGTTTTAAATGTTATTTTCTATGCGAACGTTAACGTGTGGCATCGTGGGCCTGGCTGTTAATTAAAAATTGTTAACTAGTGCGCATGTTATTAATTTTTTAATTAATATTACAAATTTTTAAATTGAAATCATTATTTGTGTAGTGGGGGATGTGGTTAGACTAAGTTTGTCATGCCGTGTGATATTTATTTACTACCTCGATTTAGCTGTGCCCGTCTGTTGAAATTACGCTAACTGCCGAACGACTCAATAGAAAAGAAAAATTTGGTTTCAAGTTGTTTTTAGTCCTCCTAAAGGCCAAAATAAACCACACAAATTGCTTGCCAAACATTTAAAAATTTTACATTTGTACAAATATGTTGTGTTGTTAATTGGGGTATTTGCTGCTTGGACCAACATTTGAAGCATATTTGTAGAAATATTTAAACTTTTTAATATTTAGCAGAAAACTTTGCAGAGGAAGACGTTAAAAAAAGCTTTCAAACTATTTTTAATAGTAAATTTAATTTTTTTTAGCAGTATTGCTTGCCACAAAACAACTCGTTGCTTCAACCACTTTTTACTATAAATTCTTTCTGCCGTATTCATAAAAAATTAAAATGGATTTAAAATGTATTTTAAACAAAATTTTTATGAAAATTTTGCCTTAAAACACATTTCAAACTTATTTTTTTTAATGGATACGGCAGTTTGCTTTTATTTATTATATTTCTTCTTAGTTTTTAGCAAAAGGTAACAAAATTGCCCCAGCACTATCGGCGTCTGCATTCATCGAAAACAAAACAAAAATGAAAAATTAAGGTTTTTACAAAATATATTTGTGTTGTTTATTGGCAAAAACCAAACGGAAAAAACTTGTGTGTTTGCCAAGCATTTTGTGTGGTTTGTTTTGCCCTTAAGCAGTTTGGAATTGAAATCCAAGTCGAAAAGTGCAACAAGCACACTTACAGCCGTATTCAGAATGAAAATTTGGCATGAAGTTGGCACATATTATTCATAATACGCTTACCAAACTCTGCCAATTTTTGAAAAATAGCTGTTTAATGTTAAACAATTTTATTTTAATTTTAAAGCTTTGTTTACAATCAGAGCAACAAATTCGTTTTTTTCTTCTATCTCTTTTCTTCCCAAAGTATTTCATATATTTTCCTTTCATTTTTAGAACAAAAATGTAACTAAAATTTTTTTAAAAATGTACTAAAGTTAAGTCTACTTTAACTTCAGCAACAATTTGTATGAAATTGTTTCTGACGTTTAAAATAATTTTATTTAGTTTTGAATGACAATTTTAAAATAGTGTTTTAAAAAAATTATAATAAATGCAAAATATTGTTGTGGCTAAAATTTGCAAACGGTTTCTTAATGTTAAATGTGTGCGGTTGCAAAAGAAATTGTTGCTATATTATGAACACCAAGTGAAAATGTTTTTTTGACTGTGAAAAAAAAAATGACAAAACCAGCGATGATTAATGCAAAACGTGTTGCAATTTTTAGTAGTATAATGTGGCATCATTAAAATTCAGAGTTGATTTATTAAAAGTTAGCAGATGGAGAAAAGTTCGGTATGAATTAACTCTGTGCTAACAATTTGCAAAGCTTAATCGGCATTCTAGTTAGTGTACAAACGGTGGCTAACTTTTTGTTATGAATACGGCTGTTAAAATTCATATTTCTGTTACAAAAACTAAAACAAAGAAAAATTGGTGGCCTAAACCGTAAAAAATTACGCTATTGTAGTAAAATTTGGTCTATCGCAGTTTGAAGACTAGAAATCAAACCACCAGTTAAAACCCTTTCTTCTGGAATATAAACATTTTTAAGTTAAAGCAAAAAATGCTGCGCCCATAACATGTTGTTTACGACAAATTCTTTTTTTATAAATGAAATTTTTTTAACATTTTATATTCATCTTTTTTAGTATTTATAATTTTTTAATCTTTTTGCAAAATCTTAAGAAATATCGTTATCAATTTCAAGTGTATATAATTTAATAAAAATTTAATAAATGACATTAGGGGTGGTCACAATTTGTTTATAACGTCTTAAATCTTTATCAAATATGATTGAATTTAAATAATTAAAATACTTCTGTGCAAGGCGAATTCATACAAGGTGGTCTTATTTTAAAAATGAATACAACACTGTAAAATACTTTAACGTTGTGTCAAAATATTACAACACTGTAGTAAACAAGATAGCTGTGTGTTAAAAATATATGCTGTCATTTTTCGTTTTGATTTTAATTTTAAATCGTGTGTTGTATAATGCAATAATTTCAAAATGTGTGCTAACAAAACTTTATTTGCAAGAAGTTTTGCTTTTTTTAATATTTAAAAAAAGTTCAGATGAAGCAGACCGATTGCTCATGGAATCCTTTTTGATAAGGTTTCATTGCATTCACGAGCGAAAGTTTAAGCCACTACATACATATGTATGCAAAATTTCTTTTAAGAACTCAATTGCAAAAGCGCATTTTTTATTCGTAAAAGATTCTTTGCTCAGAAGAAACTGTTACACAAGCTTATTGCTACTTCTACAATACAGCGAAAGACTCATATATTAGTAATTTAAAGTGTTTGTAAAGATTATCTCACGAGTTTTTCAGAAAGCATGTCAGGAATCGTATCCCATACAGGGATTATTTTACAACTCATGAAAAGCTCAGCCGATAAACTGAACTACCTCAAAAGGAGCATCTTGTTCATGACAAAACTATTCATTTTCACACAAGAAATAAGAAGCAAACATTTAGATCGCAAATTCAACACCACCCGGTTAGAAAATCTTATTTGAAAGACCCTAAAGCTGTTGTAATTTTTATATGACTCATACAGGGAGTCGCAAAAGGTTCATTCGATGATGGTTTGCCGAAAGATAAACAAAGTGTAACATTGTTGCTTTTTTACTCTTGAAATAATAATTAAATGATTGCTTTAGAATATTCCAAGATTAGAGGACGAGCGTGTCAGAAAATGAACATAGTATAAAAAAGTAATAAATAATAAAAATATTTAATTTTTTTGTAATAAAATGTATACAATTAAATACAATTGTCTGCCAAACAGCCTAAGCTAACTGGGATGCGTTTGTGCTGATGTTTATAACACCTCCACATATTAGCCCTAGACCATCTTTAAGTATACCGATCGACAAAGAATCACTTTCTGAGTCGATGTAACGACGTTCGGCCAGCTAGCAATATTCCACTTCCTTTCTCTTTCTTTGTTTTAGGAATTTGGAACAAAGTTCCTTCTTATGAATTAAATCTTTTTTGCTTGCGAGTGTGTGCTGCATTTTTAATTTACAATTTATAAAAAAAACTTAAAACTTAATTTGAATTGAAATAAATATTTAAAAAGAAATGTCAAAAAAAAAAAAGAAATGTCATACATATCATTTTGACATATAGTTAGTTATCAGCTGTTGATTACGTAGCAAGCCAAGGTCACCTTGTATGAATTCGCCTTGCTTCCGTGGATTAAAATTAAATAAAATGTTTTTGACATTAAAAAAAAATTTCATAAAAAAATGAACCTCAAAAATTGAATATTTTCTAAGATAAATCGTGGCTGCTGATCACGAATATGGCATTAATTTCCTTTTCTCAAGAAGCGTTTTCGAGATATTCGCGAAAATCGTGTTTTTCTACAGTTGTTTAAGGTATTTCAAAAAATCTCGAGAACTGTTCAACTGAATTGTACAAGATTTAACATTTGCATAGGTATCTCTTTTCTCTTTCAGAAATTGTCCAAAATGTGTCGATCGGATAAAGATTTACTGAGTTACAGGACTTTAATAAACTTGAAAAAAGTGATTCTTCAAAAATTCTACGATATCTCTGAAACTTCAGGGCAAATTTACAATTCTGTTGAACATTTCTCGAGATTTTTCGAAATACCTAAAACAACTGCAGAAAAACAAGATTTTTGCGTATATCTCGAAAAATCTTCTTGAGAAAAAAATATTAATGCCATATTCGTGATCAGCAGCCCCGATTTATCTTAAAAAACATGTTATTTTTGAGGTTATGGCAAAAAGTTAAAAATTTGTGAACCAGTGTAATTTAATGAAAATTAAATTCACTGAACTTTAGCCTGATTAAAATATCAAAAATGTGGATAAAAGAACAATTAAAAACGTTTATAGAACGAAAATCGAAATGGAAATACATATCGTCAGCTCAGAATTGTTTTGGCGCATATGCCAAAAAGTCGAAGTGGAGAAAAACGACAAAGAAGATTTACATGAAGATTTCTCAAAATGTACCCGATATAACTTTTTTATATTTTTACCACTGCTTCCGGTATATGTTTTGACGAAAAATGTAAAATTTTGCGCAGTTTCATGAATAAAGTTAGAATTTATGAGTATTTTTTTTAAAATGAAAAATATTATTTTGTGCCGCATACGCCATTTTTCTTAAAAAAAATTAAAAAAGTGGCTTTTTGTGCTGCATACGTATACTTATTGCGTGAGTGACTGACTCATTCATCATCGTACAGCCTAAACGCCTGAAGCTAAGGACTTGAAATTTGGACCAGGGGTGAATCTTTCCCCAAGTCGATCCACAAAGACGGGATTTTTAAAAATTCGAATGTTTAGGGGGTAAAAAAGGCTAAATTCGGAAACCTTTTATCTCCAAAACTAAAAGAGATACAAAAAAACTGTAATACATATCGTTGTTCTTTTAAAAAATAAGTGGACAGGTGTGTGGTACTTTTGTGCAATTTGGCCCTTTTAGGGTAAAAACGGGTAAAACCTGCATTTTGGTACATTTTTGTCAGCCCATCTATCTTTTGATCCAAAAAACATAGAAATAAAGTTTATACCACATTCGAAACTTATCAAAAAAAAAATACGTATTCAAATTTGGTACTTTTTCGAAATTCGAACGTTTAAGGGGTGAAAATCGTAACTATTTTTGGTACTTTTTTACAAAACATTTTGCATTTTGCAATTTTGGATACTATAATGGGGGGAAAAATAGTACCAAAATGGGAAATACGGGAAATTTAATATCTTTCTTCAGCTTTTTGGTTCTACAACTGGTATTTTTTAATTATCGTTAATATTTGACCTCAAAACATAAAATTCAACATGGAATGTCCTGAATGAATGCTTAATATCTCAAAAACCACAAAAAATTTCGCGAAACAGATTTTGGTTTCAAAAAGGGGGTATTCAAAATATATATATCCCTAAAATATATATACCTAACTCATTTTTTTTTTTTAATGGTCGGTAGGTCAAACCAATTCTGAGCTGACGATATGTGGTTCAAATTTAATTCTTTCTCTTCTGCGAACTCAATATTTAACTAAAAATACCTTATGTGCCGTTTCCAATTAACATTCGATTGATTGTGTAGTCAAATTTATATAAGCACCAAAACAAAGCTGAGTGCCTTTCATACAAATTTTACTACACAATCAATTGCCTGTCACTTGGAAACAGTAAATTAAGTTCTGTAGAAATGTACTCAATACTTAAGTTTTTTTTTTAATTTAAACAATAGAAATATTTTTTCATTTGAATTGTCTGTCTGTCTATTTGCTCTGTGAGCAATTAAAATCATATATTTCGTAGTTAATTATCATTAGCAATATTATATAATTTTTGTTTATATCATCAATAGATACATACATATGTATAATTATTTTTTTGCGTTGCACACGTTTTTCTATTTATTGACCCCCTTATTTTGTTAACCAGTCTACCTCACTTTAAAAATATTTTCGCACAAATACATATTTAAAAATAAAAAAAATAAATAAAAATAATAAAATATTACTAAACCTAAGGTGCAGCGATATACAAATTAACATTTAAAACTTTTTGGATTAAGTATAATCAAATATAAAATTTTATACACACTTATTCATTAGTCGAGTGTTCGACAAAATTTTCCCTGGAAAGCCCAGTTTCGGATAAAATTATTCATAGACAATAAACAAATTTTTTTTTTAGAAAATCAAGTTTGAGACAATTTTTTCCCATAATATGGTGTTTATAGAAAACTGTTTATAGAATTTCAAGTTTGGGACAAACTTTTCTATAAAAAATTGCGGCTTGCAACAAAAATTTCTATAGAAAATCTTGTTGGAGACAATCTTTAAAAAAAAAATCATGCTTAAGAAAGCCCGTTTGGGACAATTTTTTTTTATATAAAATCCTGTTTGAGATTTTTTTTTTTTTTTTTTTGGAATATATCTTTTTTAAAGAAAATCCTGTCTTCCTTTCTAATGTATTATGAATCCTGTTTAAACAACCTTTTTTTTTTATTTATATACAAACATACATACATATAAATTTATTTTCATATTATTTCATAACACTTTAGTTTCCTCAGCGCCCTTAAGACATTATTAAGGCGAGTTTCTAGGAATATTCCTGTTTGGAACCATTTTTCTATGGATAATCCTGTTCGGTAGAATTTTTTTGATAGAAATTTTGTTCAGGACAAATTTTCCTCTATTATTTGTGACAAAGTTTTTTTTAAGAATATCCTGTCTTTATTTGGTTTATCTTTTAAAGTTTATTCCTAAACTTTAATTGGCATAAGCAATTTAAAACAATTAAGAAAGATTATTTTAAAATGTTATTTTCTTTAAATGTTTTTTTAAAAAAAAAAATTATAAAAATTTTTATGATTCATATTTTATTTATTGTCTGTATCTCCTAGTGACGTTTAAGTTCAAGGTCAATTGCGTTTCAGAACAAATCTTTTTTACAAAAATTAAGTACAGACAAGAATAATTTCTATAAATGGTCTACTTAAAAAAAAATTATTGGCATGTTTTCAAAATTAAGAAGAAATAGAACAGATACACACATACATATGTATGTATATGTACTTTAGAATGTATATATGTAGGTATGTTTTTATATATATTGCAATTGTCAAAAAATAAAAAGAAAATTAACAAAAATACAAATTTGCAGCCAAGAGAAAAATTAGACAAATATTAGCAAATGTTTGTCTGCTAGATACTGATAAAAATTTGTTTTGTTTATATTTGATGTTTTAACAATGTATCGATACTGTTTATATTGAATTGGTTTTTGTTAATGTCAGTGTGACTATAGAAAGACTGTAGATAAGACTATTGGGTGTACTATTCATTAGAATACAGACAAAAGACTAGACAAATGGTTCCTAAATAGAGGTCAGCGGGCCTCTTGGGTTCTGTAACAAATTCCCGGGAGTGCGCTGAGTTGGCTTAAAGTACTCTATACGTTTATTCTGACGAAAATATTTTTATGATTTTTTAAGAAACCGTTTGTATTTCGATTAGTGGTCTCACAAAAATAAATTTGTTTCACTAGTATTCCACGAAGCAGAACAAGAGGACCTCAGTACCCATGTTCTGTAACTTTAGTGAGAACTTCTTGCATCGAAAAGATGTGAAACAAAATATTCCGTCGTTTCTCGAAAAGTGAGAAAAATGTGTGTCTGTAACTCATGTCGAAAACTATGAAAAGAGATTACGTCGTTACGTTATAAATGTTATAATATTGCACTCGAAGCCGATGTGACATTGCAGACGTTCAGAACGCCAGTAACACACATCGTTGACGGCGACCAAAATTTACTAAAATTGAAAATTGTTCAACGACGGCGGCGAAAATACAAACGTCGGCTATACCAAATTGTGTAAAGAGCGACTTTAATGTTTGTTGTTTGCAAACGAGCTTTGGAGACATTCGTATATTTTATTAAAATGTTAAAAGCAAAATAATAAAACAATGAAAAATGTGCCAAGAACAAAATATTATTATTATTCTTTGCATTTTTAATGGTTTTTAGTGTTAAAATTTTTTCTCGCCCCATTTTTAATCGTGAGTTTATTTGACAGTTCAAAGCGGGAACTTTTCTCACCAAAACGTTGCAGACACACTTTTTCTGTAAATTGGCGAGTAATTTCCTTACGTGACAGCTTGTGCTCGCCAAAAAAAGTTACAGACACAGTTAAGTGAGAAAAACAGATGTTTGTTACAATTTATGGCATTTTTGTTTCATTTCACACATTTCAATCGAAAACTTTCTCGACGCGAGAGTTACAGAACATGGGCACAGGACTAGATTATATCACTCATTTATTTCAATAGTGATATAACTCAACAAAATCAATTTCGAGATAGACGAGTTAACAGTTTTTTAATTTGCTCTATCCACATTCAAACGGGAAAAGTATAAAAGATATAAAGATGAATTTTATATAAAGAAAACATAGCGAACCATTTTGCATCACTCACTCCAAAAAACATTTTTGAGTTATGTCACTGTTGCTGTAAAAGAGCTAACATAACGCTATATAATATAGACTGAGATTTAGACTAGAAACTATAAAAAGCGAACCTGCATCACTCACTCCAGAATTACATTTTTTGAGTTATGTCACTGTTGCAGTAATTGAGCGATATGTAAAAATATAAACTAAACTTTAGACTAAAGACGGCAGTTTAACTAAATAATCCTATCCTAAAAAATCCTATAAAAAATGAGTGACATACTCCTAGAGTTTTTTTTCCCGGAGTTTTTCGATTCCCGGGAAAGCGGGAAATTTTTTTGAATTTCCCGGGATCCCGCTCCATGTAAATAATACACAGTAAATTTGTTTTTAAATAAAACAAACTTTTATAAAAAACGTAAGGTAACTTGTTTACAAAGTAAATAAAAGAAATCCTTAAATACTACAAAATTAAATGAAGATTAAAAGAGGAACTTGAATTATTATTACCTTACGGTTTATATGTAAATTATTATCATGCTCTAGATACAAGATAAAAAATTAAGATAAACATAACAATTTAATTCATAAAACAATAATAAAAACAAACACAAATTGAGGTACTCAAGATATGAGATCAAAAAGCTGATTCATAAAATAGATAAAATATTTTAAATAAATATATTAACATTTTTTAACGGCTTAGGAAATAACTTTCTTACACACTCAAAGCGCTTAGTAAGTCGTCAAAAAGTATATTGATTATTTTATTTACTAATTACCATGTTTCCGAAAAATTTTGTTCATTTTTCACCGAGGTTGGATAAATAGTTAAAAGTGCACCGTTGTAGAAGGCTTTTGATTCACAATAAGAAGCTTTTTTTTATAAACAACGTCTATATCAGTCAAATGTATGTCAAGGTTCATGCAAAAAATAGCATCAACCTCTTACAAACTTTTTCATTTCATTAGGTCTATCTGTAATCTTTAGGACAATGTGTTTTTCAAATTGTATGCTGTATAATCTTACACGAGTTTCCAAATTTTTTTTTTATTTCAGTTTCCCCGCACTTCAAGGGTATATACACCAACACAAATTGAAAAAAATTTGTGTTATCACCTAATAAACATATCGCTCCTTCATTGCAACATAGTCATACCTCAAAAAATGTTCCTTCATGCCTTTTGAAAACTGTAATCGCATTTTGCCAAGTTCATTTGTTTTTGTAGATATGACTATGTTACAAAAAAGGAGCTATATGTTAAGGTATCTGCTATTTTAAAGACTTGTCCATGGACAATTAAACTTTACTACCTGTATCTTATTTTGAATTAATGTTCTTTATGAACTTTTCACTTCACTAAATTTATTAATTATCAACTGTTGCACTGTCTATTCTGCTTTAAGTAGATTTATTGCATCAGGAGACATTGATTTACGTATGTACTCACTTCTTGTAATTGATCTAATCGACAACCCATCCACAGATGCTTATTTTAAGAGAATAGAAAACTAAATTTCAAAGTATAAATAGCTGTTTTCTTAAACTATGAGGAATTTTTTATTTCCCGGGATCCCGCATGAAAAAATCCCGGGAAGGCGGGAAATATAATTATTGAAATTATTGAAAAAACCCTACATACTCCTAAAGAACAAGGAATATTTTTTTTTATTTCCTAATCTAATCCCGCGAAGCTCTTCGCTTGTCTGCAGGAAAGAAACCAGAGTCTCTGGCGGGAATCGAACCCGCAACCCGAGCACTGATAGACTAGCTCACTGCCCAGTTAGCCTACCGGGGCACTCCAATTGATTCGATTTTTTTCGAGACTTTTCTGAGAAAATCATTATGACCGACGAGACCCATTTCCCTCTCTATGGATACGTGAATAAGCAGTATTATCACTTCTGGGGCACCGGAACTTTGCGTGTAACACAGATCCATGCTCAATGACTTTCTCTTTCATCAACTGGATGAATTGGGACTGGCGAACATGTGGTTATAACAGGATGGAGCAATGGCGCATTTAAGGGTCGCCTTATCTCTCGTTTTGGTCATTTGCGTTGGCCAGCAAGATGCCCGATTTAAACGTTCTAGACTTCTTGTTCGGTTTTTTTGAAGTCGCTTGTCTGTCAACAAGCCTCATACTTGACGTCCACAAAGAGAATATCCATCAGGAATGCGTGAACCTTCTGGCAAGAGTGATAGAAAATGCCATTAATCTGGCCCGCATGGTCGTCAGATCTGTTGGCGGCAACTAGACCGATATTTTTTTATTTCTACTAAATGAAAAACAAAATAAGAGATCAAATAAACACAATCCAAAAGAAAAACTAAAGTTTTTAATTTTTTAAAAAAATTACAGTCTTTACATCGGATGACAACTTTTGCGCCATTTTGTTAAAACTAAAATATTACCTGATTATAGACTAAAAGCTATAGACTAAAAGGGCTGTGCTGAAGATCGAAAACGTAAAACGCAAAAATTTAGAAGTTGTTTTTAATACACTTTTAATCTAATTTTTATAATTTTATCAAAGTTATTTTTGGGAATACAAAACTTATTATTAATAAGATTTCTGTACAGCGTGCTTAATTCCCAAATTTTTACTTTTGATAAATACACTGAAATTTATTGTTGAGGGATAGCTAGTTTCTATGCGCATTTCACTGGTTGCTTAGGCCAGATCATCAGAAACCATTTTTCCAAAGAATTTAGAAAAGCTAAAATATTTATACAAATAAAACTGTAAAGGGAATAAGAATTATAAACACTCAAAGGGTTACCTGTAACAATATCAAAGCTTTAATTAAAAAAAAAAAACAAAAAACAAAAAAACAGTGAGTTTCTCTTTTCTTACATTCCCCTACAATTGGTTTGCTTTATTCCGACAAGTTCAGTTTTTTGCACGGGCACATGCACATTTTTGTTACACATTTCTGTTTATTAGAAAAATATTTGTCATAAAATTCTTTTACTACAGAAATCTTATGAAAAAACGACTTTTTAAATTCTTGCGTTTAACGTTTTCAGTTTCCAGCACACCCCTGTAAATCAGCCTTAGCTTGAGGCTTAAATAAAAGACCGAAGAATTGTTTAAAATAAAATCTCAAATATAGACTAAGCTGATGAAACTATAAATTTAGCTAACTAGTCTTAAATCTAGACTTATCTATAACTATTAAAAATTAAATTTAGGAAATTTTTTAGTAAAAGATAGGTTTAACTACACATGTGAACTAAATTGTAGATTATACTAAAGGTATTCACGTAAATTTTTTTTATTCTTGCAACTGTGCAAAATAGCATAGTTGCACTTATTTGACGTGAGCAACACATTTTGTTTGCACCTTCAATTTTCAGCTTTTCCGAAATTTATTTTTAAACAACGCACCCTCCATTTGACAATATCCCAAGATGCATATGCACTTACAATTATTAAAAAAAAAATTTAATAAATTTTAACCGTAAGTTTCTGGAAAAATACACAAAATTATTAATTTACAAGTCGAATTTAAAGCATATCTACCTCAAAAGTTTTTTCAGGCAACTATTCCAATAATTTTGTAATTATTATTTTTTTTTAATTGTTGTTTTTTTACAAAGTTCATTTTTTACACTACAATTTATAATGTTTTTCAATCCAAAGAAAAAATATGTTTTTAAAAAAGGTATTCCTGCGTTGTTGTTAAGTGAGGAGTTGATTTAATGAGTACTTTATAAGACTTTTTTTCGACTTGGCAATGCCATACAATTTTTAATTTTTTATGCTTTTACTCTTATAATCTGCCACTTACTTAGACCCTGACAATTTTGCATCGTTTGTGCGAAATAATTGTCTATGTGGTTGTTGTTATGTTTTTGCTTTTTCGCAAGAGTGCAACTTTTGACGTGAATACCTTTAATGTGTTGCCTAAACCTTTGGATAACCTTTGAAAATTATAAAATTTTTGTATCACATTCGAATACCTACAAAGAAGATTCAAATTAATTAAAAAAAAAAAAAAAATGAAAAAAAAAACATTTAAGATATTGTAGTCAATTATCTAAATATTGCTTAAATGAAATTTTTATAACAGTTTTTGTAATTGTGCAATATACATATATAGAATTAAGGGTACTCACAGATTATTTTACAGAAGATTTTTATCTAAAATTTTTTTAAACAGTTTATAAAAATGTAATTTGACATTAACAATAAATTTCAAATATTTATTATTCTAAAATTTTACTTTCACTGCCATTAACGTATGCGGAATAAAATATGGACTGACACATTAGCAGTAATAAAAAAATTTATATCAGGTATTGAAAAATCAAAGTAAATATGCAATTGTGAAAATACACAACTTAAACTTGCTTTAAGGTGCTATCAGACGGGATGTATTTTAAATATGTACTGTCAAATTTTCCATCTGTAAAAGTTGTACACATCGTGTGATACATATGAAACTTTGCATGTGTAAAATACATGTGGAAATACATATACAACTTTTTCGATTAGTACACGCTCTATTTGCCTGTGGCAAACATAAACAAAACAGGTGGTTTGTTTTGAAACGTAAACAAAAGTCAGCTTTTGTTTACATTTATAGATTATGTCATAAGGAAAAACATAAGCAGGTGTGATAGCAAAAATTATGAATCGTATGTAAAATGGAAATTTTGACATACATACGGAATAACATATGGGGAAGAAAAGTGACAGTACATATGTAAAATACATCCCGTCTGATAGCACCTTTACAAAAATATATCTATGGGCTCTTTTCATATTTTGAGGCACCCTACGGAGAGCCTCTTGAATCACCTTTGTGTGCATTTTCTATAACATCCATTTAATTTGGGTGATAAAACTGTCTTGGTTCCTATCCCTATTTATAGAAATTTATTTTCAAATTCGCCTAAAAAGTTTGAGTTGGTGCACATTCATGAGCGTCTATTGTAAAGAAGCTCCCATCATCCATGATACGATTCATGGCCAGCCTTCAGCAAAAAAATTTTGTACCAAAGCCAGTATTAGATGTTCGATGATAACTGACTCTTTTCTGCGACTGCTGGAACGGGGTTCTTTACATATTTGACTACTCTGACATGTGCTACGTACTTCTAATTTTTAACTCTTCATTTATATGCCAACGCATGGTAAGATTTTGAAGTATTTCCGGCAATTTCTACCTTCAACATAGCTCGAGTTTGGCAGCATTGTATTAAACATTTTAACCGGATAGCCGTTTTCTGTTAAACGTTTTTTTTTTACTTTTGAAAGCTTTAACTGTCTTATAAACAAAAGATTTTCCAATTTGGATTTCAGAAAAGTGACGAAAAAATGTATTTAATGAGGAGTGTTTTCACAAAATAATTTACTAATCAACTTACGACCTTCTAATTTGTTTTATGATATATTTTTTCCTTATAATAAATTAATTGAACTGATTGATCTCTAGCCAAATAATTATAGGGTTAGTGCCGATACTTTTTTCATATTTTGTTTTTATATTGCATTTTGTTTTATTTTTGACCTGATGGTCAAAATACGTTATATGATTGTAATCTGTGAACATAACTATTATATTATTTTAAACTTTAGCTTAAATGTATAGTTTCTTTATCTCATCACTATTCGTGCATATAAAATTTCTAAATTTATTTGTTGAATAATTATATTCGTAATATTTTAATTTTTATATGCAAGTCGCATGTTCTGTAATTATATTCTATTAAATCAATTAGTTTTTTTTCATTTCGCCAACATTTCAACAATTGTTGTAAAACAATAGATTATGGAATTTAGTAGTTTTTTGTTCAAGCTCGTTTAAACAACAAAATATTTTAAATTGCTTTGACCACTTTTAAAAGATTTCCGAGGAAATTAGAACATTGTGTTGATCATTTTATGTTCGTTATTATTACATATTTTTTAAATTGTAACAGATATCACGAATTGATTGTAAACGTATAGAAATTGTTTGAATTCTCTGAGCAACTAAATAAAACGAAATTTCGTTATTTAATTAAGTAGAAACAAAAGCAGCAAATGAAAAAAAATGAACAAGACAACTTTTTGCTTTTATTACAAAGTCTGATTAGTCTGGTGTTTTTAAACAACTAACGGCACTTAAAAGCGTCCGAGAAGGAAACGGGGGCTTGTTGAAATTTTAGCTGTTAAGTTAATTTTTACTTGGTACGTATCGCTGACTTGCTGCAACATTGTCATAATACAAAAATATTAGTTTTACATAAAACTACTTTAAATTTACACACACAACATAATGGAAAAAAGAAAATGTTAGTCTTCTCTAAAGAGTTGAGTTAACAATATCTTCATAAAAATGATTTAATACGCATTAGTGATATTAAATAAAAATTTGCTATTTTTTACTTAAGACGTTGTTGCAGCAAAGGAGCGATATGTAAAAAGTAAAAAATTAAAATTAATATTATTAAAATATTTTTGCTAAACAAAATATAAAAAATATTCTTATTGTTCTTTTCTTCTTTCTCCTTACTCCAGTCATGGGTCTGTTAAGTGAAGGCAGTCCTTTGTCGTGGGAAGAAACAAAAGCTCTTGCCGAACATGTTCGTCAACATGGTATACAACAGTTTATAAATCTCTATCACAGACTGAAAGATCGTCAAGGTGATGTACTTAAATGGGGCGATGAAGTGGAATATGTAATTGTTAAATTTGATGACAACAAAAAGCAGGCCAAAGTTTCTCTTAAAGCCCAAGATCTGTTGGCAAAATTAAATGAAAAAGAATTAGCCGATCCAAATGGTGTTAAATCTCTTTGGCGGCCAGAATATGGGGCCTATATGATTGAGGGTACACCGGGAAAACCATTTGGCGGACTAATGGCACATTTTAATTTAGTAGAAGCCAATATGCGATACAGACGCGAAGAGGTTACAGAATTGTTGGAAAAAGACGAATGTGTTATGTCTATAACAAATTTTCCACGTTTAGGTTGTAAGGAATTTACACATCCTGTACACAATCCAAATCCAGAGGATCCACAAAGTTCGGCAAAATCGCTTTATTTCCCAGACGAAGCCATTTATCCGGGTCATCCACGCTTCAAGACCCTGACACGCAATATACGCATGCGTCGCGGCGAAAAGGTGGCCATCAAATTGAAAGTATTCAAAGATGAAAATACCAAACTACCAGTGGAAGGTAGTCCTCCTATGGAACCAGATGTAGTATTACTAGATGCCATGGGCTTTGGCATGGGTTGCTGTTGCTTACAATTAACATTCCAAGCTTGCAATATAACAGAAGCTCGTACTTTATATGATCAGTTGGCACCGTTGTGTCCCATTATGTTGGCTCTAACAGCAGCTTCACCCATTTACCGAGGCTATTTAACAGAATCCGATTGTCGTTGGAATGTTATTAGCTCGTCGGTGGATTGTCGTACTCAGGAAGAAAGAGGCCTTAAACCATTAAAAGAAAATAAATTCCGTATAGCTAAATCTCGTTATGATTCTATAGATTCTTATTTATCACCAGAAGGAGAAGAATACAATGATGTTCCTCTTACCTACGACGAGAAGGTTTATCAAAGTTTGCGTGAGGGTGGCATAGATCATCTGTTGGCCCAACATGTGGCCCATTTGTTTATACGTGATACAGTGTCTCTATTCAGCGAAAAGGTTCACCAAAACGATGAAGAAGATACAGATCATTTTGAAAATATACAATCTACCAATTGGCAAACAATGCGCTTTAAACCCCCACCACCAAATTCATCCATAGGATGGCGAGTTGAATTCCGCCCTTGTGAAGCTCAAATAAGCGATTTCGAAAATGCCGCACTGGTGTGTTTTGTGGTACTCTTAACAAGAGTGATTTTATCGTACCAATTGAATTTCCTAACACCCATTTCAAAGGTTGATGAGAATATGCAAACAGCTCAAAAACGTGACGCTTGCCGCCAAGAAAAGTTTTGGTTCCGTAAAAATGTACGCAAAACTCACAGACTTTCCAATGGTAATGCTAATGGTACTTTACTTAATGGCGCCACTAATGGAACAGCAAATACAAATGGTATAACAAATGGTACAACTAATGGTACAACAAATGGCAGTTCAACAAACGGTGCTACAGCGAATGATGGCACTAATGGTTATTACCATCCACCTCAAGGCGATGATGATGATGATTTTGAGTTAATGACTATTGGAGAAATATTAAATGGAAAGGTAAGAGTTTAAGTTATATTTAAAAATATTAAAAAACTACTATACTGTTTGCAGAACGGTTAAAAGTCCTAGTTCGAGTTGAGTGTAGTTCTAGTGTTAGGTAAAATTTTTTGTAATCCACTCTCGAGACTTATTTTAAGTTGGTTCTAAGTAAACAGTTTGGTTAACACGGAAATTTATCTCTTTGTGTTTTTTTTCGATCCAATTTCTTAGTTATAGAGGCCCCTATTACGGTTTACAACTCATTTCAGTTGTGTTGTAATTTCTTAATTTTTGTATTATGGGGTACAACTTTGCTAAATTGCAGTGAACAAAAACATAACAAAAATTAAAACTGATCACAGCCAGTTGTCTTTATTACAACTCAACTGAGTTGAGTTGTAAACCGTAATAGGGGCCAGAATCATGCTTAATTATTATCATCCAATTTGTTTAGCCTCCTATCTTCTATGCCAATTCGCTTTGTTTCGCGCGTATAGCTTGTGTTCTTGTACGCATATTTCAGCACACACTCGACTAAGCTAATCTGCTCTCGAGACTTATTTTAAGTTGGTTCTAAGTAAACAGTTTGGTTAACACGGAAATTTATCTCTTTGTGTTTTTTTTCGATCCAATTTCTTAGTTATAGAGGCCCCTATTACGGTTTACAACTCATTTCAGTTGTGTTGTAATTTCTTAATTTTTGTATTATGGGGTACAACTTTGCTAAATTGCAGTGAACAAAAACATAACAAAAATTAAAACTGATCACAGCCAGTTGTCTTTATTACAACTCAACTGAGTTGAGTTGTAAACCGTAATAAGGGCCAGAATCATGCTTAATTATTATCATCCAATTTGTTTAGCCTCCTATCTTCTATGCCAATTCGCTTTGTTTCGCGCGTATAGCTTGTGTTCTTGTACGCATATTTCAGCACACACTCGACTAAGCTCATCTGCTTACCATGTTCAGGGGTACTATTACCGCAATTATCCATATTGCTTCCTGTGATACAATTTTTGTAGCAACTAAATATTCTGATGCAGCTCTGGCGAAACGATGAGATAATGTTCTTTTTTTTATGTACCCACTAGTGCTGGGAAACTATCGATAGTCTTAAACTATCGAAAATATCGATAGGAAAACTATCAATATCGATATTATTATTACTTAAAATACAGTTATGAAGACATGTTACAGCAGCTATACACACACATTTTTTGCCGCAAGTTTTTACTTGCTATTTTTAATTCGCGCAGAATTACAGCAATGAATACAAACAACAAGAATCTGGATGAGCCCGGAGTAGAGTATCTAACAAACGTCCTCAACTTATCGATTACCACCCTAATAATACCAGAAGCCTGGAAAGTGGGAAGGGTAGTTCCCCTGCTAAAGCCAGGGAAAGATGCGACTCAAGGAGACTCATACAGGCCAATCTCCCTGCTATCACCAGTCGCCAAGATACTTGAGGCACTACTCCTCCCGGAGCTAGTGGAACATCTCCAATTGGCGAACTATCAGCATGGATTCCGCAAGTAGTACAACAACTGCTCTTACCACCATCTCCACACAAATCAGCCACGGCCTTAATCAGGCCCGGCTGTGTGAAAGAACGGTCCTAGTGGCTCTTGACTTCTAAAAAGCGTTCGATACGGTCAACCATTCCATTCTCTTCAGAGACATAGCGACTTCTAGTCTTTCGGACAACACGAAGAGGTGGCTTGTGAATTATTTGTGTGGAAGACAGTCGCTTGTGGAGTTTAGAAACAAGAGGTCGAAGTGCCGTAGAATTAAACAGGGAATTCCCCAGGGTGTAGTTCTATCCCCGATCCTGTTTAACTTCTACATGTCTACACCTCCCCAAGGTGTCCAAATGATATCGTACGCAGACGACTGTACTATCATGGCAACGGGCCACATCATTGATGACCTATGCAGTTTGGTAAACGGTTACTCCGTGGTCTGGCGAACTTCTTCCACGCGAGGAATATGAACATCTCTCCCGCAAAATCCTCGGCGACTCTATTCACGACATGGACAAAGGAAGTGGGGTAACAGTTGAATGTGACTATCGATGGCGCCATAATTCCGACCAAAAAAGCCCAAAAATATTGGGAGTCACATTTGACCGCCGTTCATGTCATCGGCGCGTAGAAACAAGGTCCTCAAGTCTCTAGCCGGCAGCACTTGGGGCATGGACTAGGAAACCTTGTTAGCTACATAAAAAACGATTGGCCGGTCAGTGGTTAACTACGCAGCGCCTGCGTGCACCCCAAGAGTCAGTGATACTCAGTGGAAGAAGCTTCAGAGCTGTCAAAACGCCGCCTTAAGTACCGTAACAGGTTGTGTTCAGATGACATCAATAGAACACCTGCATGATGAAGCGAAGATGATGACGTCAAGGAACACAACATAATGCTGACAAAGCAGTTCCTTCTGGGATGTCGTCGGAGGGGACATCCGAACCACTGTCTGATGGAGTCAGACCCCCCCCCCCCCGAGACATGTCAGAAAAGATCTTCGCGGGTATGAGAGTGAAATCCAACAACTCCTGTACCCATGTTCTGTAACTTTAGTGAAAACTTCTTGCATCGAAAAGATGTGAAACAAAATATTCCATCGTTTCTCGAAAAGTGAGAAAAATGTGTGTCTGTAACTCATGTCGAAAGCTATCAAAAGAGATTACGTCGTTACGTTATAAATGTCATAATATTGCACTCGAAGCCGATGTGACATTGCAGTCGTTCAGAACGCCAGTAACACATATCGTTGACGGCGACCAAAATTTACTTAAATTGAAAAATTTTCAACGACGGCGGCGAAAACACAACCGTCGGCTATGCCGAATTGTGTAAAGACCGACTTTAATGTTTGTTGTTTGCAAATGAGCTTTGAAGACATTCGTATATTTTATAAAAATGTTAAAAGCAAAATAATAAAACAATGAAAAATGTGCCAAGAATAAAATATTATTATTATTATTCTTTGCATTTTGCATTTTTAATTGTTTTTTAGTGTTAAAATTTTTTCTCGCCCCATTTTTATTCGTGAGTTTATTTGACAGCTCAAAGCGGGAACTTTTCTCACCAAAATGTGACAGCTTGTACTCACCAAAAAAAGTTACAGACACAGTTAAGTGAGAAAAACAGCTGTTGGTTTCAATATATGGCATTTTTGTTTCATTTCACATATTTCAATCGAAAACTTTCTCGACGCGAGAGTTACAGAACATGGGCACTGGACTCTATGACAGACCACACCTCATACAGGGCAGCTCTTAATGCAGTTCACAGGGAGTCGGTGGAGAGTGCAATGAATAGCCACCGAGACAACATCGTATTAGGGGGTCGTCCACCACCGGTTGCAAACGAAGAGCGGGACTTACCACGACGGACGAGGTTGACATTGGCACAAATAAGATCAGGATGGTGCGCACGCCTTAACTCGCACTGGTCGAGAATAAATAGCACCATCCCTGACCTTTGCCCTGCATGTGGAATAGGCCCACACGACGTACGACACCTATTCAACTGCAGTGAAAACCCAACCCAGCTAGAAGCAGTGTCCTTATGGACCCGCCCACGTGAGGTAGCACAGCTACTGGGCCTTGATTAAGCTGAGTTGAAATGACAGAGCGAAGAAGAAGAAGGAGAAGAATAGAAGAGTAAATTTTATACATGCTTGTTTTCAAGGTCGAGCTGTTGCAACAACAACAACAAGAATGGCAGGAGGTATGGATTGCATAGCTGTGCTTTTTGTACTACTAACCTAAGGCCTTTATGCCGACATTTTTATATGTTTACATAGGAACTGAAATGTCAGACCAGAGTTTTATGATGTTGTAAAAAAAAGCAAATAAAAATGCAACTGCAATTGCGAGCATAGGATAAAGCAATGAACGACCATTAGAAGAAAAGTCCGCTAGATTGATTACCTTTTGGGTTGAGAATCAAATCCAATTTAGAACATTATCTAAAATTGCAATAAAATATCTTATAGTCCCTGTTACTTTGGTTCCTTCAGAAAAAGCGTATCACCATCACAATTTTTAAAACTGTCATCTATAATAAAGTGCTTACATACATACGTCTCATACGTTTAATAAAGTGATAAAAACAACGAACTTTAGCCTGATAAAAACTAGTTAAAGTTTTTCTCCTTGAGTACAAACATTCAGTCGATAGTAATATCGATATATCGATAGTGAAATATCGATAGTATCCCAGCACTAGTACCCACGATAGATTTTCCTTAAATAGGTCCACCATAGAGTATGATCGATATACTTCCTCGAAAAATAAAATCGACATTTGTCTGGGTCCTAAAATATTAGGCACGGTGAGCGCGATAAATACTGAAGCTGCCTTTTTCGAACGTGTATTTCAAGTATCATTTAAAGAACTGCCTTTCATCAATCATGACTCTTAGATATTGAATAGACTTAAATATAAATACTTTTCGTTTTTTCTTTACCAGTTTTTAAAACGCCTACAGTTTTGTACTCTGCGAGCTCCAGTTCAAATTTTTTTAGACAAATTTCAACAATCTTGGCTGTGTCATTGACACACATTTCTAATATACATAGTTCTCTCCTTCGCTTTGAATCCGTTTTTTTATATCAAGGGTGATGAAAGCACAGTACTTTCTATTTGCTCCTTTATCGGTCTACAAGACGATGACTTACCAAGACATTTCTTGGTTTTCGGAATAGAAACCTGTTTCAAACTAAATTTTCCTACACCGAGACAGTAATTCAAAGCATCCGCAAATACCTGAGGTTTAATGTCATATTTGGGAATTTATATAAACCCGGCAATTTGTTTTTAACGATTTTGAAGCATAATTACCTTCTGCCCGAGCCATACCCATCAAAAACGGTGACAAACTCTGAACTTACTAAAAGACTTTCCAAGTTTTACTAGATCGGTTTCAGCCCAATGCTTCCATACCCATGTTACAAAATAACACAGCTGCTTGCTCGTTAATGCGTCAGTTTCTATCCATTGTTTAAAAAACGCCATAATTAAAACCATACTGGGCTTGATCTTAGTGCCATTCGGTAGAGTCCTTGCCCTGTCACGGGACTTATATATTTTGGGGGGGCCCACGGGATCGTTATTCTCGTTATCGTCTTTTAAGGATACCCTTGCGTCATGGTCTCTAGTCTAGTTAAATGTAAAGTCTAGTATTTTGAATATTTTTTTCGAATGTGCTTCTATGGTTAATATAGTTAAAATAATTTATGAAAAATAAATAATTCATACATTCTATTTGTCTAGTCTGTGTAATCTATAATCTAAGTTTAAAGCTTAAGGACACTTTGAGAAACAAACTTTTTTCACCAACTATAAAACGTAAAATAAATGTACTTTTGAAAGATTTGACGATACTCAAGTTATTTATTTTTTATTAAATAAAAAAATTTATAATTGAAAAAAAAAAAGAAATGATGTATCGAGCCCTTACCGCAAAAATATCTTAAGTAACATCATTTTCAATTTTCGGTTATTAAAAATTGGCAACACTTGCATCATCTCCTAAAATGTCATGGTTACATAAGGTATCGTTACGATTTTATAGCTAAAACAATTTTAGAAATTGGGAATTATTTCCTTGTGAAGGTTACTTTATATTATTATAAACATTTTTTTTCATTTTTCGAATTTATTCTATGAGTTAAATTTCAGTTATGTATTTTGTAAAGCTTTTTTGTAATAGTTCTATTCCTTTAATTTTTCAGAAATGACTTTATACACTACCAGACTATTATATTGTATTTTCTTTTTACATTTTACCTTAGCCTTCCTTTGGAATGCAATGAGGTATATTTAATGTTCAGAAAAATTTACAATTATTAGACACCAGCAGAATGTAATGCATTTTCTGGCCCGCTACGGCCTTCGTCAGCATTCTTTGTGTCTCACTGGATAGTGTTACTTTATAAATTGAATGTATTTAACTCAACTATTTTAACAATTAGAAATTGGGAATTATTTCCTTGTGAAGGTTACTTTATATTATTATAAACATTTTTTTTCATTTTTCGAATTTATTCTATGAGTTAAATTTCAGTTATGTATTTTGTAAAGCTTTTTTGTAATAGTTCTATTCCTTTAATTTTTCAGAAATGACTTTATACACTACCAGACTATTATATTGTATTTTCTTTTTACATTTTACCTTAGCCTTCCTTTGGAAAGCAATGAGGTATATTTAATGTTCAGAAAAATTTACAATTATTAGACACCAGCAGAATGTAATGCATTTTCTGGCCCGCTACGGCCTTCGTCAGCATTCTTTGTGTCTCACTGGATAGTGTTACTTTATAAATTGAATGTATTTAACTCAACTATTTTAACAATTAGAAATTGGGAATTATTTCCTTGTGAAGGTTACTTTATATTATTATAAACATTTTTTTTCATTTTTCGAATTTATTCTATGAGTTAAATTTCAGTTATGTATTTTGTAAAGCTTTTTTGTAATAGTTCTATTCCTTTAATTTTTCAGAAATGACTTTATACACTACCAGACTATTATATTGTATTTTCTTTTTACATTTTACCTTAGCCTTCCTTTGGAATGCAATGAGGTATATTTAATGTTCAGAAAAATTTACAATTATTAGACACCAGCAGAATGTAATGCATTTTCTGGCCCGCTACGGCCTTCGTCAGCATTCTTTGTGTCTCACTGGATAGTGTTACTTTATAAATTGAATGTATTTAACTCAACTATTTTAACAATTAGAAATTGGGAATTATTTCCTTGTGAAGGTTACTTTATATTATTATAAACATTTTTTTTCATTTTTCGAATTTATTCTATGAGTTAAATTTCAGTTATGTATTTTGTAAAGCTTTTTTGTAATAGTTCTATTCCTTTAATTTTTCAGAAATGACTTTATACACTACCAGACTATTATATTGTATTTTCTTTTTACATTTTACCTTAGCCTTCCTTTGGAATGCAATGAGGTATATTTAATGTTCAGAAAAATTTACAATTATTAGACACCAGCAGAATGTAATGCATTTTCTGGCCCGCTACGGCCTTCGTCAGCATTCTTTGTGTCTCACTGGATAGTGTTACTTTATAAATTGAATGTATTTAACTCAACTATTTTAACAATTAGAAATTGGGAATTATTTCCTTGTGAAGGTTACTTTATATTATTATAAACATTTTTTTTCATTTTTCGAATTTATTCTATGAGTTAAATTTCAGTTATGTATTTTGTAAAGCTTTTTTGTAATAGTTCTATTCCTTTAATTTTTCAGAAATGACTTTATACACTACCAGACTATTATATTGTATTTTCTTTTTACATTTTACCTTAGCCTTCCTTTGGCCCGTAGCGGGCCAGAAAATGCATTACATTCTGCTGGTGTCTAATAATTGTAAATTTTTCTGAACATTAAATATACCTCATTGCTTTCCAAAGGAAGGCTAAGGTAAAATGTAAAAAGAAAATACAATATAATAGTCTGGTAGTGTATAAAGTCATTTCTGAAAAATTAAAGGAATAGAACTATTACAAAAAAGCTTTACAAAATACATAACTGAAATTTAACTCATAGAATAAATTCGAAAAATGAAAAAAATGTTTATAATAAAACAATTTTAGCTTAAGCGACAACCTAGATAAACCTTCTCCTGTAAAATTGTGTTTTTGTAGCTTGAGCTTTTTTTTTGCGGTAAGGGCTCGATGTTTCTGCTTGAACCCCTCGGTCTAGCATGTAATTTTGTTTCTATTTTAAGCTATTGTTTATAGTACAGATCAGGGTTTAATCTAGGCATATACATACATACTACCTTATGCAAAAAAAGTTAAAGTTCACATTAGTTAACCAACACAAAAACCCATTCACTTTTGCTGGGCTTAATGCGTGTTGGTTAACTAATATGTACTTTATATTTTTCTTTTGCTTAAGGGGGATAGTGTTTAAATAAGTCTAGTCTAATTAAGAATATTGTAGTCTATAATCAAGTTTATTATGTTTTCTACAGCATAACTAGACAATAGCCAAGTTTTTTTTTAATTTTTCTTTCAAACGCCTTCTTTTCCGATTTTTCATTCTATTAATTTCAATTTTTTTTTCTTAGCCTGATTCATTTCCTGGTGTAATGCCTCTCATACGCAGCTACTTACAGTCTATGGAGGTAGATACCGATACTCATTGCACTATTGAACAATATTTGAGATTTATACAGAAGAGAGCATCAGGTGAACTAATAACCACAGCCACTTGGATAAGAGATCAGGTCTTAAATCATCCAGACTACAAGTAAGTTTTATTTTCTTCATATTTTTTGTGTTTCCTTCGATTGCTAACAAAGTATTTTCTTCACAATTACAGAAAAGATTCCATTGTTACCGATCGTATTAATTATGATCTCTTAAAGAAAATTAAAGATATACAAAATGGTAAATTAATCGAACCCGCTCTGTTGGGACAGGAGGGTAATCATACAAAGACAAAAGATTTTATTCCACCAGCCATACAAAAACACTTGAATGGTTGTTGTGAAAGTAAATGACCATTTCAATAAATGAACATAATAATATTGACGACAATAGTGATAATAAAAACTCAAGTAAAGACCAACATCAGCAACAACAGCAAATTGTAGTAAAAGAACTAGACAACAAGTAACATTGCCATACTTGTAATAAATAACTTAACCATACATACAAAATACAACTGACAAGAAATCCAAAAACAGCATTGACTATATTTAAGGAAAGACAAACCAGCAGAAGCATCTTAAAACAGCCATGAACCACTTAACATTTTATAATTGTTTCAACTTGTTTAGGAAGAAGAAAAAAAATTACAAAATTATTGTGAATTGTTTTTTTTTATAAAATTTATAACGCATGAAAGAAAAAAAGAGTTGTTAACCTTTATTTTTTCTTTCTTAGAAAATTTTTTCAAATTCCAAATAAATTTAGAAAAATCAAATAAAAATCAAACATTTTTTTTTTAAAGATTTTCTTTTACAGAATTTTCAATAAAAAAAGGCAACAGAGAAGAGAGTTAAGCAACATTTTAAATGATGTTTTCTTATCTTTTCAGCAATACACATCAAAAGAGAACTTTTTACGTTTAACGAATTTTTTCCCTTTAAGGGATTTTTTTCTTAATATTTGCAAAGAAAAATAAAACACTTTTAAAAAGCGTAAAGCAAAAAAGGACTATGTTATTTATCTATATATATATATATATATATACATTATTATAACTATCAATATAGTTTTAATTATTTGTTAAATTATTTACTTAATAAATACAAATATGTAGTTAATAATTACAACTTAAAATGAAACAAAACTTATAAACCATAAATGTTTATTTATTCACTTAAAAGTTATAATTTAAATATAAAACACAGCAATTAAACTAAACTTATAGAACCTAAACAAATACATACATATTTAAAATATAAGAAAAATGTTAAGCTAAAATTCTGATACATTTTAAAAGAAACTGTAAAAAACTCAATATATAAAAATATGTAATAGGATTGGTTTGTTTTTTTTTTTTTTTATTTTTGCGTCTTAATTATTTTTGTTTTAAAAATTTTTAAAAGACGTTGAAAACCGTTTTTGTTTCAAAATTTAAAATTGAAAAAAAATTTTACAAATTTCTAATATTGTATTTAATGTTAACTTAATTTTTTTTTGTGAACTTTTGCGAACAAAACCACTAAGCTGAAATTAAAAAAATTTTATTTAAAAGTCTGTTTACAGTCCTGTTCTGATTAACAAAAAGAAAAAAAAAATACTTTTATATGGTTTTATCGTACACTTTATACTACTATAAGCTACTATTTGTATAAGCATTTATTGTCTAGTTAATTTATACACATATTTGTTATATCTTTTTAAGTTTATTGTAAACGGACATACATTTCAGATGAAAAACGATTAATTAATACTTTTAATCTAACTATTTTATATAATCATACCAAGCATAATTAAAATAAGTTTTTAAGTTTAAACCGAAAAAAAGTGAAAAGTAAAATAAAATGTTTACAAGTTATCCTTCTTTATTCAAAAAAAGGAGCCTATTTAATTGGATTTTTAATTTAATAAAAAAATAAATTAATTGATTAAAGACAGATTGAAGTTGACCATAAGCAAGGATTTGTAAGGTAAACGCATGTGAGTTACTCAGGCTGTATATTTTTTTAAATGAAATGTAAAATTTTGAGTTATAAATCATCTTTCAACACCATTAGTGGAATTCGCGCTTAGCAGTACATTTACAACTCTTTTAGATGTACTAGGATTTTAAACAACAAGTTATGAACGTGGGTATTGTAAACCAAACGAAAAATCTGATGTTTGCTTTGCTTTATTTTAAATGCCCTTAAAATTTTTTTTACTTAACAGAAACGAGAGAGGAAAAGAGAGAAAACCCAAAAGCTTGTAAATAAATGTAAATATACATGAACATCAAGGCTTATTACATTTATGCCCTTAACTTCCACAAAAAGAAAGCTGGTCGTGTTCTTACCTAAACGTTATATTTTCCTAATTTAACGTTTATTTTGCCTACGTTTTATTACCTTCAGTTTTCCTTTAAAATATGACAGCCTTTACAAAATAGATTTCTATGCACAGCTAGATTTTTTTTGTAAAAATTACAGGCATAATTAGAGCAAAACTTACCAGCAGATACACACAAACTGTTAGAAAGCTACTTAAATATTTATGATTTTGATTTTTTAAGTTCTCCTCAGCCGGCTGACACTGGTGTCCCATAAGGCAGCATTCTGGGCCCTCTATTATACTTAATTTATATTTACTTAATTTTAACAATCAACTACACCCAAACTTCAACATTTGCGGATGATACAGCTTTTTTAAGCATTAGTAGACAAAATATTTTGTCGGGCACTGGCAGGGCATAAAATAAATTGTACGGCTAACATTAGATTAATTATTGTTAGTTCATATTAAATATATAAAGATTCAATAAATGAAAAAATAATGAAAAAAGCTATATTAAAACTAGAGACTATTAGGGAAAACTGACAAAACCATCGTCATCAGCATACGAAAATACACAAGGGTGGGCAATTTTTATTTAAGAAATTTTAAAAATCCGCCTACTACAAGATTCTGTTGACCTGGTAGTTCTCAAAACAAAAAAAAAAAGAAAGAACTTTTTAAACATACATATTTGTCAGCAGGGGTGGTCTTAACAGGTTTGGTTTTCTACTTTAATTTCTTAGCTTGGCCTTAACCGAATGTTAAAAAATTTGCCATACATCAAGCTTAGGAAATGATCTTTCTGATAGTTGCCGAGAATTACTACCACAGCCACCCACTACGAAGGTTTTAAGGCGTAAACTGTATATCCTCCTCAAAAGCAAAGAGGTCGTGGCGGTAGTCGGAAAAAGTATATTGCATTTTGAAGACAAACTATTAAACTGTCAAGCATATAAAATTTCATCGCAATAACTCAAGTAGTTTTCGAGTTATAGGCTGCTAAAAAAACAGTTTGAAAAATCCGCCTACTACAACATTCTGTTGGCCTGGTAGTTCACAAAAAAACAAGGACATTTTTAAACAATTTCAGCAGGGGTGGTCTAAAAAAGATTGGTTTCCGATTTAAATTTCTTAGCTTGGCCTTAACCGAATGACATGAAATTTGGCATACATCAAGCTTAGGAAATGAACTTTCTGATAGTTTCCAGAAAATTAATGCCACACCCACTAAATACAAAAGTTTTAAGGCGTAAGCTGTATATCCTCTTTGCAAATAAAGAGGGCGTGGCAGTACGCGGAAAAAATATTTTGCATTTTGAAGACAAACTATCAAACTGTCAAGCATATCCAATTTCATCGTAATTACTCAAGTAGTTTTCGAGTTATAGGCTGCTAAAGAAAACAGTTTGCAAAAATCCGCCTACTACAACATTCTGTTAGCCTGGTAGTACACAAAAAAACAAGTAAGTTTTTAAACACAATTTCAGTAGGGGTGGTCTAAAAAGATTGGTTTCCGATTTTAATTTTTTAGCCTTGGCCGTAACCGAATGTAATGAAATTTTATTATGCAGCAAGCTTAGGAAATGAACTTACTGATTGTTTCCAAAAAATTCCTGCCACACCCACCCAATACGAAAGTTTAAGGCGTAAACTGTATATCCTCTTTGAAAACAAAGAGGGCGTGGCGGTATGCGGAAAAAATATTTTGCATTTTGAAGACAAACTATCAAACTGTCAAGCATATCAAATTTCATCGCAATATCTGAAGTAGTTTTCGAGTTATAGGCTGCTAAAGAAAACAGTTTGCAAAAATCCGCCTACTACAACATTCTGTTGGCCTGGTAGTTCACAAAAAAACAAGGACATTTTTAAACAATTTCAGCAGGGGTGGTCTAAAAATATTGGTTTCCGATTTAAATTTCTTAGCTTGCTTGGCCTTAACCGAATGTAATGATATTTGGCATACAGCAAGCTTAGGAAATGAACTTATTGATAGTTTCCAAAAAATTAATGCCACTCCCACTAAATACGAAAGTTTTAAGGCGTAAACTGTATATCCTCTTTGAAAACAAAGAGGGCGTGGCGGTATGCGGAAAAAATATTTTGCATTTTGAAGACAAACTATCAAACTGTCAAGCATATCAAATTTCATCGCAATAACTCAAGTAGTTTTCGAGTTATAGGCTGCTAAAGAAAACAGTTTGCAAAAATCCGCCTACTGCAACATTCTGTTGGCCTGGTAGTTCACAAAAAAACAAGGACATTTTTAAACAATTTCAGCAGAGGTGGTCTAAAAAATATTGGTTTCCGATTTAAATTTCTTAGCTTGCTTGGCCTTAACCGAATGTAATGATATTTGGCATACAGCAAGCTTAGGAAATGAACTTATTGATAGTTTCCAAACAATTAATGCCACTCCCACTAAATACGAAAGTTTTAAGGCGTAAACTGTATATCCTCTTTGAAAACAAAGAGGGCGTGGCGGTAGGCGGAAAAAATATTTTGCAGTTTGAAGACAAACTATCAAACTGTCAAGAATATAAAATTGCATCTTAATATCTCTAGTAGTTTTCGAGTTATAGGCTGCTAAAGAAAACAGTTTGCAAAAATCCGCCTACTACAAGATTCTGTTGGCCTGGTAGTTCACAAAAAAAACAAGGAAGTTTTTAAACACAATTTTAGTAGGGGTGGTCTAAAAAGATTGGTTTCCGATTTTAATTTCTTAGCTTGGCCTTAACCGAATGTAATGAAATTTGGCATACATCAAGCTTAGGAAATGAACTTTCTGATAGTTTCCAAAAAATGCCTGCCACTCCCACTAAATACGAAAGTTTTAAGGCGTGAACTGTATATCCTCTTTAAAAACAAAGAGGGCGTGGCGGTAGGTGGAAAAAGTATATTGCATTTTGAAGACAAACTATCAAACTGTCAAGCATATCAAATTTCATCGCAATAACTCAAGTAGTTTTCGAGTTATAGGCTGCTAAAGAAAACAGTTTGCAAAAATCCGCCTACTACAAGATTCTGTTGGCCTGGTAGTTCACAAAAAAAACAAGGAAGTTTTAAACACAATTTCAGCAGGGGTGGTCTAAAAAAGATTGGTTTCCGATTTTTATTTCTTAGCTTGCTTGGCCCTAACTGAATGTAATGAAATTTGGCATACAGCAAGCTTAGGAAATGAACTTTCTGATAGTTTCCAAAAAATTCCTGCCACTCCCACTAAATACGAAAGTTTTAAGGCGTGAACTGTATATCCTCTTTGAAAACAAAGAGGGCGTGGTGGTAGGCGGAAAAAGTATATTGCATTTTCAAGACAAACTATCAAACTGTCAAGCATATCAAATTTCATCGCAATAACTCAAGTAGTTTTCGAGTTATAGGCTGCTAAAGAAAACAGTTTGCAAAAATCCGCCTACTACAAGATTCTGTTGGCCTGGTAGTTCACAAAAAAAACAAGGAAGTTTTAAACACAATTTCAGCAGGGGTGGTCTAAAAAAGATTGGTTTCCGATTTTTATTTCTTAGCTTGCTTGAACATAACCGAATGTAATGAAATTTGGCATACAGCAAGCTTAGAAAATGAAATTTCTGATAGTTTCCAAAAAATTAATGCCACACCCACTGAATACGAAAGTTTTAAGGCGTAAACTGTATATCCCCTTTGAAAACAAAGAGGGCGTGGCGATATGCGGAAAAAATATTTTGCATTTTGAAGACAAACTATCAAACTCTCAAGCATATCAAATTTCATCGCAATAACTCAAGTAGTTTTCGAGTTATAGGCTGCTAAAGAAAACAGTTTGCAAAAATCCGCCTACTACAACATTCTGTTGGCCTGGTAGTACACAAAAAAACAAGGAAGTTTTTAAACACAATTTCAGTAGGGGTGGTCTAAAAAGATTGGTTTCCGATTTTATTTTTTTAGCCTTGGCCGTAACCGAATGTAATGAAATTTGGTATGCAGCAAGCTTAGGAAATGAACTTATTGATAGTTACCAAAAAATTCATGCCACACCCACTAAATACGACAGTTTTAAGGCGTAAACTGTATATCCTCTTTGAAAACAAAGAGGGCGTGGCGGTAGGCGGAAAAAATATTTTGCATTTTGAAGACAAACTATCAAACTGTCAAGCATATCAAATTTCATCGCAATAACTCAAGTAGTTTTCGAGTTATAGGCTGCTAAAGAAAACAGTTTGCAAAAATCCGCCTGCTACAACATTCTGTTGGCCTGGTAGTACACAAAAAAACAAGGAAGTTTTTAAACACAATTTCAGTAGGGGTGGTCTAAAAAGATTGGTTTCCGATTTTATATTTTTAGCCTTGGCCGTAACCGAATGTAATGAAATTTGGTATGCAGCAAGCTTAGGAAATGAACTTACTGATAGTTTCCAAAAAAATTCCTGTCACACCCACTAAATACGAAAGTTTTAAGGCGTAAACTGTATATCCTCTTTGAAAACAAAGAGGGCGTGGCGGAAGGCGGAAAAAATATTTTGCATTTTGAAAACAAACTATCAAACTGTCAAGCATATCAAATTTCATCGCAATAACTCAAGTAGTTTTCGAGTTATAGGCTGCTAAAGAAAACAGTTTGCAAAAATCCGCCTACTACAAGATTCTGTTCGCCTGGTAGTTCACAAAAAAACAAGGAAGTTTTTAAACACAATTCCAGCAGGGGTGGTCTAAAAAAGATTGGTTTCCGATTTTAATTTTTTAGCCTTGGCCGTAACCGAATGTAATGAAATTTGGTATGCAGTAAGCTTAGGAAATGAACTTATTGATAGTTTCCAAAAAATTCCTGCCACTCCCACTAAATACGAAAGTTTTAAGGCGTGAACTGTATATCCTCTTTGAAAACAAAGAGGGCGTGGCGGTAGGCGGAAAAAGTATATTGCATTTTGAAGACAAACTATCAAACTGTCAAGCATATCATATTTCATCGCAATATCTGAAGTAGTTTTCGAGTTATAGGCTGCTAAAGAAAACAGTTTGCAAAAATCCACCTACTACAAGATTCTGTTGGCCTGGTAGTTCGCAAAAAAAACAAGGAAGTTTTTAAACACAATTTCAGCAGTGGTGGTCCAAAAAATATTGGTTTCCGATTTAAATTTCTTAGCTTGATTGACCATAACCGAATGTAACGAAATTTGGTATACATCAAGCTTAGAAAATGAACTTTCTGATAGTTTCCAAAAAATTAATGCCACACCCACTGAATACAAAAGTTTTAAGGCGTAAACTGTATATCCCCTTTGAAAACAAAGAGGGCGTGGCGATATGCGGAAAAAATATTTTGCATTTTGAAGACAAACTATCAAACTCTCAAGCATATCAAATTTCATGCCAATAACTCAAGTAGTTTTCGAGTTATAGGCTACTAAAGAAAAAGTTTGCAAAAATCCGCCTACTACAACATTCTGTTGGCCTGGTAGTTCACAAAAAACATGGAAGTTTTTAAGCACAATTTCAGTAGGGGTGGTCTAAAAAAGATTGGCTTCCGAGTTAAATTTCTTAGCTTGCTTGGACTTAACTGAATGTAATGAAATTTGGCATTCAGCAAGCTTAGGAAATGAACTTATTGATAGTTTCCAAGAAATTCCTGCCACTCCCACTAAATACGAAAGTTTTAAGGCGTAAACTGTTTATCCTCTTTGAAAAAAAGAGGGCGTGGCGGTATGCGAAAAAAATATTGTGCATTTTGAAGACAAACTATCAAACTGTCACGCATATCAAATTTCACCGCAATAACTCAAGTAGTTATCGAGTTATAGGCTGCTAAAGAAAACAGTTTGCAAAAATCCGCCTACTACAACATTCTGTTGGCCTGGTAGTTCACAAAAAACAAGGAAGTTTTTAAACACAATTTCAGTAGGGGTGGTCTAAAAAAAATTGGTTTCTGATTTTAATTTTTTAGCCTTGGCCGTAACCGAATGTAATGAAATTTGGTATGCAGCAAGCTTAGGAAATGAACTTATTGATAGTTTCCAAAAAATTCCTGCCACTTCCACTAAATACGAAAGTTTTAAGGCGTAAACTATTTATCCTCTTTGAAAACAAAGAGGGCGTGGCGGTAGGCGGAAAAAATATTTTGCATTTTGAAGACAAACTATCAAACTGTCAAGCATATCAAATTTTACCGCAATAACTCAAGTAGTTAGCGAGTTATAGGCTGCTAAACAAAACAGTTTGCAAAAATCCGCCAACTACAAGATTCTGTTGGCCTGGTGGTTCACAAAAAAACAAGGAAGTTTTTAAACACAATTTCAGCAGGGGTGGTCTAAAAAAGATTGGTTTCCGATTTAAATTTTTTAGCCTTGGCCGTAACCGAATGTAATGAAATTTGGCATGCAGCAAGTTTAGGAAATGAACTTATTGATAGTTTCCAAAAAATGCCTGCCACTCCCACTCAATTCGAAAGTTTTAAGGCGTAAACTGTATATCCTCTTTGAAAGCAAAGAGGGCGTGGCGGTAGGCGGAAAAAGTATATTGCATTTTGAAGACAAACTATCAAACTGTCAAGCATATCAAATTTCATCGCAATATCTGAAGTAGTTTTCGAGTTATAGGCTACTAAAGAAAACAGTTTGCAAAAATCCGCCTACTGCAACATTCTGTTGGCCTGGTAGTTCACAAAAAAACAAGGAAGTTTTTAAACACAATTTCAGTAGGGGTGGTCTAAAAATATTGGATTCCGATTTTAATTTTTTAGCCTTGGCCGTAACCGAATGTAATGAAATTTGGTATGCAGCAAGCTTAGGAAATGAACTTTCTGACAGTTTCCCAAAAATTCGTGCCACACCCACTAAATACAAAAGTTTTAAGGCGTGAACTGTATATCCTCTTTGAAAATAAAGAGGGCGTGGCGGTATGCGGAAAAAATATTTTGCATTTTGAAGACAGACTATCAAACTGTCAAGCATATCAAATTTCATCGCAATATCTGAAGTAGTTTTCGAGTTATAGGCTACTAAAGAAAACAGTTTGCAAAAATCCGCCTACTACAACATTCTGTTGGCCTGGTAGTACACAAATAAACAAGGAAGTTTTTAAACACAATTTCAGTAGGGGTGGTCTAAAAAGATTGGTTTCCGATTTTAATTTTTTAGCCTTGGCCGTAACCGAACGTAATGAAATTTGGTATGCAGCAAGCTTAGGAAATGAACTGATTGATAGTTACCAAAAATTTCCTGCCACACCCACCCAATACGAAAGTTTAAGGCGTAAACTGTATATCCTCTTTGAAAACAAAGAGGGCGTGGCGGTATGCGGAAAAAATATTTTGCATTTTGAAGACAGACTATCAAACTGTCAAGCATATCAAATTTCATCGCAATATCTGAAGTAGTTTTCGAGTTATAGGCTGCTAAAAAAACAGTTTGCAAAAATCCCCCTACTACAACATTCTGTTGGCCTGGTAGTTCACAAAAAAACAAGGACATTTTTAAACAATTTCAGCAGGGGTGGTCTAAAAAATATTGGTTTCCGATTTAAATTTCTTAGCTTGCTTGGCCTCAACCGAATGTAATGATATTTGGCATACAGCAAGCTTAGGAAATGAACTTATTGATAGTTTCCAAAAAATTAATGCCACTCCCACTAAATACGAAAGTTTTAAGGCGTAAACTGTATATCCTCTTTGAAAACAAAGAGGGCGTGGCGGTTTGCAAAAAAAATATTTTGCCTTTTGAAGACAAACTATCAAACTGTCAAGCATATCAAATTTCATCGCAATAACTCAAGTAGTTTTCGAGTTATAGGCTACTAAAGAAAACAGTTTGCAAAAATCCGCCTACTGCAACATTCTGTTGGCCTGGTAGTTCACAAAAAACAAGGAAGTTTTTAAACACAATTTCAGTAGGAGTGGTCTAAAAAAGATTGGATTCCGATTTTAATTTTTTAGCCTTGGCCGTAACCGAATGTAATGAAATTTGGTATGCAGCAAGCTTAGGAACTGAACTGATTGATAGTTACCAAAAATTTCCTGCCACACCCACCCAATACGAAAGTTTTAAGGCGTAAACTGTATATCCTCTTTGAAAACAAAGAGGGCGTGGCGGTAGGCGGAAAAAATATTTTGCATTTTGAAGCCAAACTATCAAACTGTCAAGAATATAAAATTGCATCTTAATATCTCAAGTAGTTTTCGAGTTATAGGCTGCTAAAGAAAACAGTTTGCAAAAATCCGCCTACTACAACATTCTGTTGGCCTGGTAGTTCACAAAAAAACAAGGACATTTTTAAGCAATTTCAGCAGGGGTGGTCTAAAAAATATTGGTTTCCGATTTAAATTTCTTAGCTTGCTTGGCCTTAACCGAATGTAATGATATTTGGCATACAGCAAGCTTAGGAAATTAACTTATTGATAGTTTCCAAAAAATTAATGCCACACCCACTGAATACGAAAGTTTTAAGGCGTTAACTGTATATCCCCTTTGAAAACAAAGAGGGCGTGGCGGTAGGCGGAAAAAGTATATTGCATTTTGAAGACAAACTATCAAACTGTCAAGCATATCAAATTTCATCGCAATATCTGAAGTAGTTTTCGAGTTATAGGCTGCAAAAGAAAACAGTTTGCAAAAATCCACCTACTACAAGATTCTGTTGGCCTGGTAGTTCGGAAAAAAAACAAGGAAGTTTTTAAACACAATTTCAGCAGGGGTGGTCTAAAAAAGATTGGTTGCCGATTTTAATTTCTTAGCTTGCTTGGCCTTAACTGAATGTAATGAAATTTGGCATACAGCAAGCTTAGAAAATGAACTTTCTGATAGTTTCCAAAAAATTAATGCCACACCCACTGAATACGAAAGTTTTAAGGCGTAAACTGTATATCCCCTTTGAAAACAAAGAGGGCGTGGCGATATGCGGAAAAAATATTTTGCATTTTGAAGACAAACTATCAAACTCTCAAGCATATCAAATTTCATGGCAATAACTCAAGTAGTTTTCGAGTTATAGGCTACTAAAGAAAACAGTTTGCAAAAATCCGCCTACTACAAGATTCTGTTGGCCTGGTAGTTCACAAAAGAAACAAGGAAATTTTTAAACACAATTTTAGTGGTGGTCTAAAAAAGATTCGTTTCCGATTTTAATTTTTTAGCCTTGGCCGTAACCGAATGTAATGAAATTTGGTATACAGCAAGCTTAGGAAATGAACTTTCTGATAGTTTCCAAAAAATTAATGCCACACCCACTGAATACGAAAGTTTTAAGGCGTAAACTGTATATCCCCTTTGAAAACAAAGAGGGCGTGGCGGTAGGCGGAAAAAGTATATTGCATTTTGAAGACAAACTATCAAACTGTCAAGCATATCAAATTTCATCGCAATATCTGAAGTAGTTTTCGAGTTGTAGGCTGCAAAAGAAAACAGTTTGCAAAAATCCACCTACTACAAGATTCTGTTGGCCTGGTAGTTCGGAAAAAAAACAAGGAAGTTTTTAAACACAATTTCAGCAGGGGTGGTCTAAAAAAGATTGGTTTCCGATTTTAATTTCTTAGCTTGCTTGGCCTTAACTGAATGTAATGAAATTTGGCATACAGCAAGCTTAGAAAATGAACTTTCTGATAGTTTCCAAAAAATTAATGCCACACCCACTGAATACGAAAGTTTTAAGGCGTAAACTGTATATCCCCTTTGAAAACAAAGAGGGCGTGGCGGTAGGCGGAAAAAATATTTTGCATTTTGAAGACAAACTATTAAACTGTCAAGCATATCAAACTTCATCGCAATAACTCAAGTAGTTTTCGAGTTATAGGCTACTAAAGAAAACAGTTTGCAAAAATCCGCCTTCTACAAGATTCTGTTGGCCTGGTAGTTCACAAAAAAAAAACAAGGAAGTTTTTAAACACAATTTCAGTAGGGGTGGTCTAAAAAGATTGGTTTCCGATTTTGATTTTTTAGCCTTGGCCGCAACCGAATGTAATGAAATTTGGTATGCAGCAAGCTTAGGAAATGAACTTTCTGACAGTTTCCAAAAAATTCGTGCCACACCCACTAAATACGAAAGTTTTAAGGCGTAAACTGTATATGCTCTTTGAAAACAAAGAGGGCGTGGCGGTAGGCGGAAAAAATATTTTGCATTTTGAAGACAAACTATTAAACTGTCAAGCATATCAAACTTCATCGCAATAACTCAAGTAGTTTTCGAGTTATATGCTGCTAAAGAAAACAGTTTGCAAAGATCCGCCTACTACAAGATTCTGTTGGCCTGGTAGTTCACAAAAAAAAAACAAGGAAGTTTTTAAACACAATTTCAGTAGGGGTGGTCTAAAAAGATTGGTTTCCGATTTTAATTTTTTAGCCTTGGCCGTAACCGAATGTAATGAAATTTGGTATGCAGCAAGCTTAGGAAATGAACTTATTGATAGTTTCCAAAAAATTTCTGCCACTACCACTAAATACGAAAGTTTTAAGGCGTGAACTGTATATCCTCTTTGAAAACAAAGAGGGCGTGGCGGTATGCGGAAAAAGTATATTGCATTTTGAAGACAAACTATCAAACTGTCAAGCATATCAAATTTCATCGCAATATCTGAAGTAGTTTTCGAGTTATAGGCTGCAAAAGAAAACAGTTTGCAAAAATCCGCCTACTACAAGATTCTGTTGGCCTGGTAGTTCACAAAAGAAACAAGGAAATTTTTAAACACAAGTTTAGTAGGGGTGGTCTAAAAAAGATTGGTTTCCGATTTGAATTTCTTAGCTTGCTTGGCCTTAACTGAATGTAATGAAATTTGGCATACAGCAAGCTTAGGAAATGAACTTTCTGATAGTTTCCAAAAAATTCCTGCCACTCTCACTAAATACGAAAGTTTTAAGGCGTAAACTGTATATCCTCTTTGAAAACAAAGAGGGCGTGGCGGTAGGCGGATAAAGTATATTGCGTTTTGAAGACAAACTATCAAACTGTCAAGCATATCAAATTTCATCGCAATAACTCAAGTAGTTTTCGAGTTATAGGCTGCTAAAGAAAACAGTTTGCAAAAATCCGCCTACTGCAACATTCTGTTGGCCTGGTAGTTCACAAAAAAACAAGGAAGTTTTTAAACACAATTTCAGTAGGGGTGGTCTAAAAAGATTGGTTTCCGATTTTAATTTTTTAGCCTTGGCCGTAACCGAATGTAATGAAATTTGGCATACAACAAGCTAAGGAAATAAACTTTCTGATAGTTTCCAAAAAAATGCCTGCCACACCCACTAAATACAAAAGTTTTAAGGCGTAAACTGTATATCCGCTTTGAAAACAAAGAGGGTGTGGCGGTAAGCGGAAAAAAATTCTGAATTTTCAAGACAAACTATCAAACTGTCAAGCATATCAAATTTCATCGCAATAACTCAAGTAGTTTTCGAGTTATAGGCTGCTAAAGAAAACAGTTTGCAAAAATCCGCCTACTACAAGATTCTGTTGGCCTGGTAGTTCACAAAAAAAACAAGGAAGTTTTTAAACACAATTTCAGCAGTGGTGGTCAAAAAAATATTGGTTTCCGATTTAAATTTCTTAGCTTGATTGACCATAACCGAATGTAACGAAATTTGGTATACAGCAAGCTTAGAAAATGAACTTTCTGATAGTTTCCAAAAAATTGATGCCACACCCACTGAATACGAAAGTTTTAAGGCGTAAACTGTATAACCCCTTTGAAAACAGTTTGCAAAAATCCGCCAACTACAAGATTCTGTTGGCCTGGTAGTTCACAAAAAATCAAGGAAGTTTTAAAACACAATTTCAGCAGGGGTGGTATAAAAAAGATTGGTTTCCGATTTAAATTTTTTAGCCTTGGCCGTAACCGAATGTAATGAAATTTGGTATGCAGCAAGCTTAGGAAATGAACTTATTGATAGTTTCCAAAAAATTCCTGCCACTCCCACTGAATACGAAAGTTTAAAGGCGTAAACTGTATATCCCCTTTGAAAAAAAGGCGGGCGTGGCGATATGCGGAAAAAATATTTTGCATTTTGAAGACAAACTGTCAAGCATATCAAATTTCATCGCAATAACCCAAGTCGTTTTCGAGTTATAGGCTGCTAAAGAAAACAGTTTGCAAAAATCCGCCTACTACAAGATTCTGTTGGCCTGGTAGTTCACAAAAAAACAAGGAAGTTTTTAAACACAATTTCAGCAGGGGTGGTCTAAAAAAGATTGGTTTCCGATTTTAATTTCTTAGCTTGCTTGGCCTTAACTGAATGTAATGAAATTTGGCATACAGCAAGCTTAGGAAATGAACTTTCTGATAGTTTCCAAAAAATTCCTGCCAGTCCCACTGAATACGAAAGTTTTAAGGCGTAAACTGTATATCCCCTTTGAAAACAAAGAGGGCGTGGCGATATGCGGAAAAAATATTTTGCATTTTGAAGACAAACTATCAAACTCTCAAGCATATCAAATTTCATGGCAATAACTCAAGTAGTTTTCGAGTTATAGGCTACTAAAGAAAACAGTTTGCAAAAATCCGCCTACTACAACATTCTGTTGGCCTGGTAGTTCACAAAAAAACAAGGACGTTTTTAAACAATTTCAGCAGGGCTGGTCTAAAAAATATTGGTTTCCGATTTAAATTTCTTAGCTTGCTGGCATTAACGAAATGTAATGAAATTTGGCATACAGCAAGCTTAGGAAATAAACTTTCTGATAGTTTCCAAAAAAATTCCTGCCACACCCACTAAATACGAAAGTTTTAAGGCGTAAACTGTATATCCTCTTTGAAAACAAAGAGGGCGTGGCGGTAGGCGGAAAAAATATTTTGCATTTTGAAGACAAACTATCAAACTGTCAAGCATATCAAATTTCATCGTAATAACTCAAGTAGTTTTCGAGTTATAGGCTGCTAAAGAAAACAGTTTGCAAAAATCCGCCTACTACAAGATTCTGTTGGCCTGGTAGTTCACAAAAAAAACAAGGAAGTTTTTAAACACAATTTCAGCAGGGGAGGTCTAAAAAAGATTGTTTTCCGAGTTAAATTTCTTAGCTTGCTTGGACTTAACTGAATGTAATGAAATTTGGCATACAACAAGCTTAGAAAATGAACTTATTGATAGTTTCCAAAAAATTCCTGCCACTCCCACTAAATACGTAAGTTTTAAGGCGTGAACTGTATATCCTCTTTGAAAACAAAGAGGGCGTGGCGGTAGGCTGAAAAAGTATATTGCATTTTGAAGACAAACTATCAAACTGTCAAGCATATCAAATTTCATCGCAATATCTGAAGTAGTTTTCGAGTTATAGGCTGCAAAAGAAAACAGTTTGCAAAAATCCGCCTACTACTTTTGTGGTAGTTCACAAAAGAAACAAGGAAGTTTTTAAACACAATTTTAGTAGGGGTGGTCTAAAAAAGATTGCTTTCCGATTTTAATTTTTTAGCCTTGGCCGTAACCGAATGTAATGAAATTTGGTATACAGCAAGCTTAGGAAATGAACTTATTGATAGTTTCCAAAAAATTCCTGCCACTACCACTAAATACGAATGTTTTAAGGTGTAAACTGTTTATCCTCTTTGAAAAAAAGAGGGCGTGGCGGTAGGCGGAAAAAATATTTTGCATTTTGAAGACAAACTATCAAACTGTCAAGCATATCAAATTTCATCGCAATAACTCAAGTAGTTTTCGAGTTATAGGCTGCTAAAGAAAACAGTTTGCAAAAATCCGCCTACTACAACATTCTGTTGGCCAGGTAGTTCACAAAAAAAACAAGGAAGTTTTTAAACACAATTTTAGTAGGAGGGGTGGTCCAAAAAAGATTGGTTTCCGATTTTAATTTTATAGCCTTGGCCGTAACCGAATGTAATGAAATTTGGTATGCAGCAAGCTTAGGAAATGAACTTATTGATAGTTTCCAAAAAATTCCTGCCACTCCCACTAAATACGAAAGTTTTAAGGCGTAAACTGTTTATCCTCTTTGAAAACAAAGAGGGCGTGGCGGTAGGCGGAAAAAATATTTTGCATTTTGAAGACAAACTATCAAACTGTCAAGCATATCAAATTTCACCGCAATAACTCAAGTAGTTATCGAGTTAAAGGCTGCTAAAGAAAACAGTTTGCAAAAATCCGCCAACTACAAGATTCTGTTGGCCTGGTAGTTCACAAAAAATCAAGGAAGTTTTTAAACACAATTTCAGCAGGGGTGGTATAAAAAAGATTGGTTTCCGATTTTAATTTTTTAGCCTTGGCCGTAACCGAATGTAATGAAATTTGGTATGCAGCAAGTTTAGGAAATGAACTTATTGATAGTTTCCAAAAAATTCCTGCCACTCCCACTGAATACGAAAGTTTTAAGGCGTAAACTGTATATCCCCTTTGAAAAAAAGGCGGGCGTGGCGATATGCGGAAAAAATATTTTGCATTTTGAAGACAAACTATCAAACTCTCAAGCATATCAAATTTGATGGCAATAACTCAAGTAGTTTTCGAGTTATAGGCTACTAAAGAAAACAGTTTGCAAAAATCCGCCTACTGCAACATTCTGTTGGCCTGGTAGTTCACAAAAAAACAAGGAAGTTTTTAAACACAATTTCAGTAGGGGTGGTCTAAAAAATATTAATTTCCGATTTAAATTTTTTAGCTTGATGACCATAACCGAATGTAACGAAATTTGGCATACAGCAAGCTTAGAAAATGAACTTTCTGATAGTTTCCAAAAAATTAATGCCACTCCCACTTAATACGAAAGTTTTAAGGCGTAAACTGTATATCCCCTTTGAAAACAAAGAGGGCGTGGCGATATGCGGAAAAAATATTTTGCATTTTGAAGACAAACTATCAAACTCTCAAGCATATCAAATTTCATGGCAATAACTCAAGTAGTTTTCGAGTTATAGGCTACTAAAGAAAACAGTTTGCAAAAATCCGCCTACTACAAGATTCTGTTGGCCTGGTAGTTCACAAAAGAAACAAGGAAGTTTTTAAGCACAATTTCAGCAGGGGTGGTCTAAAAAATATTGGTTTCCGATTTAAATTTCTTAGCTTGATTGACCATAACCGAATGTAACGAAATTTGGTATACATCAAGCTTAGAAAATGAACTTTCTGATAGTTTCCAAAAAATTCCTGCCACTCTCACTAAATACGAAAGTTTTAAGGCGTAAACTGTATATCCTCTTTGAAAACAAAGAGGGCGTGGCGGTAGGCGGATAAAGTATATTGCGTTTTGAAGACAAACTATCAAACTGTCAAGCATATCAAATTTCATCGCAATAACTCAAGTAGTTTTCGAGTTATAGGCTGCTAAAGAAAACAGTTTGCAAAAATCCGCCTACTGCAACATTCTGTTGGCCTGGTAGTTCACAAAAAAACAAGGAAGTTTTCAAACACAATTTCAGTAGGGGTGGTCTAAAAAGATTGGTTTCCGATTTTAATTTTTTAGCCTTGGCCGTAACCGAATGTAATGAAATTTGGCATACAACAAGCTAAGGAAATAAACTTTCTGATAGTTTCCAAAAAAATGCCTGCCACACCCACTAAATACAAAAGTTTTAAGGCGTAAACTGTATATCCGCTTTGAAAATAAAGAGGGTGTGGCGGTAAGCGGAAAAAAAATTCTGCATTTTCAAGACAAACTATCAAACTGTCAAGCATATCAAATTTCAACGCAATAACTCAAGTAGTTTTCGAGTTATAGGCTGCTAAAGAAAACAGTTTGCAAAAATCCGCCTACTACAAGATTCTGTTGGCCTGGTAGTTCACAAAAAAAAACAAGGAAGTTTTTAAACACAATTTCAGCAGTGGTGGTCAAAAAAATATTGGTTTCCGATTTAAATTTCTTAGCTTGATTGACCATAACCGAATGTAACGAAATTTGGTATACAGCAAGCTTAGAAAATGAACTTTCTGATAGTTTCCAAAAAATTGATGCCACACCCACTGAATACGAAAGTTTTAAGGCGTAAACTGTATAACCCCTTTGAAAACAGTTTGCAAAAATCCGCCAACTACAAGATTCTGTTGGCCTGGTAGTTCACAAAAAATCAAGGAAGTTTTAAAACACAATTTCAGCAGGGGTGGTATAAAAAAGATTGGTTTCCGATTTTAATTTTTTAGCCTTGGCCGTAACCGAATGTAATGAAATTTGGTATGCAGCAAGCTTAGGAAATGAACTTATTGATAGTTTCCAAAAAATTCCTGCCACTCCCACTGAATACGAAAGTTTTAAGGCGTAAACTGTATATCCCCTTTGAAAAAAAGGCGGGCGTGGCGGTATGCGGAAAAAATATTTTGCATTTTGAAGACAAACTATCAAACTGTCAAGCATATCAAATTTCATCGCAATAACCCAAGTCGTTTTCGAGTTATAGGCTGCTAAAGAAAACAGTTTGCAAAAATCCGCCTACTACAAGATTCTGTTGGCCTGGTAGTTCACAAAAAAACAAGGAAGTTTTTAAACACAATTTCAGCAGGGGTGGTCTAAAAAAGATTGGTTTCCGATTTTAATTTCTTAGCTTGCTTGGCCTTAACTGAATGTAATGAAATTTGGCATACAGCAAGCTTTGGAAATGAACTTTCTGATAGTTTCCAAAAAATTCCTGCCAGTCCCACTGAATACGAAAGTTTTAAGGCGTAAACTGTATATCCCCTTTGAAAACAAAGAGGGCGTGGCGATATGCGGAAAAAATATTTTGCATTTTGAAGACAAACTATCAAACTCTCAAGCATATCAAATTTCATGGCAATAACTCAAGTAGTTTTCGAGTTATAGGCTACTAAAGAAAACAGTTTGCAAAAATCCGCCTACTACAACATTCTGTTGGCCTGGTAGTTCACAAAAAAACAAGGACGTTTTTAAACAATTTCAGCAGGGCTGGTCTAAAAAATATTGGTTTCCGATTTAAATTTCTTAGCTTGCTGGCATTAACGAAATGTAATGAAATTTGGCATACAACAAGCTTTGGAAATAAACTTTCTGATAGTTTCCAAAAAAATTCCTGCCACACCCACTAAATACGAAAGTTTTAAGGCGTAAACTGTATATCCTCTTTGAAAACAAAGAGGGCGTGGCGGTAGGCGGAAAAAATATTTTGCATTTTGAAGACAAACTATCAAACTGTCAAGCATATCAAATTTCATCGCAATAACTCAAGTAGTTTTCGAGTTATAGGCTTCTAAAGAAAACAGTTTGCAAAAATCCGCCTACTACAAGATTCTGTTGGCCTGGTAGTTCACAAAAAAAACAAGGAAGTTTTTAAACACAATTTCAGCAGGGGAGGTCTAAAAAAGATTGTTTTCCGAGTTAAATTTCTTAGCTTGCTTGGACTTAACTGAATGTAATGAAATTTGGCATACAACAAGCTTAGAAAATGAACTTATTGATAGTTTCCAAAAAATTCCTGCCACTCCCACTAAATACGTAAGTTTTAAGGCGTGAACTGTATATCCTCTTTGAAAACAAAGAGGGCGTGGCGGTAGGCTGAAAAAGTATATTGCATTTTGAAGACAAACTATCAAACTGTCAAGCATATCAAATTTCATCGCAATATCTGAAGTAGTTTTCGAGTTATAGGCTGCAAAAGAAAACAGTTTGCAAAAATCCGCCTACTACTTTTGTGGTAGTTCACAAAAGAAACAAGGAAGTTTTTAAACACAATTTTAGTAGGGGTGGTCTAAAAAAGATTGCTTTCCGATTTTAATTTTTTAGCCTTGGCCGTAACCGAATGTAATGAAATTTGGTATACAGCAAGCTTAGGAAATGAACTTATTGATAGTTTCCAAAAAATTCCTGCCACTACCACTAAATACGAATGTTTTAAGGTGTAAACTGTTTATCCTCTTTGAAAAAAAGAGGGCGTGGCGGTAGGCGGAAAAAATATTTTGCATTTTGAAGACAAACTATCAAACTGTCAAGCATATCAAATTTCATCGCAATAACTCAAGTAGTTTTCGAGTTATAGGCTGCTAAAGAAAACAGTTTGCAAAAATCCGCCTACTGCAACATTCTGTTGGCCTGGTAGTTCACAAAAAAACAAGGAAGTTTTTAAACACAATTTCAGTATAGGGGTGGTCTAAAAAGATTGGTTTCCGATTTTAATTTTTTAGCCTTGGCCGTAACCGAATGTAATGAAATTTGGCATACAACAAGCTAAGGAAATAAACTTTCTGATAGTTTCCAAAAAAATGCCTGCCACACCCACTAAATACAAAAGTTTTAAGGCGTAAACTGTATATCCGCTTTGAAAACAAAGAGGGTGTGGCGGTAGGCGGAAAAAAAATTCTGCATTTTCAAGACAAACTATCAAACTGTCAAGCATATCAAATTTCATCGCAATAACTCAAGTAGTTTTCGAGTTATAGGCTGCTAAAGAAAACAGTTTGCAAAAATCCGCCTACTACAAGATTCTGTTGGCCTGGTAGTTCACAAAAAAAACAAGGAAGTTTTTAAACACAATTTCAGCAGTGGTGGTCAAAAAAATATTGGTTTCCGATTTAAATTTCTTAGCTTGATTGACCATAACCGAATGTAACGAAATTTGGTATACAGCAAGCTTAGAAAATGAACTTTCTGATAGTTTCCAAAAAATTAATGCCACACCCACTGAATACGAAAGTTTTAAGGCGTAAACTGTATATCCCCTTTGAAAACAAAGAGGGCGTGGCGGTATGCGAAAAAAATATTTTGCATTTTGAAGACAAACTATCAAACTGTCACGCATATCAAATTTCGCCGCAATAACTCAAGTAGTTATCGAGTTATAGGCTGCTAAAGAAAACAGTTTGCAAAAATCCGCCTACTACAACATTCTGTTGGCCAGGTAGTTCACAAAAAAAACAAGGAAGTTTTTAAACACAATTTTAGTAGGAGGGGTGGTCCAAAAAAGATTGGTTTCCGATTTTAATTTTATAGCCTTGGCCGTAACCGAATGTAATGAAATTTGGTATGCAGCAAGCTTAGGAAATGAACTTATTGATAGTTTCCAAAAAATTCCTGCCACTCCCACTAAATACGAAAGTTTTAAGGCGTAAACTGTTTATCCTCTTTGAAAACAAAGAGGGCGTGGCGGTAGGCGGAAAAAATATTTTGCATTTTGAAGACAAACTATCAAACTGTCAAGCATATCAAATTTCACCGCAATAACTCAAGTAGTTATCGAGTTAAAGGCTGCTAAAGAAAACAGTTTGCAAAAATCCGCCAACTACAAGATTCTGTTGGCCTGGTAGTTCACAAAAAATCAAGGAAGTTTTTAAACACAATTTCAGCAGGGGTGGTATAAAAAAGATTGGTTTCCGATTTTAATTTTTTAGCCTTGGCCGTAACCGAATGTAATGAAATTTGGTATGCAGCAAGTTTAGGAAATGAACTTATTGATAGTTTCCAAAAAATTCCTGCCACTCCCACTGAATACGAAAGTTTTAAGGCGTAAACTGTATATCCCCTTTGAAAAAAAGGCGGGCGTGGCGATATGCGGAAAAAATATTTTGCATTTTGAAGACAAACTATCAAACTCTCAAGCATATCAAATTTGATGGCAATAACTCAAGTAGTTTTCGAGTTATAGGCTACTAAAGAAAACAGTTTGCAAAAATCCGCCTACTGCAACATTCTGTTGGCCTGGTAGTTCACAAAAAAACAAGGAAGTTTTTAAACACAATTTCAGTAGGGGTGGTCTAAAAAATATTAATTTCCGATTTAAATTTTTTAGCTTGATGACCATAACCGAATGTAACGAAATTTGGCATACAGCAAGCTTAGAAAATGAACTTTCTGATAGTTTCCAAAAAATTAATGCCACTCCCACTTAATACGAAAGTTTTAAGGCGTAAACTGTATATCCCCTTTGAAAACAAAGAGGGCGTGGCGATATGCGGAAAAAATATTTTGCATTTTGAAGACAAACTATCAAACTCTCAAGCATATCAAATTTCATGGCAATAACTCAAGTAGTTTTCGAGTTATAGGCTACTAAAGAAAACAGTTTGCAAAAATCCGCCTACTACAAGATTCTGTTGGCCTGGTAGTTCACAAAAGAAACAAGGAAGTTTTTAAGCACAATTTCAGCAGGGGTGGTCTAAAAAATATTGGTTTCCGATTTAAATTTCTTAGCTTGATTGACCATAACCGAATGTAACGAAATTTGGTATACATCAAGCTTAGAAAATGAACTTTCTGATAGTTTCCAAAAAATTAATGCCACACCCACTGAATACGAAAGTTTTAAGGCGTAAACTGTATATCCCCTTTGAAAACAAAGAGGGCGTGGCGGTATGCGAAAAAAATATTTTGCATTTTGAAGACAAACTATCAAACTGTCACGCATATCAAATTTCGCCGCAATAACTCAAGTAGTTATCGAGTTATAGGCTGCTAAAGAAAACAGTTTGCAAAAATCCGCCTACTACAACATTCTGTTGGCCAGGTAGTTCACAAAAAAAACAAGGAAGTTTTTAAACACAATTTTAGTAGGAGGGGTGGTCCAAAAAAGATTGGTTTCCGATTTTAATTTTATAGCCTTGGCCGTAACCGAATGTAATGAAATTTGGTATGCAGCAAGCTTAGGAAATGAACTTATTGATAGTTTCCAAAAAATTCCTGCCACTCCCACTAAATACGAAAGTTTTAAGGCGTAAACTGTTTATCCTCTTTGAAAACAAAGAGGGCGTGGCGGTAGGCGGAAAAAATATTTTGCATTTTGAAGACAAACTATCAAACTGTCAAGCATATCAAATTTCACCGCAATAACTCAAGTAGTTATCGAGTTAAAGGCTGCTAAAGAAAACAGTTTGCAAAAATCCGCCAACTACAAGATTCTGTTGGCCTGGTAGTTCACAAAAAATCAAGGAAGTTTTTAAACACAATTTCAGCAGGGGTGGTATAAAAAAGATTGGTTTCCGATTTTAATTTTTTAGCCTTGGCCGTAACCGAATGTAATGAAATTTGGTATGCAGCAAGTTTAGGAAATGAACTTATTGATAGTTTCCAAAAAATTCCTGCCACTCCCACTGAATACGAAAGTTTTAAGGCGTAAACTGTATATCCCCTTTGAAAAAAAGGCGGGCGTGGCGATATGCGGAAAAAATATTTTGCATTTTGAAGACAAACTATCAAACTCTCAAGCATATCAAATTTGATGGCAATAACTCAAGTAGTTTTCGAGTTATAGGCTACTAAAGAAAACAGTTTGCAAAAATCCGCCTACTGCAACATTCTGTTGGCCTGGTAGTTCACAAAAAAACAAGGAAGTTTTTAAACACAATTTCAGTAGGGGTGGTCTAAAAAATATTAATTTCCGATTTAAATTTTTTAGCTTGATGACCATAACCGAATGTAACGAAATTTGGCATACAGCAAGCTTAGAAAATGAACTTTCTGATAGTTTCCAAAAAATTAATGCCACTCCCACTTAATACGAAAGTTTTAAGGCGTAAACTGTATATCCCCTTTGAAAACAAAGAGGGCGTGGCGATATGCGGAAAAAATATTTTGCATTTTGAAGACAAACTATCAAACTCTCAAGCATATCAAATTTCATGGCAATAACTCAAGTAGTTTTCGAGTTATAGGCTACTAAAGAAAACAGTTTGCAAAAATCCGCCTACTACAAGATTCTGTTGGCCTGGTAGTTCACAAAAGAAACAAGGAAGTTTTTAAGCACAATTTCAGCAGGGGTGGTCTAAAAAATATTGGTTTCCGATTTAAATTTCTTAGCTTGATTGACCATAACCGAATGTAACGAAATTTGGTATACATCAAGCTTAGAAAATGAACTTTCTGATAGTTTCCAAAAAATTAATGCCACACCCACTGAATACGAAAGTTTTAAGGCGTAAACTGTATATCCCCTTTGAAAACAAAGAGGGCGTGGCGGTATGCGAAAAAAATATTTTGCATTTTGAAGACAAACTATCAAACTGTCACGCATATCAAATTTCGCCGCAATAACTCAAGTAGGTATCGAGTTATAGGCTGCTAAAGAAAACAGTTTGCAAAAATCCGCCTACTACAACATTCTGTTGGCCAGGTAGTTCACAAAAAAAAACAAGGAAGTTTTTAAACACAATTTTAGTAGGAGGGGTGGTCCAAAAAAGATTGGTTTCCGATTTTAATTTTATAGCCTTGGCCGTAACCGAATGTAATGAAATTTGGTATGCAGCAAGCTTAGGAAATGAACTTATTGATAGTTTCCAAAAAATTCCTGCCACTCCCACTAAATACGAAAGTTTTAAGGCGTAAACTGTTTATCCTCTTTGAAAACAAAGAGGGCGTGGCGGTAGGCGGAAAAAATATTTTGCATTTTGAAGACAAACTATCAAACTGTCAAGCATATCAAATTTCACCGCAATAACTCAAGTAGTTATCGAGTTAAAGGCTGCTAAAGAAAACAGTTTGCAAAAATCCGCCAACTACAAGATTCTGTTGGCCTGGTAGTTCACAAAAAATCAAGGAAGTTTTTAAACACAATTTCAGCAGGGGTGGTATAAAAAAGATTGGTTTCCGATTTTAATTTTTTAGCCTTGGCCGTAACCGAATGTAATGAAATTTGGTATGCAGCAAGTTTAGGAAATGAACTTATTGATAGTTTCCAAAAAATTCCTGCCACTCCCACTGAATACGAAAGTTTTAAGGCGTAAACTGTATATCCCCTTTGAAAAAAAGGCGGGCGTGGCGATATGCGGAAAAAATATTTTGCATTTTGAAGACAAACTATCAAACTCTCAAGCATATCAAATTTGATGGCAATAACTCAAGTAGTTTTCGAGTTATAGGCTACTAAAGAAAACAGTTTGCAAAAATCCGCCTACTGCAACATTCTGTTGGCCTGGTAGTTCACAAAAAAACAAGGAAGTTTTTAAACACAATTTCAGTAGGGGTGGTCTAAAAAATATTAATTTCCGATTTAAATTTTTTAGCTTGATGACCATAACCGAATGTAACGAAATTTGGCATACAGCAAGCTTAGAAAATGAACTTTCTGATAGTTTCCAAAAAATTAATGCCACTCCCACTTAATACGAAAGTTTTAAGGCGTAAACTGTATATCCCCTTTGAAAACAAAGAGGGCGTGGCGATATGCGGAAAAAATATTTTGCATTTTGAAGACAAACTATCAAACTCTCAAGCATATCAAATTTCATGGCAATAACTCAAGTAGTTTTCGAGTTATAGGCTACTAAAGAAAACAGTTTGCAAAAATCCGCCTACTACAAGATTCTGTTGGCCTGGTAGTTCACAAAAGAAACAAGGAAGTTTTTAAGCACAATTTCAGCAGGGGTGGTCTAAAAAATATTGGTTTCCGATTTAAATTTCTTAGTTTGCTTGGCCTTAACCGAATGTAATGATATTTGGCATACAGCAAGCTTAGGAAATTAACTTATTGATAGTTTCCAAAAAATTAATGCCACTCCCACTTAATACGAAAGTTTTAAGGCGTAAACTGTATATCCTCTTTGAAAACAAAGAGGGCGTGGCGGTATGCGGAAAAAAAACTATCAAACTGTCAAGCATATCAAATTTTATCGCAATAACTCAAGTAGTTTTCGAGTTATAGGCTGCTAAAGAAAACAGTTTGCAAAAATCCGCCTACTACAAGATTCTGTTAACCTGGTAGTTCACAAAAAAAAAAAAAATAAAGAACTTTTTGAACACATTTGTCAGCAGAGATGGTTTTCTAAGCTTGAAATTTCGCATGCATCAAGTTTTGGAAATGATCTTTCTTATAGATGCCGAAAATTCCTGCTACACCCACCCTTTTAGAAGGTTTAAAGGCGTAAACTGTATATACTCCTTAAGAGCAAACAGAGCGTGGCGGTAGGCGGAAAATGTATATTGCATTTTGAAGACAAACTTTCAAACTGTCAAGCATATAAAATTTTATCTCAATATCTCAAGTAGTTTTTGAGTTATAGTCTGCTAAAGAAAACAGTTTACGAAAATCCGCCTACTACAAGATTCTGTTGACCTGGTAGTTCACAAAAAAAAAAAAAAAACAAACTAAACACAATTTATCAGCAGAGGTGGCGGTCTTAATAGGTTTTAAGGCGTAAACTGGAGGCTTATTCTGAATTGCGATGCGAAAATATATAAATACGAACAATTGCTATTCTGTATTGCGATATTTGCAAAGTTATTTTTTAATCGCATTTCAAATGCGAAAAGGTGGCAAGTCGGTATTCTACATTGCGAAAACAAATGTCAAATTCGCAAAATTTATTCGACAACAAAATAGCATTCGCAAAGTACAAACATGTAAGTGAAACATAATATTTGATTTATTTATATTCATCATATATTTATTATTTAGTTCAGGGAAGCAAGCAATAAGATCACCAAACCGCGTCAATTTGAAAAAATGATAGAATTTGTGAATAAGCACAGCCAATTGGCAAGAGGCCATTTGAAAACACCAAATGCGTCAGTCAGTCGGCAAATACTTTGTGGTATGGGTTAACTGAAGAACTAAATAACAATGGACCACCTATTAGAGAAGCTGCAGGATGGAAAAAAGTATGAAATATATAAACCAGTTCAAAAATATTTGACTTCAACTTTAATTTTAATAGGTTTGGGCCGATTTAAAAGTACACACCAAAAATTTTATTTTGCTAATGCCCTTCTTCGTCGTCGAACCACAATGCCACAAAATCCATTTTTATTATTTTTTTTTCCTACAGAATGTCCTAAATAAATTTTATAAACAATTTTCACAGCCAAACACAAACAATTTATTTATTTTAAATTTGACGTTTGTTGACACTGACGTTTATTTGAGCAGCGTTGCCATAATTTGAAATAAATTGCGAATACGATTGCGAAAGTCTAACAGAATACCAATTTTTTTTCGCATCGCATTTCATTTGCGCATCGCATTGATTTTCGCATCGCAATTCAGGAAAAAGCCTCCAGTTTACGTCTTTTCCGATATGCGAAAGAATTCTTTCTTTTGTACAATTACATTTAAAACAAAAACAAATTCGAATTTCTTTCGCAATTTTAGTATTTTAATTTTAAGCAAACTTGAGGCACCAAATAAAAGGGAAGGTTCTGTCGAGTTTTAAAAAAAATATATAGAATATTTTCCAAATCCTTAAAAGTTTTTATTAAAAATTAATTTTTTAAAAATTCGAAAGTGTATTTCTTGATTTCTCTTAGATGGTGCGATTATTTTTTTTTTTTATGAAATATTCGCTTTTAATAATCGCATACATTGTAGCGAATGTGAGTGCGAATGCAAATAGCAAAAATAAGAGAATACAGTATAACCCGGTTAATTACCCCACGCTTAAATGCCTTTCACGCTTATTTACCTCGAGTTTTAAATCCCCGTTGTTTTTCTTCCATTTTTTAAACAAAAATCCACGTTTAATTGCCATACGCTTAATTACCCGATTCGGATAATTGCCTTAAAAATTTAACTCCCAAAACAAAATTATACCTAAATTTCATTCGTTTAATTGCCTCAGTACTATTCGACAAAATCACAGCAAGTAATGCAACAAAGTTTTACATGGTAATAATTTGAAAATATGCACTAAATTTTTTTTTTAAAAATATGCCTAAAAAACAAAATATGGCTTGATTAAAAGCAAAATATTCAACAAATTAATATTTGCATTAAAAGTTATGTTATGAGGTCCAGATTCATATAGAGTTATATTCTTACAATTTTCATAGGTTTTGTTCTTATGACAATTAAACGTATTAACCCAATTTTATCAAATTATCTAAAAACTGCTACCTTTACTTTTCGCACAAGGTTTACATGGACATACAACCAGCAAGATGGACGGACGGACGGACGGACACGAAAATATTACTTAAGCAAGTGTTTCCGATTCGATCGTTAACTAAACGATGCGTCTAGGTTATAAGTTGCGAAAAACATTTATCTTCAACAAAAACTTGCTTTGGCTTAAAATTGTACAGTGAAAATTTAATGTAGGTGGCGAAATTAAAGCAACAGAAAATTCATCTGTTAACCAGAATTTAAAGCAATTTTTTTTTTTGCTTAACATGTATTAAAATAAGTTTTAAAAACTTAAAATATGTGTGCAATAAAATTGCAGCAATGGTAAAAATATGGAAATTATTTACAAACAAATCGATACCAAAATTCATTTAAAGCTCTAAGCGCATAATATATTGTTTCTGCATTCATTGGTCGCACAAGAAAAACCATTCAATTGCATATTTACGGCTTCCATGCGTAGTAGTAGGATATGATAGGACATCTTAAAAAGCACTACAGATAAAATTTAAGACAACAAATCCCATTGTTTTTATTGCTATCTCTTAAGATTTAGCTGGTACATGTAAAAATTCCTTTCTTAATTTTTTTCATACATCAAAGTTAAGTTATCTTGTAAATAAATACGTCTAATTACCTCACTGAGGTATTAAAACGAATTCGCTTAATTACCTTAATGAGGTAGTTAAACGTATTCTTATTATTGCCTCAACGAGGTAGTTAAGCGTATTCGTTTAAATGCTTACCCCGCATAATTACCCAAAAATATTGGCATTTTTGTCGAGGTAATTATCCGTGGAATACTGTAGTTCGAAAATGTGAACCCGAATTTTGGTTTTGGCAATTGTTGAATTGAAGATTATACTACGAGTCCGTCCTTACAGCATACTCGTAGTATGTATAAGGTTTCTGTTAAAAAATACTACATAATATGTACTTAAATGTATATGTATATGAACAATTTTAATTTATAAATGAAAATAATACGAATATTTACGTATTTTTACACAATATATTGAAAATGAGATAATATTTTGAAAATTCCCTCATTTGCCTTAAACCTAAAAATTTGCCCTTTTTCCATCCGGTCTAAACTTCAACTTTTTAGCTTCTGGCTTTGTTAGCTTTGTTTTCTTACATAATTTTGATTTGTGTTCAAAAAATAGTCTTAAAAGTTATAGCAAAGTAAGGTATTAGTCTATCAAATAAAACTGGACCTTGTTTGAATTTATGTAGGCATTAAATATGTGTCTTATAAAAAATAACTTTCCAACTTCCAAACATTTTAATTTAAAATACCTTTAATATAAAATAATTAAATTTGAATTTTAATAAAACTTTAAATGATACAACCAAAAAATTCTTCTTTACTTCTTCGATTAAAAAAAAAAACAAGACTCACCTTGATTTCCAGCAGCAATCCATATTACTCTTCTTCTTGATTTTAATTTTCTTAACTTACATACAGTAAATCCAGATAATTGATTGCAGACCCCAATCCGGAGTAGCGAATTATCCGGATAACCGAATTTTTACTGTACATACATATTAACAATACTAAAAACTTCATATTTGTCAGCCAACACCCTTCCACACATACCTTTACTAAGTTCTTCAACAATTTTTACTTTATCTAAAATATGTAGATAAATTCTTGTGTGCTCTCTTCACTGAAGGCATCTTGCATCAATACTAAACTAAAAACGCATGTGCAAACATAATCATATCACACTATTCTAATAAAAAAAAAATAAATAAGAACGGGTGTTATTTAATCCGGACTATAGAGTTGTAATCAAACCGGATTGTAGAACACGCATGCTGTGATTTAAATTATAAAAATAAATAAGAACGGGTGTTATTCAGTCCGGACTATAGAGTTGCAATCAATCCGTATTATAGAATACGCAAGGAGCTGCAAAATTCTGTCCGGATTACCGAATATTCCGGATTAGTGGAGTCCGGATTATCGAATTTGCACTGTATTTGACTTTTCTTACTTACTACTATTAAAAAAAATGTCTTGACTTAATTTTTTTTTACACAAACTAGATATTGCATCAAAATTGTAATTTAATTGACTGCTAACAAAATTGCATGACCAAACAATGTCGTCAGAAGGTGCGTTTGAGTACTTTTACAGTTAAATGCAGTAAATGAGCAAACTGAAAAATTTGCTCTCGCAAAAAGCTGTTGTACAAAAAAGTACGCGAATGCAAAATTTGTAAAAATTCGTAAAATAAAGGCAACAGCTGATGGCAAATAATTGAAGTGTTGAAAAATGTTTACACTTTTGACTACTTTACTCGTTTTCTTATCGGTACTCGATTAAATACTTTTTATAACACGAAAATTTTTGGAAAATACAAACAAACTATTTTATGTAATCTTTCATATAAAATTTGTTTTTTTATTTTATTTGATTTTACTAATTTGTAGCGGGTTAAATTATTTAAAAGAACATGAATAATTTTTTTGCTATTGATTACTTGAGTACCCAAATACTTCAAACTTGTACAACTCTAAAAAATTACCATAACAAAAAAAATTTTCAAAAGTTTGTATTAAGCCAAATAAATGCTTCACTAACAAGTTTAATTAATTAATAGTTATTCACTTTTTGTTTTGGTTTAATTTTTATTTCAACTTTTCTTTTATTTAACAATTTTTTTCACAATTTGTATGCTTTTGTTTGTTTACCTTTTGAAACATATGTTTTTTTGATTTACTAAATTTTACTGCAAAAATTTCTGCAGTAAAAATTTGTAAATACTCAGACAAGAACTGACACTTTACGCTCTCAATTTGTGTTCTCATTTACAGTATTTTGTGTACTCGAACGCAATTTCGTAAAACGCAGTAAAGTTGAGTAAAAAATAATAAAAACTTTTGTGTTCTCCAACGCAGCTAGTCGTATATAAATGCCCATAACAATATAACATAACAAAAACAACAATATGTCATATTCTACATAGAACAAACGTATTTATACGCATGTTTGCTGGTATTAAAACAAACAACCCAACAACTTGCAGTGACCATCTTACTAACTGACACACTGTCGCACTTATCGAAATACAGACAAACAGACACTGTGTCAAACAATCGCATGGCTGATTCAACAAACAACTCGTGGCGGAGCCTTCGCTAAGATAAATACAAATTAACAAACAGACAAACATTTAGGGCTCCATCAAAAATTTCACACAATTACTTGGCAGAATTTTTCAATTGGCAATTAAAGCTTGATTTTCATTCTTTCCGCCGAGATTTTTACATAATTATAACACAAACACTTTATTTAATATCAATACTTGCAAATTGCTATTCTTAATTTTTTAATAAAATTACAAAACTATAACTGATTAATTGCAACTTCACTTTTAACATACGACGGCAACTGAGTGATAAGTAAGAGAAAGTAACGTGACATCCGAGAAAATATAGTGATGCCAGATAATGAGTTTAAAGCAGAAGTAATCAGTTTTATGACCGTATTTGTAGATTTTTAGTAGGGATTTAAGCCAATGTTATTTAAGACATGTCTTATCATTAGGGAAACTGGTATGTATAAAGATGTTAATAATTAATGTTATTTGAATGATTTGTTGAATAAGATTTAGTTTAAATTTGCACGTTTTATGAATTAATGATAATATTGTAGATGTACATTGTATAATCTGATATTTTTGTTATTGTTTTGAATGTTGAACTCTAAAAAATGTTGAAAAATACAAAAAATACACTTAAATATATAACACATACACTGTTGCCGGAAATTTTTTCTAATAAATCTGAAAAATTGGACTAAAAAATCTGGAAAAAATGGTTAAAATCTGCAAAAAATCTGCGAACTTAAAATACTGGGAAAAACTGGGAATTTAGCACGTCATACGAAAATCGTAATAATAATAAACTTTGTATTCCCGAAAATAACTTAGATAATATAATTGCATGTGCCCGTGCATAAAACTGAATTGGCAAATTGGCTTTTTTTTCGTTGTTTTCTTACGAAGACAATAGAATAAAGCGTTTTGTTTTTTAATTTTGTTTTTTCTTTTAACCTACTTACAACCCCAATTGGAGGGGGATGTAAGAAAAGATAAACTCACTGTTTATTGTTGCTGTTTTGTTTAAGCTTTGATATTGTTACAAGTAAGACTTAGAGTGTTTATAACTCTTATTCGCTTTAGGTTTTTATTTGTTTAATATTTTTGGCTTTTCTAAAATCTTTGGAAAAGGTTTCCTGATGAGCTGGCCTTAGCAACCGGCGAAATGCGCATAGAGGCTAGCTTTCCCTCAACAATAAATTTCAGTGTATTTATCAAATATGAAAAACTGGGAATTAAGCACGTCATACGAAAATCGTATTAATAATAAAATACTTTATTTTGGGGTTAATTTTGTTTTTATTTTCGGATTCGTACAACAAACTAAAACCGATATCTAAAATTTGTTTGGTACATTAAAATTAAAAGTTAATGTATACAAAAAGAGAAAAATATATCCCAGCAAACACAGAAATACACCTTATGTATTGCCAAACGTATTGCCTGGATGAAAAATATTATTGCGGCAATAACCGATTTCGTATTGCGGAAGACACTTCCTTCGGGAAGAAACGTGTCTCGATGGCAATACTTCTTAGCAATACGAAAGCGATACTTCTAGACGATTAACTAGCAATATCGCCAGATAACCACTTTTAAGAAAATAGGAAGATATCGCCAAAAAATCATAGGGATGATAAAAAGAAGATTTCGCATTATAAAAAATTGTCATTTGTGTACAAAAAAGCACAGCTTTTTATTTAAAATTAAATTGGTAATTGTATACGTATAAAAGGAAACATATCAATATTTAACCGATTTATTTAATTTAAATATTTACCTTTTGCAGAATATTTTGGGAAATAATTTTTAAGTTGTTATAATTGGATTAATTTTTATTTTTTTTTTTATGACGTACATATGTATCAAACTAAAACAAAATTTTGTCTGCCTATGTTGCGTAATTTTCTCAAAAAAAATAAAAGGAAGAAAATAAAAAATTACTTTGATTATTTTCTTTTAGATGACAATTTGGGGATATTGCTAAACTATTGCCTTAGGGGATATCTTCCATTTGTTTGCAGGGATATTATATGAATGTATATGAGGAACTTCAAAAATTTACGACACCTAGACAGTTTTTTTTTTAATTTTTTTTTTTTGTTTGACATCAATGTTGATTTGCGTGTATATAAACCGATATTTGAGCATGTGAAATCCGTTCGCGTTAATCATTTTTATTACACGGCGCAAATTTTACTGCGGTTTAAAGTTAAAAATTAAAAAAAAATATAAAAATTACAGTTTTTGTTAAAATTGAAAAAGGATAACGCGAGTGGATAATACCCCTTAAGGGCTTTCTTAGCACACTAAAATATTTGTAAAAGCTTGAATACTTTTTAAAATACACTGGAAAAAAAAATATAAAAAAATTTTTTTTGATCGTGTATGCATATAAAAATTTATTTAAAATTGTTAAACATTTTACAAAATTACGGCTAGTATAAGACATAATTTGCAATATTTTGGGAAAAAAACTATTTGGCTATCGCTAATGGCTTAAGAGATATAACAATTTAAACTTTACCACTCATGATTTTTTTACCAAATTATATATTTAGATCAGTAATACTCAAATATTTATTCTTAGAAGCACTCAGCAAATGCTACTATGATCATAATTTGTTTCGCTTCTCAGTTTTTTTTTTAACGAATTTTAGACATTTTAAAATGTATATTCTGAAACCAAATCAAATATTTCATACAAGGATGCTTTTTGAGGTTAGAAACATTTTGTTTCTCCATAAAATTTTAAATCCTTAAAATTTTTTGGTGCGTTTTCAATTTTAGTATCAAGCTCAGTAAAGTCTTCTATTCGATGTACGTTTGAGCGGAATTGATACAGCGCTTCAGTTGTCACAAAGCGAAATGTGTTTGGAAAAAACTGCAGCTGCACGCGCCAGGGTTGAAAAAAATTATTTTTTTTGCACTTTATCAGTTTAGTCCGTCGCGAAGAATCTATTTAGATACCTTAACATGTGCCCATGACATGTTTTGATATAAAAAAAGATTAAAAATAAATTGTTTTTTTGCAAAAATTTTCAAAAGTTCATAAAATTTTTGCGTTTAAAAATTTTAAAGTGCGTTTTCGCCTCGGAGGTGCCCTTTACGAAGTTACTCACATCACGCAATACACTAGCCAACTTAAAAGGCAATTCAGATTGTCAGACGCAAAAAAGATAAATTTTTAAAAAATTTACGCTAATTTCTTTTAAGTTTGTGATGTCCGTGATACGTTATTGGTGCGCTGACACCAACTTGATACACCTCAAACTTTACAAAATTACGCAGTTTTTTTAATTCTGCGCTTAAAACTCATTTTTATTAAACGGCGCAAAAACTATATGCAAAATCTTCAAAAATTTTTAAATTCGGAAAATTTTGGTTTCACTTAAAAACACCATGCAACTTTTCACGCAGCAGCGATATTAAATTTTTTTTTTAGTGGATATATCCTCCAAGTCTAGTGACTAAATTTTGTATGGGTTTGGATCTAAAAGCTTAAAACTATTACAAAGAAAACGGAATGAATGAAAAAACTCTTGGAAGTTTCAAGTCGTTTTTTTAATTTTTCGAATTTTAGATGACCACCAATTCTTAAGGTGAGGACTTTTCAACGTAAAACTTTGCACGTCATATCCTTCAAGTATAGTCATCCAAACCCTGTACAACGTTTTTTTCAATTCATAAAACTTAACGAAATAAGAGCCATAGTATGTCGGTTTCAGCAGGTGCTCAAAAAATTTGAAGTAGCCCATATACTTAAATGTATATTCAAAAACATTGTGCATACATAGTATCATATCATCGTATTTGAAATAATTTTATACATTTATTAATTGTAAATTTCAGAAGTCATTTGTCATAAAATTTTATTTTGAATTAGAGTATTAAAATAATTTGATTTATTTCATTTAAGGAAGTCTTTTGTGTACAAAATTCCTTCAAGCGATATTTTATCTGAACGATTTTGCTAAGTTAAGATACATAAATTAAACATGTATCTTAACTTAAAATTGGTTCCACATTAGCTGATGAATGTGGCAAAACAAATTTTTGTTTAACCAAAAGGCACGATTTTGGGAAAATTATTCTTGAGTCAAAATTTTTAATTTGACATTTATTTTTCCAAAAGTGTAATAAATTAATATTTTTATTTATCAAGTATTGGAAATCATGAGTCAATTGCTTGCATATCTTCTTTGCTTATTAAATTTGGAAACCGTTTATAAAATTTCAAATATTGATTTAACTAAAATATTTGGATTTATTCCTTTTAAAAATTTTAATTGATCTCCAAAATCCAATCTTTTAAAAAGTTAGTCAAAAGTTCAATATAAAAGTCCAATTTTTACAATTTCTTCGATTTCAAAAAATCTGCAATTTGTTACAAAAATCTGCAAATCTCACATCGTCATTTTTGCAACGAAAAATCAGCAAAATGCAGAGAAATCTGCACTTCTGGCAACAGTGAATACATACTATGTTTATACGTACATGGTTTTGGCACTTTAAAAATATTAAATTTTTTATAACAAATTGACCACATATTCAATACTTATGTACCTCTCACTGTAAAAGTTTAAATGCAAATTTTTAACTAAAATACGCATATTCGAAATTTATTTTGAAAATCCACACTATATCGGTCTATATGTGTGCCACCGAAAAACAGCAAAAAAACTCAGTTTCAAAAAGTTTGTGCCTTTGCCCTTTTCGATATAAACGATTAATTTGTACTTAAATGCTATTGTATATGGTTTTTGTCTTGATCCATTTAATTGATTTGTTTTTTGTATTTTAATAAAAATATTTATTTTTAAAACAAGGATTTTTAAGGCATTTACCATAAGTAAAAAAACGCAATTCCATTATGTAAATTTTTCCTTATTGTGAAGTTTCTACCTTTAAATAACGTTTTGTTTTATTCCCCTTAAATTAAGCCTTTTATTTTAGTTCATTTAATTGCAAATCAAAATAAAGTAAACACAATGATAAAAACACTTATTCACTTTTACAACCTTTTAGTTAAAGCTTAATTTGCACTTAGTCACTTTCACAACCTTTATTTACAGCTTTACTAAAAACAATTCCCAGCTTATGTGTTGACATTTCTGTTCAGAAAAGTTTGGGAAATTGTCATGAACCGTTTATTGCTAGAACAACGCTTCCAACTATTTTACGAAGCTTATTTCTGGTTAAATGGCTGAGTCAATAGACCCAATTTACAACATGGACATTTCTTGCCAGACATACGAAAGCGAGAGAGGAAAGAAGAAAAGTGTGTCACGCATACAGCGTTGCCCCCTTACCCGCCAACTTCATCTGTCTGGCAAGAAATGTCCTCAATGTAAATTGGGTCTAAGCAAAATTGTCACGCAGTGCTTAAAAAATTATCAAGAGATTAAAAAATAAGTAATTTAATTCTACAATATTTGGTTCTTAAAAAAGTTCTCAAAAGCTCTGTGAGACATTTCAAAAAGCACAGTAAATAACTGTTTTTTTTAAACGCGTATTAGACACATCTTCGGGTATTTGGAATGGATAAAAGCACTAAAACATACCCAAAAGGCACCAAAATGGCAGCACTGCTAAATAGTATAACATTTGCTTATTACTCCCTTTATGCAACAGACATGATTTGCTGTTATAACATGATGTTAGCATTATTAAAACAGTTGCATTAACAACCGTGTTATAACATGAGAAAACCTTTAGCATGACGAGTCTATACTTAACTTATATCATGTGAGTGTTAATGTTAAGCATTTCATGTCAGTTGTAGACTGGGTATTATATTTAGAATATAATGATGTTTTCCAATTAATTCTAAAAATTACCGTGATTCAGTGTTGCCAAAACTTTTAGAGGTAAAATCAGCAAAAAACCATAATTTTTCTTCAAAAAATCTGCATAATCTGTACTAAGATTTGAAAAATCTTCAAAACACGTTTATTACAATTGTTATGTAGTTTAATAAGAAAAAGATATAACAATTAATTTCAAAATATACGGCCAATATTCTGGAATTTGAAATCGATGATAGTTTCAAAAGTAGTTCTGGTAAATATCTATATAACTTGGCGTTAGCTGCAGATAACAGAGTTTTGACGCATAAATCATTACTACCTTACAACTTAATCTTAACTTTAGCCTAATGCAAGTTGTAATAAAGGGTCTAAGAGGTCCTCGAAGTACGAGGTATAAAAAAAAAAGAAATATTTTTTTGAAATGTCAACACAAAAAAGTTTTAAAAATTTGTTCGATTTTAATTTCACTCGAATGCGATTTTCGGAACATGGCTGATAATTTTTGGATATTTTTCCATTAAAAATACTATCAAAATTTAATTACTCAGACTGAGTTAGGATTAATCACATCAATGTAATTTTAAACAACAAATTAAAAGTTAATTGCGTGACATGTTATTTTAACTATCAAGGGTCTTATTGAAGATTTACAAGAGATCAAGATATGAATTTATACGTACATATGCGTATTATTTCGTGTAAAATCAGATGACATAAGTCCGGCGATATTCATGTGTCAAAAAAATGCGAATTTTTAAATTTTTAGTAATAGCTTGTGAACAAAATTCCTTCTAATGAATCTTTTTTCACACGATTATTCCATGAATGGATAATATATAACGTTTATCGATGCAAGAAGTGGAAATAGTACAAACATAAGTGACAATGTAAAAAAGTTTCAACCGAGCGCAAAAAAAAAACTGCAATTTTAAACCAAAAGTCTTTAAATCTGCATTTTGGCAATTTTGGGGTATAAAATCTGCATTTATGGCAAGACTGCTGTGATTGTGTAAACAAACTACAAAATAGTGGGAAGATGTATACACTTTATGTGATGTGTTAGCGTAACATAAAGCTGCGAATAAAAGCTTTTAAACAGTAAATTTAGAAGAAAATGATGTGAAGTTTATAAAGGTACGTACATTCACTATGTATATGTACTTTTTAAAAGCTTTGTTTTATAATCCATTAAGAGGCGTAAGAAAAAATTTTGTTATGGTTTTTCGATTTAACTCAACAGTCACTCAACAGATATGAAAAGAACAAGCCGGTCATAGAAAAAGAATTGTTAGCCATACATTGGGGCATACAATTCTTCAGGCCATACCTATACGGAAGAAAATTTACCGTGGTTACAGACCATCGACCATTAATATCGTTGTTTTCGCACAAAAATCCAAGTTCTAAGTTAACTCGGATACGACTAGAATTATCAGATTACGACTTTAACATAGTATATAAAAAAGGAGCAAATAATACGAATGCGGATGCATTGTCCAGAATTCAGATAGATTCGGAGACATTAAAGGAAATGATACCTCACGAAATAGACGAAACGGTAAGGAAAACGCTGGTGATAACAAGGGGAATGAGTAAAAAGACGCAAGAAAAAGAAAGCAGAACAGAAAAACAGAATGAGAGAGGTAAGAAGGATAGAGAAATTGATGCAACCGAAGAGAACTGCAATTCTCATAATGAGCCTGATCAACTCAATATGTGGGAATGCACATCTTTCAACGACATCAAGCGCGCGAAAAGAATAAAATTTATGTTAGAGGAAGACCTAGGCACAAGAATAAAAATTACAGACCAAAAGAGTCTAAATGAGATACAGGTGAGATGTAGCGATAATTCACATTATTTCGATAATGTACTGAAGAAACTACTGTCAACACTGGAAGAATTGAAATACAAAATTTATGCACTGAATAGGAGTGATAACGTATTTAATATGATAACCCATGAGGTTTTGAAAGAAAAAGTAAATAAACTTAAAGTTAAAGACGTCACAATACTGTTATACAACGACCCCCAAAGGATAACGAATGTAGAAAAACAAAAAGAATTGATAAAATTATATCACGACACACCAAGCGGAGGACATTTCGGAGTTAGAAAAACTTTGTTAAAATTAAAACAAAAATACATATGGAAAAACATGTACAAGATGGTTAAAAAACATGTATCAACGTGTGATCTTTGCCAAAGAAACAAGCAAGTAAGACACACTAGGGAACCATTCTGCATAACGGATACACCAACACAGAGTTTTGAGACGATTGTAATCGACACAGTTGGGCCATTACGTCCTTCTGGAGATTATAGGTACATATTGACCATGCAGTGCGAACTGACGAAGTATGTTATAGCGGCTCCCATGGAAACAAAAGAAGCCGTATCTATAGCAAAGACCTTAGTTGAAAATTTGATATTGAAATACGGTTTATTTAGAACACTGAAATCGGACAGGGGAACGGAGTTTGCTAATGAATTACTTAAAGAAATCTGTGGATTATTGAAGATAGAACAAAAATTTTCCACACCTTATCATCACGAGACTCTAGGGACCGTTGAAAGGAACCATCGTGTTTTAAATGAGTATTTCCTATCTTTTGTAGGTGAAGGTGAATGGCATTCATGGATACCATACTATACTTTTGCATACAATATTACTCCTCATGTAGACACTGAATACTCTCCTTTTGAATTGATATTTGGGAAATTACCTAGTTTACCAGGCGACCAGATTACGAATTGCGATAGGGTGTATAATCTTGATAATTACGCGAATGAACTAAAGATTAGATTAAAAAACTCTTTAGAAAACGCTAGAAAATTAATAAAGATAGTCAAGGATAAAAGAATGTTAGATTCACATAACAATGCTAATAGAATAGAATTGGAAGTAGGCGACTGGGTCTTGGTAAGGTTGGAAAGTAGAAAGAAAAATGAATCGCCTTACCATGGTCCATACGAAATAGTAGATATAGATGATCTAAATGTGTACATAAAAATTAAAAATAATATTAAAGCTTATCATAAAAATTTATTAAAGAAATATAATACAAAATAAGCAAAATTAATTATATAATACATAATATCTAAAATTAATACAAAAAAAAAAAAATAGTATATAAAATTGTAGTGTTAATGACTTTCAAAAAAAAAAAAAAAAACAAAACAAAAAGAAATAAATTTTTTTTTTATGTAACCAACCAGACAGTATGCATACACTTATATTTGTAGTAATCATCCAATTTCAAAGTTTTTGAAGAAATTGTACGATTCCTCTTAAGGGCGATGGTGTAGTATATGCATACTGTAGTATTCATATAAATGCATGAATACTAAGCAATACCACGACTTTGTTCTACAGTTATTTGAAACTGCACAATTGACATTGAACCACATAAATGTAAATGGTAAATTATAAACAGACAAAACAATTATTTGAAACTGCACAATTGACATTGAACCACATATGGTAAATTGTAAACAAACAAAACAATTAAATGTGTATGTCCAAAAAACCCAAAATAAAATAACTAAAAAGGTTTCTTGTTACAATTGTTTTGTATACTTGCGATACGTTTATGACGGCATCATAAAACGTTTGGGTGTATGTCTGTTTGACATCTTGACCACCCGGAAAAGTACTTGAAACATGTGTGTCACTAAAATGTGCAACTAGGTCGTGGGATGTGCTGCTATAGCATTTTAGGTAATATAATTCTAAGACTATAATTTAGTATATAAGATAGTGTAAATATTTTTGTAAAATTAGTATTAGTGTTAATATCAAAGTGAGTGGGATAACCAAGAGCAGAAAGTAAATAAAATTAAGAAAACCCAAACAAAAACTTGCTTTTTATTCCTCACACCAAACCTACCATAACTGACTTATGATTGCAGTCGCGATATTGTATTGGGCTATATTGTACAAAAAGAAATAAAGGGTAATAAACGAATAAATAACAAAATTTTCTTTTTTTCTTAGAATCAGATAAAATAAATCTTTATATTAACTCCTTATCTGTGTATATATAACAAAGTTGACTTGTGAACCGTAATAGGGGCCTATGATTATGAATGGTCACATTTTAATCGAATTTTTCCATTTAAACGCTTATATACGAAATTGGAAGCGATTGAAGATTTTTTTCACATGAAAAATTTATGGTCAGGCATATAAGTGATTACAGATTAATTAAATTTACATTACATTAAATGCTTATTACCGAAATTAGCGCTTAACGATTTCTGGAGTTGGCCGCTTCATTAAGCTGACAAAATGTACGTAAGATTTTGTGTATTTATCCGACAAACTACAAAATGAGAAATAAATCTGTAGTGGAATTTATTGCTTTCTTTTCAAATCAGTTTTTTTTATATGAAATATAATTCCAAATTTTGTAATAATAACTTTATTGCCCATAGCTGATCGTAACCAGGGCAAGTTTTTCATGCTATTTGCATGAAAAATATCTGGATTAATAACCACATCTAAATTGTGCCAGAGTTGACAGGGTTTTCCTGGGTTTATTTCAAAACTATGGGAGGTTGTTTGTTCAAGACTCCAATGCATATGTAGATATTTATGGCCTCTGCAACCGCTAAGCAATGCAAAGCCTTTTGAGCGTTTGTCAGTGTCATACGATTGACATCGGGTAGAACAACGATAGGGGATAATATCAGAATATGATGACATTTGTTTTTAATTATCTTACCCATTTATTATAAGTAGCCAGTTTTTTCCTGTGTTTCTAAAAAGCAGTAACAACATTATACCGTGTTCAGATATACCTTTTTTATTGAGTCAATATTCGGTTAATTGATATAATTATCTTTCTGTTCACATATACACAATTTAGCTAACTCAATTTATATTACTACTACATACAACATTCAACGTAAACAAAAATGTACATGTATAAGAAAATGTACACAACTTTTGACATCTTTAAGGAATAAACATCTGGTTTTTGCGCAAACCAAGTGGATGGGCCTTTTTTTTTGTTGTAATTTCAATTGCCAAATGTCAAAACACTGTTTAGTAAGTTGTGTTTTGCTTAATAAACACACTTGTTACAGTGTCGCATTTTAATTTTACTCAATATTTATAACAATTTCGTATTAATTGAGCAATAACAAAATTGCAATTTTGTATGGATAATTGAGCTCAATAATGGCATTTATTGCGTAAAACTCAATTAAGGTGCATATCTCAACACGGTATTACACTGATAGTAAAGGTGTCATAACGCTGATGTATTTTGACATCCCCAATAAAAAATGGAGCTTCCAACGAAGCAGGTTTGTAAGGGAGAAACATAAAAGTTTCGCTTACCATAGCGCTTACGGAAGACATGCATTTTATATGGCGAGTTCCCACTTTGAAGCAATACATTTTTTACACAATAAGCACATTATTCAGCGCATATAAAAATTGTTGAATGTAACGATCAGCTTAATACACTGACTGTTTTTTTACAGTTATTTTTGATGCTCTCCCTTACAAACCTGCTTCGTAGTAAGGGAATGCCGTAGCACTTTAAATTTTATTTTTTTTTTTATTAAAGTTGTTGAGAGTTCTTTCACTTACTTTACTGCATTTCTGTATGTCTTATTGCGTAGCGCATAATTGTGCGCTTATTTTTTTAAATGTACCATTAGTGCTTCGCAAAATGATACAATTTTTTATTGGGTCAGTACTATGCCATGTCTTCGTTTTTGACAGCATGACACTTTTCATCATGGTGATGTCAACTTTAACATCTCTTGGCCAAAGTATGTTCAGGGCCAAAATGAAATTATGTCATCAATGGGATGACACATCGGCATCACAGAAATGACGAACATGTCCTCAGTGCGATGACGTAGTAACATCGGAGAATGGACACATTAGCATCAATTTAATGACAGTTTGTCATTAAGTCAAAGTCATTGGAATTGACTTAAGTCAAAGTGAAAGAATATTATTATTATTTACTTACCCGTTACGTATGTTTGTTTCACGTTTGTTGAATTACGACCTTTGTTTACAGTAGCACTCTCAATAATAAGACACCAGAACCATGCTCCATATGGTTTTCGTAATCATTCTACTTTAAAAATTTGATGTATTTAACTAAATAATTAAAAAAAATAGAATATAAGAATTTTTGCTTCTTATAATACATTGTAATCACGAAAATAATGTTAATAATATAAAAAATGTGGCATCGAATTGATGTCGCTATAGTCATAAAATAGATGACACGTAAAAAATGATAGAATTGAACGAAGACGTTACAATTTTTTTCATCATTGATGCCATTTGTAGTAACATTGATGTCACAGTTCTGATGTTAGGGCATCATCAATATGAAAATGCATTTTTCTATCAGTGCAGACATAGAACACGATTAGAATTGAAAGAGTGTGACAGAGAGGGGGTGAGAGAAAGCGAGAAAAAGGGAGAGAGATGGAAAAAAGAAATGAAAAACTCTCTTGAAGTTCCACTAGTGTGAAGTTGTAAAAACAAGATAAAAACATTTCGTAGCAATAAAATAATAGAAAAAGTTGTATGTTCTCTCTTTCTATCTAGTCATCTTCTTTGAAATAAGGCATAACATATTTTTCGAATTATTTCGTATTATATTTTTATTAAAATGAATTTGAAATTTAAATATATAATTTATTTTTTAATATATATATTTTCTTCTTAATAAATTATTAAATATCTGTATTAACATACAATATCTTCAATGTTTCATTTTCAAATCTCTCATTATTTAAAACTAAATTTAAGTATTTAAAATGTTTGTATAACCTTTTAAATTTTCGAAATTTTGTATTGATTCGAACTAGATTTTTGTTTAATAATTTTTCTAGAATATTTTTCTTGCATGCATCTTTGCTGCTGTTGTTGTTTTGTTATATTAAAAAAAACAATGACATCAAATACATAAAACTTGGGTTTTCTTGTTAAATATTGCTATAATTTTAAGTTTATTTATTTCTTTTTTTTTTTAGTTTTACTATTTAATAAAATTTTACACAAAAATTTTTCGGTTCGACTACTTGCTAATTTGTTTAAATTTAATTTTAAATATATTTTAGATTTGTTTTGTTTTTTTTTTCAAAAATTTATCAATTAATACCTTTTATGTTGTTATTGCAAAGAGTGATTATTCTCTTTTTTAATTTAGTTTTTTTTTTCAGGGGGGAAAATTAATAATATTATAAGTTTTTCTTATTTAAAAAATAAATTCTGTATGAAGTTTAATTTTTTATTACTTTTATTTTAAATATATCTTATTGCTATTAATATTTGGATTTAAGTCTAAAAAACATTTAAGGCTAATAAATAACAACATTTATTAAAAAAAATTTCAAAATATTTTTTTTTTTCTTGATTTACGTTTTATTTTTGGGTTTTGATTGTTCATACGTTTTGTTTTTATTGTTTTATAATATTTAAAATGATTATGGTTTCAATTAAATTAAAACATAATATTTGAAACAGTATTTGCTAAATATTTATTTAGTCTGATTAACAGTTTTGGGCTTAAACTGGTTTTTGTTTGTATAAAATTTTATATAATTTAAATTAAAATTAAATAAAATTTTAAACGATTTAAGGCCGATTGGAAAATAACAGAGAATTGACTAAAGAGGACAGATAAGTTAATTTAATTAAAAGTGTAAACCTTGATTTTTTCATAAGGGAAACGATTTCTCATAATTTCGGGAGCAGCAAAATACTTCTTTAAAATACATTGATGCCCTGCAACTATTGCGCATTTGCGATGCTTAAGCTGATAGAAAGGCTTTGGATCAATGTTTGACATTTTATCCATCAGCAATTTTTGTGATGCGTGTTTTACATTTATTTGCGCATCAACTGCTTCTTTTTTAAAGTGTTTTCGAAAAGTTGACATTTGCAGTGATACTTTTAGATATACGGCAGTGACGCATTTCTAAACAGGCCCTTTGCTTTAATATATCATCTTAAAACAATCATTGGAAGATGTTAGATAATTTTCTCAAAAAAAAAAAAACAAGTTGGAGTTGTATCAATAATAAGATATCAATTTCATCAATATTAAGATCAATACTTATTTCAAATACCTATTATTACTTGACTTTATACCTGAGTTCAGAATTGTTCATATACGAGTGCTCATATTTGCTCACTGTTGAACTGGCTCCTTAATGAAAATTCAAATATTTGTTAATTTTTTTTATTCCTGTTACATAAAAGGTTTGTTCCTGCACTTAAAATGAAATTAAGCAGGATTCCAACGTTAACTAAAAGTGTTACCATACCCGAAAATTATATTATTTTCTTGTTCTTCTTCCTGTACAAATAGCCCAAACTTTTTTCGGGTAGATTGGGTAAATTGTTAAGCAATCGGCTTTCTAAAAATATACGCAATAATAAAAGAAAGATATTTATTCTATTCCACACAAATAAATTTATTTTTTTTTTGATAAAAAATTTAATTTTTGCCGTTTCCGTACTTTTCTACTTTTTTCAACTCTTAATGAGTAAAAATATAAATTTTATTCACTTTTTACCGAAAAAATTTCTTGTATTTCATTAAAAAAAATAATTCGAGAATTTAAAGCAACGATTAAAAGTATTCAATAATAATCAAGGCGAATTCATGCAAAACGGTGGTGGCGATACTACAATAACAATAACAAAATAAAAAAACATTTAATTCAGTACGGAATGTGCGATCAGTTTCGCGCTTTGCTTAAGCAAATGACATTTTCATAAAACTTAACAAAAAGTTCAATATGGTTTGCTTTATATGATTTACATGTATTCGTCTCTCCTGGTCTCAAGTTTACAAAAACAAAAACTCTCTATTTTTGATAATATTGCCAAGTCTAGCGAAAAGATAAAGTTTTATTTTTATTTTTTGCTAACAGCCATACCTTAACGAGAGCGGAAATCGTTTTCTAGTTGACAAAAATTCGTATGCCCATGCAAAAAAAACTTTGACAACTCGACCAGCGAAAAAAAACCATGTGTTTATTTGTATGTAGCAGCAATCTGCAATGAACCGTTTTTCACTACTCATAGTGACTCATGAAATTTTTTATATGAGTGAGTGCTGGTTCACACAGGTCAAGTTTGACTCTTCAATCAAGTCTGGATCTTTAAGGAGACAGGGGAAAAGAAATGGCATTCTCTTTTCCCTTCTCTCCTAAAAACTCAAGACTTGACGAGCCAAACTTGACGTGTGTGAACCGGCACTGAGTAGACATCATGAAAATGCAACCACTTATACTCACAACATTAATTAATAAGCAAGAATGATAGAAATACAGATTACGCCAACCTTAAAACAAAATGACGTCTTGATTTATAAGTATGTATATGTTGAACTAATAAGAATCCTACATCGATATCATACTCAAACCGTTTCAAATCTGTTCGATTATTATTTTATCACAGCTTGATTTATAATTTTAGGAAAGTTCTTTTAAAACTTACAATTGAATAAACTTATTCAGCTTATCCATTTACCGTTTTAGCACAACGGATCAACCACACAACCTCATAGTCAGCGCTGGTAGATAGATTTGTAGTTAGCCTTAAACTTTACACATACAACAATAGGAAAATGAAATTGTCAAATCGTCACTTTTCTTTTCAGGGACTCTTATTGTTTAATTCTGGGATAATGATTATTATCCAAGATTAAAGCAACGAAACAGAAATTAACTAAGTTCAAACAAATGAGGGAGGCTTATTGGTGTCCTAGCTACCACTTAGTCTCATGAAGAGGGAGAGAAGAGCATATAGGGGGAAGTGCTCGTTTGCGGGTAAAAATGGCTTTTCTAGAGGCAGGGACAGGAGGGGATTCCTTGCGACTTTAGAGTTTTAATAAAAGAGACGGTCACACTTGTTTAAATTCACAGTACTAACATATTTATTTCAATACTTATTTTAAAATGTACAAGGTAGGTATATAATAAGGAATGAGGAATAAATAAATTTTTAAACGTTGATTAGGAGCCGGAGGATGACCAGGTAGTTACAGCAGCTAAGAGCAAACTGACTCGACCGAGTTAAAATCTTAATTTTTACCGACAAGACAAAGAAAACGCGGCGAATATCAAACCGGTAGAATAAAAAGAGTAATAATTCACGATATGCATAATTCACGATAAGCTAAAAGAATCAGAGCCGGAAATGTAGAAAAAAACTATATTTTTTTTTGTTTTAAAAAGGTACTTTAAACACTTAAATGAGCTCGTATTAAAATCATACTTAATGTGCTGTTATAACAACGCAAGTAAATGAACGTGTAGTAAAATGTATCTGAAAAGCACTCAGTTTTTTGAGTGCTTTTCATATCACTTGTGTTGTGAGAACAGCACATAAGTATGACTCGCATTTTGCAATTGCCGCCTATACACATTGAGTTGAGTTGAATCTAAATCAACCATGTAATAAATTTTGTTAAGTATAAGTACAATAAAAAACCTCAAACGTCTGAGAACAAGAAATTATGAATCATGATTCAGCTCTACATTGCAGATCGCTGGTATATGGCATACTGAAATGCCGCCGCGGCAAACTCTTTGCGATTTTGTCATCGCTTTTGTTATTAGTAATGACAATTTTGCAATTTTTGGGTCAACATAACGACTTTATCTACATTTCGTTAGCTAAAATGCAAAAGGACGTAACTAACAAAAATATTATTTTTACAGGAGAAGCAAAAAACTTTATTAAATGAAAACTATAAACATGTCAGAAAACATGCGTTAATGAGTCATCGATGGAATTCTTTCAACAGTTTTCAAAGGAAACCATTTCATTATATTTTGTTGAAAAAAAATGAGTAATTACGTAGTTTTTCATTTATAAAATAAACACACTTGTAGTTACGTCCCTTTGTTTTTTGTCAATAAAAGCGCAATTTTTGATCACAGAAGTGTTAAATTTTGTGAAGACATTTAGTTCAATGGCAATTATAATAATCAATCAAAAACACGATTTTGAATTTTTTGTTAGTTACGTCTTTTTGCATTTTAGCTAACGATTTTTAACTTCTATTATATGGGTTTTATTAAACCAGAAAGTTAACACTACTGTTCGTGACTCTTGTTCAGGCACGGCATATCAGTGTTAAAGCTAAGCGAAAAAAACGTTCCGCTTTCTACTCTTGTTTAAGCTCAAATTAGACCTGACATAACCATACAAAATAGCTGTTTGAACCAACCTTATGGGCGACACTGTATTTGATTATAGGCGATTTGCCGTAACGACGCAGTAGCCATAACCATACAAACCAATTGAATTTTGGTTTTATGGTCTTTGTTACGGCTATGGCATTATGCTTATGTCACGTCTAATTGGACCTTTAGGTAAAGCTATAACTTTTTAGTAACTCCATGTTCTCCAATCGGCTATTCGGAGTGTTTTTATTTTATTTTTATTTCGTTGGGTTTTTTTTGTTACTTTTTTTTTAATGAAACCAAAAAGATATTTATTTCTACTTTTAAATATCTTTATAAAGTGAAACTCTTTAAATAAGCTCTTGATTAAATTGTTATTTCATCTGCTTTAAATAGTTCTTTTGTTAGTTGTCAACAATTTTCTTAAGAAATTCATAGTTCTATTTAAAAGTTGAAATATTTCTAAATTTAGTTGCCAATAAAATAAATTCCTTAACAATAAATTTAATTTGAAATAAAATAATATTGAACAGAATAATCATTTGAACTGTGTCAATAAAACATGTTTTCAATTTCAATAAATTCTAATAATTTTGTTAGAAATAAAACTATGAATTCAATATTGTTTAATTACAATTAAATATTTTGAAAATTATTTATTTATTTATACAAATTACACACATATTTATTTATAGAAATTTCTAGGCATTTGTTTATTTATTTTTTTATTCAATTTTAATCTATTTTAAATAAACAATTTACATTACAATTGTCAGTTAATTTAATAATATTGTATTTATTCTGTTATTCATGTTAGTTTTTGTTTTATTAAATTTTACTTAAACTGTCGTCCAGCGACTGTTTCATACATTTTTTTTCTGTTTAATAAAATTCTAAAAAATGTTTTAAACTTAATTGTTTTTTTTTTTTTTTTTTGGTTTATAAATTTTACAAACGATATTGTAACGTAATTAAATATTGATGTAATTAACTTGATAATAATATTGTGTGTTACACTCAAATTTACTGCCGTTTAATTCAGTTTTAAATTTAATAATACAATTAGTAATCCATAGAGCACATTTTAATAATAATGCACGCAAAAGTATAAATTAAAAAAAAATTATAACTGTTGGGGGTACATTGAATGAGACAATGGGGAACTATATGGAAAAAGAGTTTGGAAAAAACTGTATATAATGTTTATTAAATACTTTTACATATTTAAGAGGTTAATGGCTTATAAATATTAGGGGTACCTTTTTACAACTAACATAAGAAATTCTTAAATAGTTTGTTTTAAGCGACATTATTAAACGAACGCACCTCGTAAAAACTCTGCGTACATTTGTTATTTAAAAGTTTTTGTGTTTTTCAAAACCATATGGTAACAGTGCTACCTTTGTTACATTTTTTTAATTTTAATACGTTAAAGCTACGTTCACACAAGAATGATAGAAATAAAGATTACGCCTTGCGCATGTTTTACCGTTTGATGACGTAGTTGTTCCCTTGTAAAGATTACCAAGTCTCTTTTATATGTGAAAATCGTAATTTCTTTCAAAAAATTTATAAATTACGTGATAGTTGGCAGCCCTGCAATTAATTTACTCAGTGAGTTCAAATAAAAAATATTATATCAATTGTCAAAAAACTAAGAATTTTGCATAAAATTTTATATTAGAAATATTATTACAATAAATATTAAAAGTGTTCAAACGTGTGTTAAAAGTAGAGTTTGCTAAAAACCGTTAAAATGTGAATCCGCGGTTTCGGTTTTAAAATGATTAAAACCGGTCGGTTTTAAAATGATTAAAACCGGTCGGTTTCGGTTCGGTTTTCGGTTTTGAAAATATCAAAGGTAAATTCATACATAAACATATATATTTTTTGCATGTAATACAATTTTTTAATTTGTTTCAATTCAGGTACTTTTATTCGCCGTTAAGTGTATATCTGGGCCTGGCCAGGCATTTTTTGACTTTTCAAGTTTTTTTTTTATATAATTATTAAGTATATAAGAACGAAATTTCATGTATTCATCAATTCCGCAATTGGCCAAATGAAAATTTTGTGCATATTGTATCCACCTGGGCCTGGTCAGGCCTTTCCCTATAATATAGGTACTGCAGTAAATAAAATCAAAATGATACGTTTAAAAAAGCTTACACAACACATTAGAATTCTTTCTTTTCTGTTTTTTTCGAAAAACTCCATAATGTAAAACTCCATACATATAAAAGTAGTCCCAGCCTTGCCCAGGGGTTCGTTAGTGTGAGTTTTTTCTATAGCCACAAGAAACTCCATACAAAATCCAAGTGGCCCAGGTGGCAGTTTATGCCTCACAAATAAGATGTGTATATTAAGAGTTATATAGATAACATTTGTTCTTCTTAATTCTTATTTTGATTTTTAAGAATTTTGAAATACCTTGTCATTGTTGAAGGCTGTTATGTATAAAGTTTTTGTATATGAAGTACGAGTATGAGGTTTAATTTGCAATTTCTTCAAGCATAAATACATTGTTAAAATAAAAGCTAAAACCGAGGTTTTTTTGTCGGTTTTCGGTTTCGGTTTTTAGGCATTAAAAACCGCGCTTTCGGTTTCGGTTAAAACCGAACAGCAATCCCTAGTTAAAAGTAGCGTAATAAAAAAAAATTTAAATTAAATAAAAACAGAGGAGAGCAGAAAAGAGAACAAACATAAAGTGTGCAGTGGGCAAATGCCAACAAATTACCCGCAAAAAAACAAATGGGGAAATTGTGCGAAAAACTAACGTGTTGCGTGCTTTTAATTAAATTTCAATATTTTTTACTATAGCTAATAGAGAGATAATATATATTTATGTAAGTTCAAAATAAAATTATGAAGAAAAAAAGTCACTTCTAATAAAAAAATTCAGTTTTCAAATAATTTAAATAGAAAAATACTAAATTGTGCCACTGTCATGTTTACACATAAACATAACAGTTTGAAAGCTTAAAATGATTAGCCAATGAGAACGAATGTTGTGTGACGCTGATGTCGTAATCTTTGTTTCTATCATTCTTGCGTTCACAATAAAAAAAAACAATTTCGTTTTTTCTTCTGTCTTTTTTCTTCCCAAAGTATTTCATATATTTTCCTTTAATTTTTAGAACAAAAATGTAACTAAAATTTTTTTAAAAATGTAACTAAAGTTGACTCAACTAGAACTACAGCAACAATTTGTATGAATTTGTTTCTGGCGTTTAAAATAATTTTATTTAGTTTTGAATAAGGCGAATACATCCCAGGTAATCTCGGTACTACAACAAGTACAACTCGTATAAAAACCACAAGCAATTTGTTTTTGTAAAATCATTGTACAATGTCAAAAACAGAAATAAAACAAAACAGAAACAAAGATAATAAAAGAGAATAAACAAAATTTTGACATCCAACAGTGATTTTTGCTAATATCAGCAGGGCTTTTAAGACCACCTGTAATAAATTCGCCTTGGTTTTGAATGAAAATTTTAACAAAATGTTTACAAAAATAAAAATAAATGCATAATATTGTTGTGGCAAAAATTTGCAAACGGTTTCTTGATGCAAAATGTGTGTAGTTACAATAGAAATTGTTGCTCTATTATGAACACCAAGTGAAAATGTCTTTTTGGTTGTGAACGCAGCTTAAAGGCCTAATAACGGCTTTATATGTTTGTAAAAATTCACACTTAATCAGCACCATAAAATAAATTTTTTTTTTGCTTTTATCAGTGCTGCCAAATCTTCACCGCTAAAAATGGCTAAAATTTTAATAAAAATAGCCATTTTTTTTACAAAAATCGCATCAGTATTAAAAATTACTTGCAAAGTTTACTTATTACACTGATTGTACATAAGAAATAATTTTGTTTGTATTTATAAATTTTAAGTAACAATAAAATAAACCAAAGAAAGATCTTTGAATAACGAAAAATTAAAATTGTAGATAAGACTGCCTTACTTAAAGTTAATGAAAACTTCAACGTTACAACACATTTAATGCAGAATTTGTAATATTTTTAAAAACTTAAGGAAAATTTGGCTAAATAAAAATGGCTAATGGCAAAATTGATTTTTTCATGGCTAAACGAGATGATAAACGTTTAAATCTAGCCACTAAATTGCTAAATTGGCAACATTGGCGTTCATATAATAAATGTTTGTGCAAATTTGCAGTGCATATTTTGATTGATCGTGAGCATACCACTTTTATGTTTTGTGCAAATGTGTTATTTTCTAAAACTTTATTTTGGCAACACAAAACACTCTCTATTTTAAATATGTATATTAAAACCCACGAAAATGTTCAATTTATAAGTTTCCTCAAAAAACAATATGGCACTTAATATGTTTTTCAAATGTTATTGTTTACATTTGTTTGCAACTGAGCAAATATGCACTCCTAATTTTGCTCATGTTTTTTTTTAGTGCAAACGAAGTAAAATAGAGCAAATTGCAAATATGTACGTACATTTTGTTGTTGTGTTGTGTGTAATTTTGCACGCATTTGCATCGTTTGCACTACCCATCGTGATTTCCCTTATTGCTTTGGTGAAGAATAAATACAAAAAAGCAAGAAATTATCAATTGTTCGGTCAATCAAATGGCTTTGACGAATTTATAAAATTCATACTCAGTGATGGAGATCAGTTACTCTGGAGACGAGATACATGTAGAACTATCTGCTGCCATAAATTCTCATAATGAAGAATTAAAACAAATTTCCCGTTTAAAGAATGTTTCCAGAGCCGACTTTGTCGCATTTCAGCACATCAAAGAAACATTGATGTGGTATATATAGAATACGAGCGCCTTACTCGTCCGTTCAACTTACATTTAAAACAAAAACTAAATTTCGAAATTTGTTTTTGTTTTAAATGTAAGTTGAACGGACGAGTAAGGCGCTCGTGTTCTATAAACTACACATGAATGTCATACTGAAACTTTAACTGCCTGTTTTTAGAAAATAATAAAAACATAATTTTGAGTGAGAAATTATTTATGTAGATTGAAAAAAAAAAAATTTTCAAAAATTTTGTTTTTGTTTTCAATATAATTTTTCACACGAAATTTACTGCCTGTTCAACGATTTCGCACCTAAATATATGAAAAACACTCAGTTTTAAGAATATTTTCCGAATAAAATTCTATACGAACGTTAACGTTCGAAATCGTTAAAGTGGCAGTAAGTTTTCATTTTTTAAAAACGGGCAATAAGTACTATAAAAAAAAAAATGTATATGATTGTTAATAATAAAAAACATGTATTTTGTACAAAATCCGGAATTGCAATACATATTGTCTAGGCTTGTGTCGTTCTTGAATGAATTACTTCAACTGAATGATTCACTTAAGTGAAAGAATGCAATATTTCCGTATTTTCTTTCCATTTCTTTCATATTTCGGTTTCATCTTTTATTCTTTCATATTCTGTTTTATGTCTATCTTGTTTGTTATGCTTCTTTCCTTCTATTGAACTTTTATTGAAATTAAGTTTTTTTTAAACTTTTTTTTAGCGAATGACAATAAGAGCAATCTGAACTTTTACATACATACATTAACATACTAAGGCCCGTTTTCACAGCTAACCGATAGCTTAAAGTATACTTTAAACGCCCTTATAAAAAGTGTTGCATTATTAAAACTAAACTTTAACCTAAAGTGAGCAATAAAGTAAATTAAGGTTCATCCTACCTGGAAGGTTAAAGTAAAATTGTAATAATGCAACACTTTTTATATGGCCGATAAAACCCTACCTTTAACTATCGGTAAGTTGTGAAAACGGCCCTTAATGTGTGCTTATTATACCCTTCACCACAGGTGGAAAAGGGTATATATAAGTTTGTCATTCCGTTTGTAATTTCTACAATATTGATCTTAGACCCTATAAAGTATATATATTCTGGGTCCTTATGAGGAGAGAAGCTGATTTAACGATATCGGTCCGTCCGTCCGTCCGTCCATCCGTCAGTCCGTCCATCCGTCCGTCTGTCCGTCTTACGTTTGATATGTGTTTTCCGGAGACTCCAGACATGATAGCGGCTACGTTGTTTTACATTAATGTCACATATAGTCAACCATTTCTTGCTATTGAAATTCAGCCAAATCGGTCCAACAATGGCTGAGATATTACCAAAAAACCACGACTGCCTCTAATTTTTCCAAAAAATCCCTTGTGGTTGTTGTATTTGTATTACTTTTTTCTGTATATCTGGAGAACGGCAAGAGCCAAAGCTTTAAAATTAGGTACAAACATTAAGGTTATAAATATACACCATCCTACAAAATGTGGGCGGGATTGGAGAAGTAGGCGTGGTACCTCTCATACAAAAATTATTAAAAATTGTATAAAAACCTGAATTTTTTGACTGTAATATGACCTATGGTTACGCCTTATATATCAGAAGATAGAAAATATTTTCTGAAAAAATCGGGAAAATCGGTTCAGATACGAAAAAGTTATGACCAAAATATTAATTTTTTTTGAAAAATACCCATTTTCAGGAACCATAGATCTTCCCGAGTCCACGTTTTAAAGCCAAAATAACTGGCAAATTTCTTCTTTAACACGTCGGTATATAAATCTGTCAAATCGGTTAAGAAATAGCAGAGTAATGACCAAAATACTGAAATCCCAAAAATTACTCTTTTTTATAATTAAGATTGTTTTTTATACCCTTCACCGAAGGTCCTACACCCTATAAATATATATTCTGGGTCCTTATGCAAAGCGAAGTTCAAATCCGGTAGTCGTCTCTTCTTCCTATCCCCTCACCCCCCCTTCGTATTTGTTTACATATACTAGCATAATGCCCAATATGATTTTCGTTATCACCCTTCTTTATAATTTCATAATAAAAAATGTTTACCAGTTATCGCTTTTTAAATTTCATTTATAATGAAGTTGTAAGTATTGTAAATATGTATGTATATGTATATGTAAAAATTATTTAGTTGCTCTCTATTCTACTCGCACAATGGTGAAGGGTATATAAGATTCGGCACAGCGGAATATAACACTCTTACTTGTTTTATACTTAAATTTTTCTAAAACAACTTTTTAACTTTAACTTTAAATCTAATTTCCATTAACTATAAAAATACGTTCTTGTTTTAAAAATATCAATTTAATCATTCCTCAAACGAACTTGACACTTCATTCTGAAAGCTGTTTGTGATTTAGAAAGGTGAAAGAAAAGAATGAATAAATTCACTTAACCTTTCTGAAAGAGAATGAAAGATTCACATAAATGAAAGATTTTGCCCAATACTTATATTGTCTCGAATATTTTAAAGAACAGGGCGTCTTTTTTCAGTTTTTAGTACCCAACTTTAATATCCTAGTTACAATCCTTTATGACTAGGACTTGAATAAAAAGAACATTTTTTTAAATCTAATGCCTTTTTCTATGAACCTAATATTATAATTTCCGAATGGAAGATTAGTAGTAAGATTCATTATTTCCGAAATTTTTGCTATCATTCCTAATGTGCGCAAAAATGGTAAATACTTGGAAGAAAATACTTTGCGTATACTTTATATTAAGCAATAAATATTACTTATACGGTTGACCCCCCAATTTCACCAAGTTCAGTTAAGACTAACTATTACTTTAACTTCCAGCTAACAATATGTTTTGACAGCTACAACTGATAGTTAATTATAAATGAAATTAATAAAATTGAGGGTGAAAAAAGAAAAATTTTAGTTAAATATTTTTCAAAAAAGGAGTAAATGATTAGAAATTTATAATTTAAAAGCCCCAAATGTGGATGATTTAAATTATAAACAGACTAAAAAACATTTTATATAAAATGAGTCGTTCAGTGGATAAAGGGAATGAGTCCAAAAATTTTAAATGGAGAAAAACGACAGAACAGTTGACGTTGACTTTAAAACTAGTTGTTGCAACAAAACTCAAAACTAAAATTGCAAAATTAATTATTAGGGATTCTTTTACAATTTGTAAATATATAATGTTAGTATGTTAGTGTATGTGTTCACAAAACCTGTTAATAGGATACAAATATATTTTTATTGATAAGAGTTTCAGTGGAAAAAGGGAATAAGTCCACCAAATTTTTTGTGGTTAAAATCGATAGCGTACAAATTCAAATTAATTATGCTTTGACTTTGAGCATTCGTTCGGAAATAAAAAGAAAAAATACCCATCTAAATATTGGCTTACCTCGCGTAGTGTTTAAATCGAATTAGTATATTTTGGAAAGAGTACATTTTTTATAATTTGGCAAAAAAAAGGCTGCAGCTAATTTTTTAGTTCAGTGCATTCGCACAGTTTTATTTTTAATGAAGTTAAAAAATAACATAAAACATTTCTTCTTTTTAAAACCAAAATTAACTAAAAAATTACTTCTTTTTAAATGAATCGTAAGTATAACAAATTAAACAAAATAAGATGTCTTCTTCAGAATAATCTTCCTGACTTGATACTGTTTTCAAGTTTTTATAAAAAGTATGGTACAAGGGAGGGATATATTTTAATAAATCAATTATATCCTTTTTCTTTTCTTTTGTTAAAGATCTAGTTTCAGGATACAATAGACTTTGACTCACGCTATTCAATAACATTACTTTACCTTTCTTTTTTATGTTTATATTTTCAAATCCAAATTTTTTATGGATATTATTTTTATATTGTATTACCCATGGTTTCGATCTATCAAGTTTGATCCACCTCATTTGGAGCCAGTTTACCGGTTTTACCGCGGTGTTGGTTTTGCGATTGCATACGTTCTTTTCCAAAGATTTTGTAGAGAAAAAAATCAAAACTGGTCATTTTAACCACTCGAAACTATTCCTTTATTTTGCATGTTGACCACAAAACAATCCGATCGTGCGTATCAGCAAACATTTTTATGTATTTGACCAAACAAGATGCGATATCTTGCGAGCCTCTTGAGTCATCTGTTTCTGGCCAAACAAACATGGCTCTAGCATTGTTTTGAAACTCATGGAAAGCAAAGTTAACAAGTGATTAATGCAATATAAATGCAAGCGTGGACTTATTCCCTTTTTCCAATGAAAATAAAAATTTTGTGTTTCGTACAAAAAAATGTTTTGTCTTTAAAAGGGGGTTACCGTTGAAATTTGACAACAAAATTTTTACCATACATTGTTAGTCATAAAAGGAAGTGTATCCACGCTAAATCTCAAAAACGCCAAAAATGGACTTATTCCCTTTATACACTGAACGACTCAAATGTATCTCTAAGCGTTGGCTTTTAGAGCAAAAAGGAACCGTAAACACCTTAAACTTATCTGAAACCTAAAACCCTCAAATTTTCACGATTTGGTGGCGTTGTTGAAGCATGAATCTATTCATGATGATGTGCCTGAGCAAAAAGTGAAATCAGTATGACAGTTCGTTTGACAGCTAACCTTTCGAAAGCTCTATGGGGCTAAAAACACCCATTATAAAGGAATGGCAATGAGTATTTTGAGCCTTCCCTATATATATATATATGCAACCAAATGTGGAAATTAAACTCATTATTTAAGGAGTTTTATTTTATGTTTTACTAATTGCTTTTAAGTCTTTAATGTTATTTTTGTTAATTTATTAAAAATTACAATTATAATCTTAACAGTTTAACTAATATTGATGTTCTTTCAATGAGTTTGTTGTGTATTTGATTCTTTGTAAATGTCCTTTTATTAAATAAAACTTAAATTTTATATCAGGTGTAATTTTATTTTAATCGGGTAATTTTGCTTCATCTCAAGTGTAATTTTTAATTTTTCTGGTGGTAACACTGTTTAGCACAATTGTGCTATGAAATGTTTAACTCTGCTCCAGTGTTGCCAAAACTTGGTGACCAAAAATGGCTAAATTTACGGAAAAAATTGCCAAAAATGGGCTAAAAAATACCTAAAAACTTCATTAAAAGTTGTTTCCGATGAAATTGTGAGTTAAGATCAAATTGTTAAATAAGAATAAACGTAAATTAATATTAAGATAAATTAATATTAAAAAATTAAATCATCGAAAAATTCGATGTCGTTATTGTTCATCTCATAAGAATCACTCACTCATTAGTTTCAAATAATCATAAGCTTTAAATAATTTGAGTCCAGATCTACAATAAAAAACAAGTTAGAAAGTATAGTCGGTTAAACCCGACTTTATGATACCCTACACCACATACCTTTGTATCAAATTTTATCAAATAGTCTCCAAATTGCGACCTGTATTTTGCGCACAAAGCTTACATGGACAGCCAGCCAGCCGGACAAACATTGTTAATTCGACTTCGAAAGTAGTTCTGAGTTAATCGGTATACGTAAAGGTGGGCTAAGCACTAATATTTTAAGGTGTTACAGAAATCAGCACAAACGCATAGTACCCTGTCCACTATTGTGGTGGTGGTATAAATATTGTTTTGTTATGGTAAAAATATTAACCTAATTGATAAAATCGAATTTACGGTAGCTTCGGGAAGGCATATACTCATATTGATGGAGAATAAATCTCATACTTATCCCGCTTTTAGGGCCACCAACGATTATTTCAATTAATACTTTAAATGAAATAACCAAATTCATATGCTTCCCACCTTTTTTTTTGGTAGCTTTAAATAAGAAGATATTACTTTCATATCTTTCCTATGCAAATTAAAACAATTTAATAATTAAATTCTTTGAATATACCACAGCAGGCTCGCGGATCTTCCATTTTTTGTTTAATTTGCTGGGGCTAACAAGGATGTGTTTGAATTTTAAGTGTAAAGGGCTAAGAAATTAGTATCTCTCTTGCATGATTTTCTACACCTTTTGTCTTCAAAAAACTTAAAAAAGTCATTTTAAAAAAATGCTTTCTTTGCAAATTTATTTCCCAGGTTTCTTCTACCACCCTAATTTAACTTCATTTAAAAACCATTAACCTCTTAAATCTTAAAAATTTATTTTCCATTAGTTTCAACAAAACATTTATTTAATTTAATTAAAATTAAATCAAAATCTTTTTAAATAAAGCTGAATTAAATTTTTATTTTACTTTAATTTATTTTCTTTAACTTGACTTAAAAATTAATTTTAGACTGCAACGCCATAATTTAAGTACTTTTATTTGCTTTTATTTTTATTAACTTAAAACGCTAAAAGTACTTTTCTCGTTTAAAATACAATAACTAATTAAATTTAATTCAAAGCAAAAGTTGTTTTAAGTTACCTTTTACAATTTTTAATTTAGTGTTGATTTTTGTACGTGTGTTTTGCTTTAAATACTGGTGTGTGTATGCGAGTGTAGTTAATTCAATTCATTTCAAATCAAGTGCATTTGAGTTTAAAAAATGTGTATTTTCTTTTATTAATTTATAAAGGTTTATTTTTTAATATATTTCTATTTTGTTTTTCTTTGATTTTAATTACAAATAGATTTGAAAAAAGGTACATGGTACATCTCAAGAGCAAAAGTTTTATAATGCCATTTTACAAAACTAAAAACAAAAACGAATTGTCAAAGGATTATTTATTTAATAATTTACACTATTAAAGTTTTTATTTTACGTTTATTTTTATATAATTTACATTTATTAAGATTTTTTAAAAGAAAAATATAATTCATTAGTTCTAAGAAAATATATGGAACATGTTATGGGTTGTTTCAATAATTTCGATTACTTTATTGCTGACAAATACAACTTAGGGCCATTATTACAACTTGAAGTTAGCTAAAGTTAAGATTAAATTGACAGATAATAATGTGTTATCTGTCAAAAAGCGTCTGTTACCTGTCGGATAACAGCTAACGCCAAGTTATAATAATGGCCCTTAAGGTTATAAGCAGGGTTGTGGAGTCGGAGTTGAACAGTCGGAGTTGAGGTTTTTGTACCGGAGTCCAAGTCGAAGTAACAACAAAAACTCGCGACTCCGGTTCTAAAATTGTTCTACTCTAGAAAATAACTATATAAAGAGAATTAGCATCAAGGTTAGAGTATGAGTCGGAGTAAGAAGAATAAGTATATTTTTGTTTTATTTATTTTTTGAAAGAAGTTTAATTCCAACTAGTTTTCGACGACTCCACAGCCCTGGCTATAAGTAGCTCCTCGCTTGACGCTTGAGGTTTCAAAAAAACAAACACTCAACACTGCGACGAATTGAGAAGATAAAACAGCAGTAAACTTTCGCACTGACGAAGAGATGGTGAACTTAAATTTGAGGAAGTTAGTTGAGAAAAGTTATTTCCACTAACTTCTCACCAAATCTTTATAAATGATTTTGCTATCTTCTCTTAGCAAACAAAAGTCTTTAAAAGCAAAAATTAATCTGGCAAAAAAAGAAGCAAAACCAAATGTAACGTTTTTTCCAAAAAGCACATAACGTGCTCTTTTTTAATTTGAGAATTAAGCAAAAAACACAAATTTAAGAGAGAACACTAGTGGAAAAAGAACTAACACCCAACTTGTCAAGTGACAGTTGTAAAGTGGTAGGGACCGGTTCAAACACTTAATACGAAGAGGACTTGTTACTTTGACATGGTTACGTGCTAGGACGGTTTAAGTTGTCACATTTTTGACACTGTGTAACAGGTCACTGAAATTAATATATATATTTAATATATATATTTAATATATTAAAGGGTTGCATGGTTCACTCGGGACAATGACTGCTACAGGCATTAGTTTAACAGAAATTGAATGCGGCCATTTGGGTTATTTCAGTGACCTGTTGCAAAGTGTCAAAAATGTGACAACTTACCCCGTCCTAGCAGTTTTTCGATCGATTATAAACTATCAGAACAAGATCAAATCAGCCACTACCCGCACAAAATCAATCAATCACATGACTAACTTTTTTGTCAATTACCTTTCCTATGCTGTAATGGTCATGGGATAAGTGGTCCAAAGTTCTCACAGTAAAGTTCCAAAAATTTCGCTTCCAAACTATTGCCAAACTATTAAAAACCAATATTTAGCAATATTGAAATCGAATGAAAATAACTATTTTTAGTGAATATTTTTTTTATGCCATTCAAGTTTTTCGTTATTAATATTGCTTTAGATTCGTTTTTAATGTCAAAGCAAAACTTCGAGATCGAACGATTTGCAGTGCAACAAACTGAGTGAAAGCTTTATCATAGAAAGGTTGGCAAATTGCTCGAAAGCGATAATATTTTCGTCTTCAGTGATCAAGCGAGTTACCAAACAGCAGTAATGTAAGGTAAGCTGTTATGTAAAGCTCTAAAGCTTTATTTTAACTGATATTTATTTATAATTAAACAGAAACTGTAAAAGCTTTAAAGTTCATTTCGACATTGAGGGCCAGCAATGTCGAAAAAATTTACTTTCGTGTAGTTACATTCAAATCAAAGACAAATGTTAATATTTTGTTTTTGTTTTCAATATAAACAAACGAAATAAATGTTCTTGTCGACATTGTGGGTCTGGCAGTAAAATTAAAACAAAAAACTACATTCAGTGAAAACGACAGAGTAGCACACATTTTTTAACAGTATGCACTTGAGTAGTTTAAACTAATATAAAGGCCTGCAAAATTTGCAAAAAGTCGAAGCCCTTCGACTAGAGTGTACTTTTATAAGGGTTAAGGCCCAACCACATGTGCTTATGTTGGCTTAATCGAATGAGCGAATACATATAAATTATATGAGGGAAACCATATTGAACTTGAGGAAACTTTTTGCTAAGTTTAATGAAACTGTCATTTGCTTAAGCGAGGTGCGAATCTAATGGCACATTCCGTACCCAGTAAAAACTTCGCCTACAAAATAATGTGTTGAGTAATCAGAAACACATAAAAGGACTACTTACAATTCCACTGAAAGAAACAATGAATTTTACAAGGGATGCCCCAAAATGAACGCATTCAAAAGTAAGTCATTATTTTTTTCAACTACATACATCCAGCAAAAAGTAGTTATAGAAGTTGTTGTAGAAGCAGTTAAAGAAGAAAGCTACTAAATAATTAGTGAAAGAAGCTATTTATTTTGAAAAAGTAGGCGAAGTTTTTACTGGGAACGGAATCAAATGTTTTTTTTATATTTTGTTTTCTTAAATACATTTGAGAGACTTTTTGTTAATTTTTGACAGTAGCTAAAGCAAGGCTTTGCATATTATGGTTGATCCTTTAGAGTTTTCTCTAACACTCCTGAGGGCAAATTATAAAATTCGATATTGATCGAAATTTCCATTTAAATTGTATTGTTATTTCGATCGATATCGAATGCCGTAATTTGCCGTCAGGTTTCAGGTTTTTAAAAATTAAACAAATCTAAAATAAATACAAAATTGAAGACAAAATTAGAAAAAGAATCACAAAACATATTTAAAATAAAACAAAAAAAAAAAAAAAAAAATATAGCGAAAATAACCTGAATATAGCGAAAACCCGGATTTTTAAGTTTTAGGTTAAGATATCTTAAAGAAGGAACAAGAAATTACAAAGTTGTATAATAACGAAATAAAAGCTTTTAAGTTCAATATTACGAAAAACTTTAGTTTAGAGAAACAAGGAAAAGTCTTACTGCCTACCATCTGTTTCAATATAAGTTTAAAGTCAAATGTAGCACTAATCGTTAAGTTTGTAATAACGCAATAACATCTCGTTTTTGTAAGTGCCGGTTCACACACGTCAAGTTTGACTCTTCAAGTCTTGAGTTTTTAGGAGAGAGGGGAAATGAAATGGCACTCTCTTTTCCCTTCTCTCCTAAAAACTCAAGACTTGACGAGTCAAACTTGACGTGTGTGAACCGGCACTAAGAGAAAGCCACTATGCCTTATTTTACTGCTATTTTATAAGCTTAAATACTTTCAGGATGTATCTTAAGAAATCAAAGCTTGTGTATATAATAAAATAATTTTTTTTTTAACTGCATTGTAAGCCAAACTTGATCCAACAAAAAAAAAAAAAAGGTTGTTTAAGAAAAGCTCTCTTTAGGCAATTTGAAATCATTAAAACACTTTCTTTTTCCAATATATTTTCATTAAACTAATTTACCGACTTAATTAATATAAAAACACACACATTTTATCTTAAATTTATTACAAAAAAAAAAAAAATATTAATATTTTTGTGCTCATTTTTCATTATTTATTTTCTTAAAAATTGTATTTTTATTGTTCGTGTGTTCGTGATTGTAACTCACATTTACAAAACTTTGATTTACAATATTTTTCTTCTGGTTATTTCTGAGGGAGTTCCCAAAATTACACTTCATTATTTTTTACATTCTTTGAAATTTTTTCCTTGTTTCGTTTGCTTTTTGTTTAAAAAAAAAAAAATAAACATTTTCTATCATTTTAACCTGAGGGAATCAAAGTCACAGTGAATTTTGTAAGCACAATGGAGGCGAATGATTGTCACGAGAGGATTAAAGTGTAGCTTTAAAGTTATGGGTCAGTGAAAAATGCACTAACTGGCTATTTGTTAAAAAAAAACATTTATATATGTTGTTCTTTTAAAATAATGTTCAGGTTTGTGGTAAATGTCAGGGGTTTAACACAACTTGATTTGGTTTAAATCGATTTTAGAAAGTAGTTGCTTTTTGCCAAATGATAATTCACTTGTCAGACGTCAGAAGTATCAACTTAACGTTAATGGAAAAAATTACATAGGCATATTGGAGTTACAAAAAAACCAAAAATATCGTAAAACACGTCTTTGTGCTAAAACGAAAATTCGGTCAAGTCACATTTTACATAAGCGCAATAAACAACCGATCTTTTGGGCTCTATGATCGGATGTTTTTCCCATGCTTCTGTAATTGACTGTAAGGGACAAATGGAATCGTAGTCGGTACAAATTAAGAAAAAAATCATATTTTACAACTTTTTATATTGATAATATTATTATTTTGCATACTTAAAAAAACAGGTTTCGCGACAGACCTGAATTAGCGAGTACTTTCGGAACGCTTAATAATCCCCATTATGATTGACTTAGGCCCCTAATAATGTTCGCAACTCAACTCAGTTAAGTCGTAATTAAAACCACTGGTTGGGTTGTGTTGTGAGTTTTTGATGTTTTTGTTCGCCGCAATATAACAAAGTTGTAAGCCATAATAAAAAAATTACAACTCAACTGAGTTTAGTTGTGAACCATAATAGGGGCCTAAGGTTTTTTCTGCCTATAAAAAAATCGTGCAAATAATTTTACAAATCTTTACTGCACAATCTGTGATACATCTTCAGACAGTCTAGATGCGTGAGGAAGCATTTTCCTAAGTATCTAAATCGATGCTCCTTCAAGCCACTTATTCAAAAAAGGGTTCCAACTGATTCGTCTTCATCTTCGCTTAAACAGGTGCTTGGGCCCATAAAACAGTGTATGGCAATAACGACTACAAGCATGGATACAGACGTTCCAATAGGCAATAAGTAACTCATTTTTGAGTCAGTCTAGGTTATGAAAGAAATGGGTGATGGTATAGTAGTAATACAAAATTTCACGCTAACCTTAGAAACTTTTATGTTCTCTTGCAAATTGTTACATTTAGAACCGAACCTTCTTGCTGCCTGCTATAGCGTCCGTTCTTTGAAAAACATTCAAGTTTGCGATGCGAAAGAAAATGGTAGAGAGAGAAACGTGCAATTGGTACTCTTAAGTGAGTTTAAACATTTTTCTTTCGCATATTTTTTCCATACCTAAATCATCAGTATTTATTTTATCTAAATTTTTATACACAACCCGTAAAGCGAATTCATGTAAACGGTGGGGCGATACTACAAAAATTACAACACCAAAAATACAACATTGTTTTTTTATTTTTTATATTGCTTTCGTTGGTCGATATGCCAAAAACACATGCAACTTTTCACATTCCTCTCTCTAAATAAGAAAACAAAGGTAGCACACCTGTGCTTTCAACGCCACCTGAAAAATGAACTCGCCTTGAGCTTAATTTTTGTTTTTTACATATTTTGCCATTTCATTACTGTCAAACTGCGCCATCTTAAATTTTCATTGAAAGTGTTGTTTTTATAAGAGTGCTAAATTTGCCTCTTACCGCATTTAGCTTTCCTATCGTAGTTACTTTCGCATCGCAATGGAGAGTGGCTTTTAAGAACTCAACTAAAGGGGTGCATTCGGTGATGACCCTGCTATTGCACACTGAATTATGTTCGTGTTACCAATAACCTTTCACTGAACGTATTTCATCCATGAAGCGAATTTTAGAATATTCAAAGCGAATCCACTACAAATTCTCTTTAAACTACTGTTGTGTTAAATCCATGTATTACTGGATATTAATTTTGTATTTGTACTTTTTTTTACGTTTTCCACTGTATATTCTTCTTGTGACTTGCTCAAATGCACGTGTTTATGTTGCGAAATTATTTTATTACTTTGGGCGATACCAATTAATTTGTGTTTATGGTTCTTTGAACATAAAAATGCCATCGGCAATAGATTTGTGCTGCAATGTTGGGTAATAAAAATATTAGTAAAGTTTAAAATTTATAGATTGAAGTGGGGATGATTAATATGTTCTAAGTAATGTCTTTAGCAAGGAATTCTAGTTATTTCATAGAAATAATTTAAGAAACAATTTCATATTTAACACTAATAAACTACCAAAAAAGACCTCCGTTTGGAATACATAATTTCTGTATAATTTTGCAAAGCGGATCACAAGTTAAAAATAATTAAATCCTTTGATAAAGATTTGAAACTTACTCTGACATTTATATTCGACTTTTAGAATTAGAATAAGATAATGAAAAGCAAACGGGTTTTAATTGATTTGAAATTTATTCATGAAATACACTTTGCAGTAAAAGTCTGCGTTCAAAATGTTTTCTTACATGTAGAAGTAACACTTTCCAAGGCATTCCATTAAACATTTTTTATAATCTTATGACATCCAAGCCACGTTCTGGAGGTCATTCAAAATTAACTATAGAAGATGCCGGCTTCAAAAGTGGCCGAAAGCATTGAATTAAAATTTGGAAGCGCAATTGGATTCATGCTCGTATTTTATGGAGGAAATCCTCAATTTCATTTAAAAAGCGGATGAGTTACTCTCTATCGCGATAAGAAGGAAATTTCGATACAAAAGCTAAATGTGATAAGAGGCCAATTTCGTACTCTCTATAGCTTTTGAAAATTTTTTTTTAAAAACGAAGCAACCCTGGCAATAAAAATTAAAGATAGCGCAGAATGACAGTAGTGAAATGTCAAAATATGTAAGAACAAAATAAAAAAAGGAAGGTGCGGCTTAACATTAAGGTGTTTTTGTTTGAAAATTTGAATAAAATTAATAGTGATGATTTGCGAAATGAAAAAAAATTATGCTAAAGACTAAAGAATGCTCCAACTCTTTAAAGAGTACCAATAACTCGGTAAGCTGACAGTTTTTTATTGCATCGCAATAGAGATTAGCCCCCAAGTAAAGTCAAAATTTATTCGCTGCAGAGCAATTTAGTAAACCTTAAATTCTCATGGTCATACAATTTGTATAATACATCCCTAAAAAGTGCGGCGTCAACCAAAGTTGTTATTAAATAATGGCAATTTAGCTATTTTTGGGCAATCTAGCGGTTTTATCTTAATTTTTTTTTATTTCTTTTATGTGGCTTTTATTAAACAAGAAAGTTAGCACTACTGTTCGTGGCACAATGTTCATGTTCTTGTGAAGGTATGGCATATCAGCGTAAAAGCTAAGCGAAAGGAAAAGTTCCGCATTCCGCTCTTTTTTAAGCGCGGCTGTAAGAGTTTTGGGTACAGGTGTTCTTTCAAGGGTGAGAGGAATACTAAACTTCTGGAATAAAAGATTGTCGATTTGTGTGGAGAAAATATGAAACAGAACTTGATAAATTTAATCTGTGCGGCACAGTCAAACATTGTGGTGGAAGTGTTATGGTTGGGGGATATATACAGCGGCTAACGTATGGGTAATCTGGAGTTTATTGAGTCCACTATGAACAAGATAGCTAATCCCGATATTTGAAAGCCAATTTTCGTGCACACGGCAAACTAAGTCTTGGGAATAGTTATTTATTTCAACAAGATAATTATTCCAAGCCCACAATAGATATTGTGAAGCTTTGGTTGCTTTAAAATGAGCCACACCAGCCTCCTTAGTCATCAAATCTTAATTGCATTGGTCATTTATGAGATTTGTAAGAGTGAAAAATTCATTAGCATGTCATGACAACGACGAATATGTTGATAGAAGTTTTAAAAACTGAATGGCGGAAAATTTCATGTGACCATGGAATTGGTTCATTCCAGGGATAAATTAATGAAATACGTTCTCAAACGAAAGCTCTTCCTGACTTGTTATTAGTTTACTGATAATATTTGTAAATATTTCCATAAACATATAAAATTTTTGACGATCTTATTGTTTTCAAAATAAAATTTTGTTTTTTAACGAACTTGTACGCAGAATTTTTCTCACAGATTTCTAGACTATAATTTGCTTTTTTTTCAATAATTTCACAAAAGTCGCAATTTTGTTTAATATCCCAATAAAATTTTTTATCATTTTGCGAAACACTAATGGTACATTTAAAAAAATAAGCACACAATTATGCGCTACGCAATAAGACATACAGAAATGCAGTAAAGTAAGTGAAAGAACTCTCAAGAACTTTTATACAAAAAAAAAAAAAAAAAAATAACATTTAAAGTGCTACGGCATTCCCTTACTACGAAGCAGGTTTGGAAGGGAGAGCATCAAAAATAATTTAAAAAAAAACATTCAGTGTATTAAGCTGATCGTTACATTTAACAATTTTTATATGCGCTGAATAATGTGCTTATTGTGCCAAAAATGTATTGCTTTAAAGTGGGAACTCGCCATATAAAATTCATGTCTTCCGTAAGCGCTATGGTAAGCGAAACTTTAATGTTTCTCCCTTACAAACCTGCTTCGTTGGAAGCTCCATTTTTTATTGGGATTGTTCAAAAGGCTGCAAAAATATTTATACATAAAAATAAATTTGAGTTTAGAAAAGTGACTGTTGACTCACTTTTTTGCAAAACTTTTAATATATTTGTTGTGTACGAAGACTTTTTCTTAATAGTGTACATGCACGTTTGATGCAGGTAAAGTAGTTTGTATTGATGATTCATGAATCACTGTGAATGCAAATAAACATTTAAAAGCATACGCCTATGAAGCCATAAATTATTCACTAATTGTTGTCTGGCTTATCGCAATTTATAAAAACCCTTAAGGACATCGTTTAATAATTTATAAAACAGCTTTTTTTGGCAACCACTAATCAAGTTTTTATTTTTTATCTTAATTTTCTAAAAACGGCTAAACACAATTTGTTTAGAGAATTAAGAAATTGAGATTAATTTAATACCTATTGAAAAAAAAAACACTTTATAAATTAGAGATCAGTCCGATTAAAGCATCTATATAGCATTCAAAATCCTAAAGCGATGGATTTTTATTTTCTCAAACACGATTCAATCATGACTTGAACTGAGTGCTTTGTTAACATTCGTGTTAACTCATACCCAATTAGAGATACCATTTTGGTATCACTAAGTCTTTCTGCTATTTTCTGCTATCCAACTTTGAATATTGTAATTCAAGAAAGAGTCAAGAATGCTAATCAAGTGTCAAGTTGTTTTAAGGGAATCTTAAAAAAAAAAAATAATATTTCGTTAGATTTATGAGCTGGAATATGTTTATGGTATAACACTCTGTATGTATTTGGAATAAATTTTAATCATTATTATTATTTTGGTAGCACAGTGGAGTAAATTAAAAAAAATGGTTATAAAAATTTAATTTCTAAACATCTTGGGCGATTTTTATAGAGGGAAAAAGTTTTTAACTTTTGTTTTTAACTTAAAATCTCTTTATATAGTTATTACCCTACAGGGAAGCGAACTGACACCAAAGTAGTCCCGTGATAGGTCTTTGGTGGTAGAGACCGGTTCTAGTTTCAACACTTTCTATGAATAAGACCTATCACTTTTACATGGGGTTGTCATTGGAAAGGGTTAATTGATACCATTTTACCAGTCACACATCTATTCTTAATGGACGTGTTTAATGAAAGTTACTACATTGTAGTATTATTTCAATCACACAAGTCCTAGAATTAAATTTAAGAACCAAATTTTAGAAAGTCCCAAAACATGTGTCACACCACCGGTGAAGACTGTACTGTAAATTATTACTTTTTCTACAGTTTGGTTCTTCATATCCAGTTAAATATTTGGTTCTTCTTTCACTGGTCATGAGTTCTTTCTTCTTGTACCTGTTCTATTTTCACAACTCCCAGGACCAGTCTGTTGGACCATTTGACTCAAATTTCCCGCAGGTCAGTTCCGTTCATATAAATTTTACTCACAGAAGTTTTACTTATGTGTCTTGTGGACTCACCTACCTACTTCCCAACGTTAAACTCTCTGCGAAAGGGCTGGGGCTGGATTTGGCGAATATCTTGAAAATCGTGAAAGACTAACTGCCTGTTTTTCAAACTAAAATAACAATTTTCGTTTAGAAATTTACATTGAAAACCAAACCATATTTGAGTTTTTTTTTTATTGTTGTTTCAATATATGTATTTGCCCAAGCAAAAACATTCAGTAAGACTGATTTTTTGTTTGGGAAGCCTTTAAAGGTAGCTCATAAAAATGCCAGAGTAAGATCTTTATGAGTTAATTTTAGCTCATTATTAAGGGTTAACTCCAGCCTGGCGAATATTTTGAACAGCGATACCGAATTATAAAATTTACTTTGAAAATCAGTAATCGATTCGCGTAACATTTAGACGACTTCGTGTTTCTGCACATAATGGGCAATCACAGTGGATTTGTTAATAAGCAGAGTTGTCGTGTATGGCGTAAGAGCAATCCACAAAACCGAAACATGATAAATGATTCTTTGTTTAAAAATATGGGTCGCATTGATCCGTAAAGGTTTATATGGATAGGCAAATTGAACAAATATATCGATATCTATCGAATCGATATTTTTTAAGGCTATTGATATTTATAATTTAAAAATATCGATATGTCGGTATATCGATGTATCACAACTTCATCTCATCCCTCTTTAGAATAAACTTAAGAATTGATGCAACAAAAATTGCAAGACTGGACGATGACTGAGCAGTTCAAAAACGGCTTAAATGTTGAAATTTCTTACAAAGAGTTCTTAAAAATATTGGATTCGATAGTCGTAATTAAATATCGGCATATTGATACATGGGTATTTTAAATATCGGCGATATATATCGATTATTTTTTTAATATCGATATTTTTTGCCCATTCCTAAAGGTTTATGTACACGACATGTTTTTTAAATCTGACTTGTCAATTTTGCAAGCCAAATCGACCCCTTTGCGCGAAATTATCGTATATGCCAATTTTTTGGAAATTGAGTTTTTGATGCAGTCTTGTTCTACATTCAAAGAGACGTCACCTGACAAAATATTGTAGGCGAATTCCACTTCGTTGCTCCAAAAATGAATGTATATTTTCATTTTATAGTGCAAGCAAATACAGATAAAAGTAGAACAATTGCTGTCCTGTAAAATTTGGTTTTTGAAACATACGATAATTTCGCGCAAAGGGGTCGATATGTTATTATGCATGTCTCTCAAAATTGCTGTTTTACATAAGTCTTATAATATTCGGTCACAAACTGACATGCTTCTGACCTTGTTTTGGCTATGTTTTTTTTTCGCATAGTAATTGTAGAAACCAAAGTATTTGTGCTGCCGCCACAAACATTTTATTTGCGCCGTAAAAGAGTTTAGCCATCTTAACAATAGAGCACGCTCTAATTGAAATTTTTTCAGATGACTTTGCTTCTGACTTTTACAAAAGCAATGTTCTAAAGGTAACACACGACATGTATGAATTTTTCAGTGGGATATTTGACAAGTCAGAAACAAGTAAAAAACATGTCGTGTTAAGGAGCGACAATTAGATTTTGAGGATTTAGACCTTAAAGGTTCGGCAATTTGACACCTTTCGATTATTTCCTTTGGGGCTATATGAATCAGAGAACTGCAAAATCACAATTTTTTCTTGATTTATTCATACGCTAAAATTAACATTCACTCTTTGCGTGCAAAACAAAGTTCAACGTTGGTAACTTTTACATCGTTTCGTACACATTTGATTTTTGCATTTATTCGTTTTTTATTGAAAGTGCTTTATTTGCATTTTTGTTGCTCACGCAATATAACACAACTGTGTAAATTCAAAAGAACACATACTTATACTTTTCCATTCAAGTAGTCATTGTTCGACTCGACTCGCTTTGTTAACATTAACAACAATAACAACAATAAACCACTCTCATGCTTTGTTAAAATTAACAACAATAAAAACAACAAGAATACATTGTACCTACATACAGAACTACTGTACTTTTTAAGATAAAAAAGTCTGCTTCTATGGAAATTGTTTGTATGTACCTACATATGTGCGTTTAGTTTCATTTAAATTTTTTTTTCTTGTACTACATAGTTAATGCTGAATAAATACATGAGTAATATTTGCTTCATTTCTGGCTTTTTTGTTTGTATTTTTTTTTTCTTTGCCAAAACAATCATTGTAGTAACGAACACACAAACATCTTTATTAAAAAACGAAGCTAACGATTGTATAAATAACAAAGCACGATGTGCGTTATTTGAAGGACTGCAAACCAGCAGCGAATATTTGCGGTTGCGCAAGTTTGATTGTATGACCGCAAGCGAGTGTATTTGTTGTTGTTGATTAAATGCGATTTTTTTCAATCGAATAAAGCTGTTCTCTGATATGAATTTACGGGTTTATGTCTATTAAACAGCAATAGTTTCCGCAGCTGTTATATAAACCTAACTCTATAATTGGGTGAGTAAAAAGTCTTAACTCCTTTGTTGTAATTTATCACTTACGAAATTTTGAGAGTTCATTTTTTATTTTGTTTTCAGAGAATTAAGTCTCTGATCAATGATTTTTGTTTGAAAACACGGATAACATTTCTCTAGACGAGATGTGTTTGAAACAGGATGGAGCGTCGTACAATACGACGAACGCAACTTTCGACTTTTTAGATAAGTAGATTTTAAGAAATGGGACTTTCAATTGGCCTGTCAATTCTTGTGGGACTAAGTGAATTGACTGGATTATCTTATAAAATAGCAACAATTGACCCAGCTGTAAAAAATCTAACTTAACGATTGTGTGAGTAAATAAAGTCGTTTATGTTTTTGTTGTTATATCACATTTACGTAATTTCGAGAGTTAATTTTTTATTTGTTTTAAGAGACTTTCTTCTCTAAGCATTTTTCTAGGCTAGTTACGAATAAAAGTTTGATTTATGTTATATTTATTACCACATTTTTTTTAATATATATAACCCACTGTGCGATTAGATTGCCAATTGTAGTCATTTATATTCCAATTTTGTAAGTGGTTGTCAATTGGGATTTATTTGAAAGGGATTTTAGTATGTTTTGTGACTATTTCTTGGCTATTTTCTACATATCATAAACATTTAATTAAACATATTGTAATTTATTCGATTTTGGGTTTAGTACAATTTTACTTCAACTCAATTAATTACTTTGCTAATGTTGAAGTAGTTTACAAATCAACTACATACTTCTATTTTCATTATTATATTCAATAGTAGTGCTTAAGTTGCTAAATATTTCTGTTATTTCCGTTTAATTTATTTTTAAGTAGAAACATAAGATTTAATTTAATTATTTTATTGTAATTTTTTTATAAAGATTTTGCAAAAATTTTTTTAATACATTTTTTTTTTGGAAAAAACTTTTCTAATATAATTTAGTTTAAATATCTTTATTGCTCTACTTACATAATTTTAAAGTTTTTTGTTTTTTTTTTTTTCATTTAATATTTTTATATTTAATACCTTTTATTTGTATGTTAATTAATTTTGTTTTTAGTTTTAAGGTTTAACACAACTCAAGTTATTTATTTAGTTTGAAATAAAAAAAAAAAATATCTAAATTAATTACACTGTAAATATATATTTTTAAAAAATATAAACTTTAGCAAATTTTATATCAATTCCTGATAAATTTCTTAAGAATCTTAATAAATACCCATAAAAGTTTAAGATTCTTTAATTTAAAATTATTTTTGGTGGTTTTGAGCTGTAAGAAGAATAAAAATAAGATAAAGAAATTGATTAGAAAATTTTTGGGAAAACCAAATTTTTTAAAATTTATATTTGAAATGATGCAGACTTGAAAAATCTGATTTTAGAATGATGAACGTGGCGCACATTGGGTTGAAACAAATGTTAACTAAGGATTAATTTCGGGCAGCCCATTACGCTATGCAAGTTGAAAAAATAGTCAAGCAGGGCATATGGCGTTTTAACATAATTCGGGTACGCTGAATCCAACCGTTTTTTAGGTTAGCTCTTGTTTTCAAGATATACCGTTTTTCGAAAATGGAGGAGGTTTCACAACATATATTCGCGTAACTCAAAAACGCTTTAGCTAAGTGAAAAAAAACTAAGAAAAGTAAAACCTTTTAGAAACATAATTTTTTTTTTTTTTGGAAAAAGAATAATAAAAAAAAAATAAAATCAATAACCAAATAAAATAAAATAATCAAAATTTCAAAATTATGGTTTTTTAAAAATGCATCAAAAATTGGAAAATGCAGATAGACTTCTAATTTTTTGCAGACATAAAAAAACGAAGCTGCAAACAAAACAAGCCATAAATGATTAAAATCTGTTAGCAACTTTTGAATTTAATTTAATAATTTCATAAAACGAAATATTTGTATGGGAGCCCCCCTTAGAAGTGGAGATAAAGGGCAAGTATGTCTCGAGAAAATGTTAAGGACACAAAATGAATTGAGGTCGGTCATCTATTTTATCCCACTGGGGGCGACTCCTGGGCATTTATTGGATTTTTTCTTCAATATATTTCTAGTCTGCATTGAACATTTTGTATGGGAGCCCCCTTAATGAATGGAGATAGCGGCTAGGTATATTAGAAATAAATGATTGGAATAAAAAATAAAGTGGGGTTGGTCATACATTTGACCCATCTAGGGGCATCCTAGGAGCTGCAGGGGCCAAATTTAAGAATTTCATTAATCGGCCATATTTGTATGGTTAGTATGTTTTAAGAAAATATTAAGAACAAAAAACTAATGGAGGTCGTTGGTCATACGTTTAATCCCGCTAGGGACGATTCCTTGGTAGTTATGGGGCTTTTTTTAAAAAAAGAAAGGATAAATTATATTTCGCACACCTGGCACAAAATTGACTCAACTCTAAATTTTATATTGTCGGGTATAAACGCTTAAACTATGCACAATACACTTGTTTATTTAGCAAAAATATCAGTATATTTTGTTGTTGTTAACTGTTGCAAAAAAACCGTTATGTCTTTCTTTACGTTTCAATTGGTATAAAGTTGCAATTCATAAAAGTGACTTATTTTTAGTTGTGTCAGGGCAGTAGATCCCTACAGCTAAGTGCTAAATAGTCTTAATTCGAATTGTGACACTTTTGTTAAAATAAATCTTTGTTGAAGTTTATATAAATTAAACTTGTGTCAGTTTAAAATTTGGCAAAAGTGTCAAAACTTGAAAAGAATTCAGCTTAAGTGACATAACTTAAAATGTTTCGGTAACTTGTGCAAATAATACATCATCGAAAATGGCACAACTAAAAATATTCACTAAATAATATTCGGCACGAAAAACTCTTTTATGACTTATTATAATAATTTTGTATTGCCGAGTCAATGATTGGCCATAGGTCCCAAATCTTTATATACTGTGGTTAGGGATGAAACGATACGAGTTAAAACAAGTACATATTCGATACTTTTATATAAGTACCAAGTGTTTTTGTAATCGGTACTTAGCAACCGAGTACCACGTAGTATCGGTCAAAAGTAATCGTTCACTTTGGTATTGAAATTAATCTTAAATTTTTGATTATATTCCAAAGCTGGAGCAGCAGTGACGGTATCAAGAACCCGTTGGAGCAGTAAACACCTATAAACCACATATTGTCCAGGTCCATTTCCTCAATTTCTGGCTATAGGAAATTGTTACCATCTCGCGATATCGAACACCATTCACCGTAATTGCACCTCATTTTCGAAGAAGTACGGCCCGATACCGCCGCCAGCCGCAGAACTAACTGGGCGAGCATGCACATATGTTGTCCCATTTCCTACAGACCCGGTTTGCTGAAATTACGCACAATTCTCTCGATTGTGGAAACATGTGTGCCCCGGTTGTCTAGCTGGTAGCGAGCTAGTCTATCAGCGCCGGGCTTGCGGGTTCAATTCCCGCCAGATGCTCTGGTTTCTTTCCTGCAGACACGTATAGAGCTTCGCGGGATTAGCTTAGGAAAAATAAAAATATTTGGTTGATTATGCTGACCAAAAAAATCAAGATGTGCACGAAATGCATTCCGATTGAACGCCCATTTTCGTAAAAGGCTTTAACAATCTTAACGCGCTGCTCAATTGTGTACCTCTCAATGGTAGAATTTGTCAAATACTCAAACAAAGAAAGGTCAAATTAAGTGGCGCAAAAAACTTGACGTGGATTATCGTTTTACCACCCTTTATTTTATATTTATCAATTTAAAAATAAAATACATATTTACATTTAAAACAAATACATAGTGACATTGTTGATTTCTGAAATAAAAGGTGAATGAAGGTTGTTATCCTGAACGTTTTATACAATTTTGTTTCCAAGATAAAAGATTTTTTGTTATGGGTTGTAGTTTTTATTGTTTTAAGCAGGGACATAACAGTTATAACCAATATTTGAAAAAATCCTGAAATAATAATTTATAAAGAATTTTTAAAACTTGCTCTCTGAATAATTATTACAAAAAACCAATATTTTTTTGGTCTTTGATAACCGTTATAGTTTGTTTTTGTTTTTTTTGGTCTTCTATAACCATTACAAAAGATTTTTATTTTTTTCGGTCTTCCATATCGAATTTCACACAAGTTTTATGAAAATATTATTTGGAGTTCAGCCAATGACACTCCTAATAAAATCTATGAAACAGGTTTCGTTACAGTCAATGTTTATGAAAAGCTTCATAGAATTAATGAAACTCTTAACACACAGAAAAAATTATTTTTCCAATTCAAACAAAAAATGTGTAGAATCAAACAATTTTTTGTCTGAAATCGGTCCTATAAACAAATTTGCATATTCGAACAATTTATTTGCATTTTGTTTATTGAAAAAAACACTGATTTTTTCTAACATATAATTTAACTGAATCAAACAAAAAGTTTACTGAAATTCATATACTAAATTTCAAAAAAAAAAAGTTTTTGCACAAGCAATGACGCGCACACAAGTATGCACTGTATGAGAAGATGACGGCAAGAGCAAAGCCGCCGGCTGGCTTTGAGACACATTTTTTTTGTATGAATAATTTTTGAACGAAGTCTTATTTTATTTATACACACAACACAATGTTTTTCTTTATCACTCTCTGTTGCTGTATCCTTTCCTTTGCTAAAGAAGAAATGTAACCAAAAACGGCAGGAGACCGACTCGATATGTTTTTCGTCATCATTCTATTTTTGTATTTGATGTATTTAAGTAAACAGTTTGAAAAAATTGAATACGGGATTTTTTTTCTTATACTGTTGTTTCTGTTATTGTTTTTCGTAAAGTTGAACTTTTTAAAGCGTCCAAAAATAGACTGTGTGTGTTTTTTGTTGTTGTTCTTATATTTCACATAAAGAAGTGTTGCTTACGATCAAATAAAAAAATGCAAAAAGGCGACAACATTAAACAGCGTTAAATATTTCATACAAAATTATGAAAACTTGACACTAATAACGCGTTTATTATATTTTTGAAGAGTTGTCCACATTTTTGTTGGTTAAATAAAAATCAAACAAAAATATTGTTTGAATCAGTAAAAAAATTTATAGAAATTAAAAAAATTTGTTTGAAAATAATTCGGCAATAATTTTTTCTGTGCAGAAACAATAAATCGTCAGGTAATGAAGCATTTTATAGAATATATGAACCAGTTTCATAAAAGTTATTCCTAAAAAGAGCTTCATTAAATTATAGTTTTTATTAACATTTGTATTACAAGCAATATGTGCATTTGTTGCGGGTTTTGTTTAAGATTTCTTCACCCTCACTTTAGAATCGATGAGATTTTCATCAATTTTAAGCGCTTGTTTGCACTCATAAAAAAAATGTCAGTAGAAATAGCGAAAACCTCTGCAGAAATAACTAATAACAGTACCACTATTTTCAGCTGTAGAAAAAACCACATAATATCCTACACCTATTTGGGTCCCAAATTTGTATGGTTCCGAAGTCGACTTGGGTTCAAAATAGTCGAACAAGCCTACTTAATGGTATTTTCGGATAGGTAGGGGTGGCCGCCGACTTTATTCGCCAGCTCACATAGACACTGAATGTCCGTTTCGATACCACTGCGCTTCCACTCATGCGTAATGAGGTGTGTTGCATATTCTTAGAATACATGACGAGACCTACAGTTCAATGCTGAATCCAAACGGCAAGATTTGAAGTGCTTTAGAACAGAAATTACTTTTATTAGTACGCTCAAGCCAACCGATAGTTGAGGATGTTAAGAAATAATTATTTCTTTTTGAAAAATGTTTTTTTTTGGTCGAAGACCAATAAGAATAAAAATCTTTCATAATGGTTACTAAAGACCAAAAAAATTAATAATCTTTCATAACGGTTATCAAAGACCAAAAAAATTAATAATCTTTCATAACGGTTATCAAAGACCACACTGAAAGAAAAATGCTTCATATATTTAATGAATCATTTTCATAAAAAAATTTTCCTTGGGTAAATGAAAATTTTCATTGCTTAAATGGAATTCCATAGTTATAATGAAGTATTTTCGTTAAAATCGCTTCATTGGATTTCGTAATTACGTTGTACAAGTTAAACCAAAAATTTTAATTGGGAACATAAAAAAACAATATACAAACATAACTATATTCATAAATTAACACAAAATTATAGTTTTCTTAAAAAATGTTTAATTGTTAATTAAAAAATGTAAGATTTAATAATATCATACATCTAATGTTACATGTATGGCATTAAATTTATTTAAACATATTTCAATAATTGCCTTCATAAATTTAAATTTTCATTATGACAATAAAAATGTCATTATACAAAAACTACACTGCCCCGGTAGACTAGCTGTTAGTGAGCTAGTCTATCAGCACCGAGGTTGCGCGATCGAATCCCGCCAGAGACAGAAAAAAAAAAAAAAAATAAAATAAAGTAAAATAAGATAAGAAAAAAAAAAAATTAAAAAAATAAAAAAAAATTTTTTACTTTATTGAAAGTATTCATCCAATGAATAATATTCATAGATCTAATGTAATGTTTCATTAAATCCTTTTAATGAAACAGGTTTCATTGATCCAACGAAGCGCTGCATAGGTTCCTTTTTAATGCAATTTTTCATGGGATTAATGTCAAAATTCATTGGTATTGCAAAGAAAATTCTTTCAGTGCAACAAAAAATACTAATCTTTCATAATGTTTATGGCAGACCTATAATTTTCTGCGTAATTTATAATTATTATTACAGGACCAATTTTTTTCAGTTATTTTTTCCATAACCAATTGGATATTTAAAAAATAATAACAGTTATTTCGGGTCCCTGTTTATAAGTGCTTCTATTATTTTATCATATAAACCGAGACAAGTACCGATTCAAGTAAGTATCGATACTTTTTTTTCGATACTGAGTAGGTATCGATACTTTGCGAGCGATACCATATCAAGTATAAGTATCGATACCTTAGAGGTATCGTTTTGTCCCTAACTGTGGTGTAGGGTATCAAATATTGTAAAGCATTCCCTTAAAAGGACTTTGTGTTACATATTTTATAAAAAACTGATTTATATTGACAAACATATGTCTGCAAATAATTCATCAGTTATTGTCAATCTTATCGTTTAGTTTTTGATAATTTTCTTGGCTTAACTTTTCTTATTACTGTAAAAATAGAACAAAACAAAATACAAAATAACTAAAAACGTTTTTCATGTATTTCCTCCAGATTCGTCCTTAAAAGTTTGACAATAAACTAAATATAAGCTGCATACATACATGAATATTTTTTTCAACGTGTGTATGCTGTTCTGGCACAGGTGGTTATAAAAGAAGCCATCACAAACACTGAACAAAACAGTGACAAGGTCAAGGACATTACAAATTACATGCTAAAGAAATCAAATACGTACATAAGTGCAAGGATAACAAACATTTAAAACGACAGGAGATAAAAAAAACAGTGACGTAAAGCAATTATTTGGGATGAAAATAAATTTGTAAAAGGAATTTTATAATAATCCTACTAATATGAAAGTTTGTATGTTTGTGAATTTGTCAATATGTACGTTAGTTGCGTAATCAAGCGAAAACCGCTAAATGGATTTGGATGAAATTTGGAAGATGGATGGCATATGTGGGCCATACATATAATTAAATAAAGGGTACTTTTTAGGAGGTGAAAACGGGGAAAAATTGGTCCTTGTGGTACTCTTTCCCTTTTTGATAAATTTGGTATGCAGATTATCAGGCCTCTCACAAAAATCAATTTTGATCAAAAGTTTCGTTTCGAAATCACTTTCGATCGGAATTGATTTCTAAGTGGGCCGCATATTTTTTTATGAAAACTGTTATGTTGTCTTTCGCTTGTATAGTAGATCGACTTTTTTTTGCTAAAATTGTTAGTAGTCCGTAAATCGTTGAAAATGCAAACGAACGATAGCGGTCGATATCGTGGGTCATGTTGTTTTAGAGACCTTGAATTACAAGTTTAATTTGCTAAAGCCTTAACGATTTTAATTCCATATGAAATCGGGAGGAAAATTACAGCTTTTTCTTTAAATAGTTCCCAAACCCCCCTTTCTGCAACTACGCACATGCTGTTGTTTAAATATTCAGTAGTTTTCCAGCAGTATGCCTTGAATAAAATGCATTTGAGAAGGACGCTTGTTTTTAAACGAAAATTAAATTACTAAAACTTAATAACTAAATGTAAATGAAAATTTACTTACCACTTCCGTTTCGAAAATATACAAATGTCCGCAATGTGGAGAAAGTAGAGACTGCCGGGCAAGCACCACGAGAGACAAAAAGATGGCATGGATAATTTCCGTTAAAATAATTTAATCCAAAGGAAATAATTGAAACACTAATCAATAGTTTTACTTTTTAAAAATGTTCGTATTTAAAACAATTTTTGGCACGAATTTTTGGTAAAACTAAAAAAAATTTAAATTCAACGTCAATAAATTTAGTTTCCCAGAACTTTTTCCACATTAAAGTTTAACATTGATTTGTTGGTTTGTTTGTTTAAAAAAAAGAAAACTGTTGATTCCATTTACCAGCAACTACAGCACAAGTTTATTCTCTCTTTTTTTTTTTTGTTTATGACTCTTCTTTCTGTTTTTTATATTTTTTGTATTCTTTGTTTTATTGTTCTAAATTGAATTGTAAAAAAATAAAAATCTAAAAGAATAATATAAAAAAGAAACTGAATTAAAAAAAAAAAAAAAAAAAGGAGAGCTCGATGAACAGAAGAGTAATTTATGTCTGAACGGGAACATTGCTTTCGGTCTCTTTCAGTATTGGTGCTTGCCAAACGCCGCTGCCAGAACGTGTTTTACGGGCTTGTGCAATGCCATCCATTATATCCAGTTGTAAATTATGTACACTACCTCGATGCTCTGTTAGTGGTGGTCCTTGGATGCCACTACCTCTACGACTACCGCTGCAAGGAAGAAATAAAACATAGAGGAATGAATAACCAGCAAAAGTCAGTAAAAATTCTATTTTTTTTATCATACAAATTGTTGCAAAGTTGAAACAGAATGAATTAGAAAATAACGAAAAATAGTTTAAATTTATAAAGTAGTTAAGGTACAGTGTTTTTAAATTGATTAACGTTTCTTGTTGAAAGATTTTAAAGAGCTAAATCAGGATTTCAATAAGTTAAATCTTAAACTACATATTTTCTTTAAAAAGGTGTATTTATATTTTGAGGCTAAAAATTCAAATAAAGTTATGTATTATCGAAAATGGCTTAATTGCTTTCGAGGTATTCTCCATGACGAGCAGTACCCATGTTCTGTAACTTTGGTGAGAACTTCCCGCACCGAAAAGATGCGAAAGAAAATATTCCATTGCTTCTCGAAAAGTCAGAAAAAGTGTGTCTCTAATTCATGTCGAAAACGATCAAAAAAGATTACGCCGTTACGTTACATGTGTCATAACATTGCACTCGAAGACGATGTGACATTATCGACGTTGAACACGCCATTCACACATATCGCTGACGGCGACCAAAATTAACTACAATTGAAAATTTTCCAACGACGGCGGCGAAAACACAGCCGACGGATATACCAAATTATGTTAAGTGCGACTTTAATGTTTGTTGTTTGCAAACGAGCTTTGAAAACATTCGTATATTTTAAAAAAATGTTAAAAGCAAAATTATTAAACAATGAAAAAATGTGTCAATATGTTTTTTAGTGTTAAACTTTTTTCTCGCCCCGTTGTTATTCGTGAGTTTATTTGATAGTTCTGTTAAATGATGAGTAATTTTCTAACGTGACATCTATTACTCGTATAAATGTTACAGACACAGTTAAGTAAGAAAAACAGTTGTTTGTTTTAATTTATGGCATTTTTGTTTAATTTCTCACATTTCAATCGAAAAGTTTCTCTAAGCGGGAGTTACAGAACAGTACACTTTTGCATTCGCAGGATCCAATTATCGCTATACTTTTGTGCTCATCATTTGAGACACCTTGGGATAATCCTCCCTCAGACCAAACTCTACCACAAGTGGTAAAAAATCAGCCCTTTAGTTGGTTTTCAGTACTATTAATTCCCTCGACTTTGGGTTTAATACACAACCACCATGTGATCCCCGAAAGTAGTCTGTCAGCTGGCAGGATATCACAAGAAATATTTCGGTTTTGTATTTTGGCTACGCCTGATTTGTCCTGCAGTTGGTAACACCAAAAGGTGAAATATCCTTGATCCCTTGTTCATTAGACAATATATTTTTGAAAACGGTGAAAATGTTTCGGTTAATGGGAATGGCATTTATACTGTACTAGAATTGAAAATTTTTCATGGCTGGAAATAGAGAACAACCCAGAATTATGGTTCCAAAAAGATGGAGCCATAGACTACACAGCTCTTTTTTAGCGATCGATTAGTATCGCGTTTTCAGATAAAAACATGCCACCTTAAGTTACCCTAAGGGTTAGCTGTATGCCAATAAGCCAAGAACCATCCAAAAGCTTAAGGCGAATATCCAAGAAGAAATAAGTAAAGGGGCTGGGACTTGAAATTCTTAAAAAATGTACGGGAAATGCTCCAAAAAGAGCACGACAGATAGAAGCAAAAAATAGGCAGGATTTGTAAGATATTATCCTCAAATCATAATGTGAGCATTAGGGGTATAGCAAAATGTTGGCCCTAGCACTACGCGATAGCGAATATTGTTTCAATTACGAAAACAATTTGTTTGGGTCTTTTGAAAATAGAAACCTCACCCACAAAAGCGATTTTCTAAAATCCCTAAAGAAAAAGTTAATGAAAAGTTCTACATTTATTAATAAATGAAAAAAAAAATTTAAATGTGTATTATTATTAAAGGACATGAATTTCAAATTTAATGCGCTTGTTGTTTTTGGCTAAATGTTAAAGTACAAATAAAAATAAAAAAAATAATTTTCCAACTTTACCGCGTTTTGTTGGTGACCTTTTATTGAAAAACTAATATCATTTTTTTTAATAGTTTTCAATGGACTATTCGACTATGCAAGGGCCATTTTGATATTTGCATAAAACATTTTTCCAAACTATCATCTAAATTTAATTAAATTTCAACGTTAAATTAAATTGAAAAGAAAAAAGTTATTCAATAAATAAATCATAACGTTACTTATACGCCACCATGTATGAAGCTTTTATTTCAAACAATTAGAGAACAATATCGCTGATTTTGAAAAGCAAAATTGTAAATAGTGTTTTTAATTTTGTACGACCAACAGGAAATGGGGGATCCAACCTTGAATCTGTGGGAGGGGAGGGTAAATAGTGGACATGTAGTCGAGACAGCCTTCAAATCCAATTTAAATTTTAGAATTTTTTGTTTGACAAGTAACAAGTAAATTCTTCAGATGTCCATTATATTACAAGATAGATTTTAACGAACACGCGGAAAGAGGGTCATCATTATATCGAAACCCTCATATATACAAATATCTTGAAGGAGTATTATTTGAGAGGCTCTAGATTTTAGAACAAAGGAAATTCTATATAACAATGACTTCAAGTAGTGGAATAAAAAAGTTGCCTTATGTAATTAAGCAGTGTTCGAAAATAAACACTACATAGCGCTCCTTAGTGTTCGGTTCGGTAGATTTGTGGAAAACACAAACGCTATTAGTGTTTGTGTAGAAAATCATTAAAAAAATGAAGTTTCCCTGTTTGTCATCTTTCGAACACAAAAATAATACTGTACTTATCCAACTCAAGAAAAAGATCAGAACATTTAATTCCGTTCGATTTTTTTTAAGCCACAAACTTCATTGTGTTCGGTTTAGCTCATTGTTCGTTCGTTTCTGCTGTGCGTAGCACCCTTTTGGATGTTAAAAAAACCAAACAGTTTTTACAAAAACAAAATTCACATACGAAAAAAAAAACAAAAAGCCAGCAAAACAATTTTACACAAAACACCCACAAGCTGGTCGCGCTGTGGTCGTTGCTAAGATTTTTTTTTGTTCATTTCTTTATCAATGTAACAAAAAAACAAGTAAGAATTTATAGTCGGTCAAGCCCGACTATATGATGCCCAACACCACAGTATTTAAAAACACATCATGCTTATGTGTCCATGTAAATATGGATTTATCTATGTTTATAAACTTCATGAAAATCGGTTTGAAAGTTTGTGAGAGGCAGAAATTGCCCCTATCTCCCCTCGTGGTCCGATTTTTTTTAAAAATTTATACATTTTGTGTCCATATAGATGTGGTTCTATCTATGTTTTAAATTTCATTAAAATCGGCTTGATAGTTTCTGAGAGGAAGAAATTTCCCCCTTTCTTCCCTTGTGGTCCTACGATTCGGCCCATTCAATCAATACGCTTGGTCCTTGTACCAATAAGAACCTATGACCCAAATTTTATCAAATTATCTCCAAAATTGCGACCTGTACTTTGCGCACAAGGTTACATGGACAGCCAGCCAGACGGACATCGTTAGTTCGACTCAGAAGTGATTCTGAGTAGATCGGTACACTTTAAGGTGGGTCTAGGACCACTATTTTAAGGCGTTAGACATCAGCACAAATACATAATACCCTCTCCACTATTGTGGTGTGGGTATAATAATCTGGAACATTAAAATATAATGTTTGTCTACAGTATCACTACAATTGTTCAGTTTTTTTTTTAACAAACAACAGAACACTATATAATGTCCGGCTCTTTCTTGAAAATAGTTACGAACGGTATTAAGGGTTGTTTTCGTCGACACAAACAATAAAAAAAATATCGTTCGTGGGTGTGAGAGCCGAACGCTAAATAATGTTCTGTTTATTTTAGAACACTGTAATTAAGTACACAATACAACTATTCTCTTTAACATTTCTAAGACTAACTAGTAAATTACTTATTAGAGTGTCCTCAAATGACAATTTCCCTTTTTAAGTACACTTTCATTTTATGAGTGTACAATTTCCTGTGCAATTGTAATTGCGACAAAGGCAAAGCGTTTAGCATCCAAAGTAATTGACAATTAAGGAAAGAGAATACAGAAGGCAACTTTTAAATTAAATTATCTTTTGTTCAAATACAAGACAGGTAGCATTAACCGTAAATAGAAATAAAAAACAGAACTCAAGTGCAAATTAAATCTAAGCAGTTCAATTGGTATTAAATACTGACTCAAAGTAAAGAAAAGTTCTTTTCAATACATTAACAACATGTTAATTTTAAAATGATTTATATCAGTGATGGGCGCATTTAAGGTTTTTCGGCACGCGTGCTTAGGCAAAAATATTCCTTTTACACTACGTCGATATATCGCTCATTAGCTGCAACAACGTAATAAGTCGCAAATTTTGACTAACTGCCTGTTTATCTATTTACGAACGAAGACTTTGTTCGCATAACTTACATTTAAAACAAAAACGATATTTTATAATTTGTTTTTGTTTTGAATGTAAGTTAAGCGAACGAAGTCTTCATTCGAAATCGATGAACAGGCCATAAATATATATGTAGGTAATTAATGCATAGTAAATAATTCGAATGAAGCTATTGTAAATATTTTTTATGAAAATATTGTAAACTCAACCCGTGTGTAAATTTAAGGCTTTAAAGCAACGATCATCACGCTATGCCCCCGGGGGCCGAGCACTTTTCGTGAATTTCACACACACACAACACGAAGGTTAACGAAACAATTGTAAATAGCCATAATTTCAGAAAAAAAGAACAAAATACATTGTTAATGTCTCAAACGAGTAAATTTATTTTCCTCTCTTTGCACTCACCACTACATACACATTTTTAACTGTCTCTCTTTGTGATGACCGATGCTTTAAAGTCGTTTTATGTTCAACTAATATTTTTGAATTTTGACGATGCTGCAGCAAATGAGCGATATGTACGTTGTCTCTTTATCTACACGCAGAGAAAAACATGTTTAAATATGGTTACCTCCAACAAAACTATTTTTAAAGAAAGTTTTGAACATACTAAGTTTAGTATAACCATATTATTGTCAGCAACAACCATATTATGGTTAAATTAGTCCTCCATAAAGAAGTCACAACCATATTATGGTTGCCTCCGAACATGTTATGGTTAAACATAGCTAAAATATGTTTAAGAATTATAATAGCATGTCTGTTTTTTAACCATGGCATGTTGCTCTTGGAAAAGAGGAAAATACAATTGTTAATTTAAAAACAAATTATTGTCATATTTAACCATAACATGTTTAGAGGCATCCATAATATGGTTGTGGTTTTTTAAAATAGAACTAATTTAATCATAACATGGTTGACGGTGACAATAATATGGTTAACTTAAACCTAATATGTTTAAAATTTCTTTAAAAATTGTTTTGTTGGAGTTGACCATATTTAAACATGTTTTTTCTCTGCGTGTAGTTGACTCTATTTCAGAACCCTCTCACTATTTCCAACTAAAATTATTAAAATATTAAGGCTCTAATATTGCTTTGTTCTCATTTCTTCAAAGCAAATATCTCTTGCTGATTAGCGTTGCCAGAGTACTTTTGCTCATGTTCCCAGTTTTAATTTTGAAATCCCCAAAAATTTACATACTATCAGCCATGTCACAGAGTACAATTCCATACGGAATGATTCCCTTAGGAAACAAATATAATTTTTATCTTGTATTTTGATAGTTTTTTGGCCTTTTTGATACAGAACACACCCACTCCGTACATGAAAACAAAAATGGTTTTATTCCGAAAATTTAGTTTCGTCATTTTCTGAAGCATGAAAATATGGAATGAATTCCGTTTTCGAACGGAATTGTTCTCTGTGAAATGCTTTGTATATCTTAAAATAAAAATTGCAATTTCTTCATTTTTTTTTCGTAAACTGACATTTAAATTATGAACTTTCAATAACCTCTTTTAACTCTTTAATATTTAAATTTGAAGTGTTTTATATAACATATTCCCATTGACGGCTTTTGGAGAAAAGGAGAGCAAACGTTATTGCTCCCTATGTGTTGAAAGGAAATAGTAATGAAAAAAAGTAATTTATTGTTCATCATTAAATGAAAATTAAAAATTGTCGCCAAAACGGTTATAAAAATAATTTTTGAAAATCGAATTTAATATTGCAAATTGTACAAGATCATCTAAGAAAACTTGCTTATCAAATAAAATTCCTAACGAAAATCTTTCCTTAATTAAAATCCCTAAGTTATTCACAAATCCCCTTATTTGGCAACACTGCTGGTATTTTACACATACAAACGCAAATATTGTAGTATGAGTGTTGCCCACCATTTATTAAGATATCAAATTTTTTTATTCTTTGCAAAAAGAAAACAAATTTGCTTGACTTAATATTGCAGTCACAAAAATACTTCGAATACTTATTCACACACATGCACTTTCTCTTAAACACAAAACATTTAAAAAGTTGTTCAGTCAACCACTCACCTATATCCCCCCGATATGGATTCACGACGATTTCGTCCAAATAATGTGGGTGGTACGGCCGATATTGTGACCACTGAATGCCTTCGGCCACCACCACCTGGATTGGATTTCTGTGACAGTGTGGCCAAAAATTCCACTTCATGTGGACTTAAACTTGTTGTCTCACCACCCACTTCAGATAAGCGTCGCACTTGACTGGCAGTAATGCCTTCTGTTATTTGCAATGATGGCAATGAGTGTTTACGACGTTGTTGCATGTCAATTAAAGGACACAGGAGATATGGATTTTTTGGTGATTCTGGATCTGAATCATCACTGTTGGCTCTGCCAGCACAGGCAGAGCTACCCTCTGCCCCTACACCACCAACGGCTCCCTGTACATCATCACTATCGTCTGTTGTGTGAGATTCTTCAACCACAATAAGTGGTTCTTGTGTGCTGATATTGAAAACTGGCGTAAAAGATGAACGACGCATGTTGTTTTTGTTGAATGTTTTTGCAAGTGATTGCTGTGGTTATTGTTGTTGCTAAAGTTGTTGTTGTGTGTTAAATGGTTGCCAGTATTTTTTCGAAAATAAAAATATTTGAATGCGTATATTTTTTCTCGATTGTTTTGTTTTTTATTTTTCTTTTTTAAGGAAATTTAAACGTTGTGGTAAAGTTGCGGTTGAATGATGAGATTTTTTCGAGTTGTTTTTTAAGATTATTGAAACTGAAATAAAGAATAAAAAAAGAACTTTATTTAAATTTGTTTTTATAGTAATGAAATTTAAAAGGTCTAAATTCATGGTAGACAGAATTAAAGTGTTCAAACTTTGTAAGATCCACGCTTGTGGTAAACTACACCTTTCAAAATAAAAATTAAGGGGTATGTGCAGGGGAAGCAATAAATAAAATATTAATGAAACAGTAATTTTCTGATTACCCGACACATAGGCTATTAATATTTTTTAATTTTTAGGTGGGCGTGGCACCTTCCACACATTGACATAAAAGATTTCTACATATTTGGAGTACTGTAAAATTAAAAAAAAAAAACCAATATTGTATAAACACCTTAGATAATAATACAGTACATCTTTCAAAAAGTATGTTCGATGGGAAAAGTACTAATGGCACCTGCCATTCGAATACACTTGAAATTTCTGTATATCTGTAGAACGGTTACGGGAAAAGCAATTAAATTTAGTGCAAGATGTTTTGCAATCAATTCACGAGATCTGTTTTAAAACATTTTTCCTAATTCAATTTCGATTGGGGCAGCAAAGCGCACCGAGTTAAGCTAATTTGAAATAAAAATGTTATGTTAATAAATTTTAAACGTTAAAAAGGGATTTTCAATTTTTTTTCAAAATGTATCTTTTTGGGTAAAAATGTATCTTTTTGGAAAATTAAAAAATGTATCTTTCTCAAAATTCCACTGGCAACACTGGTAACTAATGTCGAAAACTAGCAAAAGAGATTACGTCGTTACGTTAAAAATGTCATTATCCTGGGCTTTATACGTGAAAGTACTTTCTTGCAAGTAGAGTATACGTATTATCAACGAAAAATCGAAAAATCAGCCGATTGGCTGAAAGTACCAAAATGATGTGTGTGTAAGTGAAAAAGTGTGAGTGTACACTGCAAACAATAGGACCAGTCCAAACACGCGTGTAAAGGGTAGCCCACAAGGGACCAGGACTAGTCCAAAAGTAACCCAAACGTATGGAAGAAACATGGTCTATTTAACATTACGATGTCCTAGGCGAGGACCATATAATCCACCTTTGGACTACTAAGGAGTAGTTTTAAAACTACTCCATGGTATACTCAAGAGGATTAGTTTTAAAGTCGTTTAAAAACGAAAGCATGTCGTTGAAAAACGAAGACATGTCGTCTCACTACAAACACTTTTTAACAATGACATGGTCCATGTTTGCATAACATCGGACCAGTCCATGGAGTAGTCCATTTTATCAAAATGGATCAGGTGGTCCACTTTTATTTGCAGGGTATTGCGACTTTCAAGAAATTTACTTTATCGTGTAAATGCTATGTATATTCCACTCGAAGCCGATATGAAATTGCAGACGTTGAGGGTGCCAGTAACACATATCGGTGACGGCGATGGAAAATTTACTAAAATTTAAAAATATTTTACAACGGCGGCAATAACACAACCATCGACTTTACCAATCAATGTAAAGTGCGGGTTTATTGTTACTTATAAAATGACTTTGAAAACCTTCGTATATTTTTCAAAAAGCAAAATAATTAAACAATGAAAAAATCAACCAAGAACAAAATACTTATCTCTTCCTTGTTATTATTCATTGCATTTTGCATTTATATAATACATACACATATGTATGGGCATATACATATGAGGGGCGTAAAGCACAAGGGGTTTAAGTGCCTTTTTCTAAAATTGAGTTTACATATGGAATTATAGGTATAGTTCGGAGAAGTTGTTCAGAGCACAAGCGGGGAATGTAGGATTCTCATCCGCTAGATATGGTGAACAATTCAAGCACTTGACATTAAAATACTGGGCTTCGCTTGGAGCACAAGCGAATGAACCGCTTTTGTCTCATTATTTAAAATAAGTCACTTGAACCCCTTGTGCTTTAAGCCCCTCATATCTTTTTTTGTTAAAATTTTTTCTCCCCCCTTTTTATTCGTAAGTTTATTTGACTGTTCAAAGCGGGAACTTTCTCACAAAAATTTTACAGACAAACTTTTTCTTTAAATTGGTGAGTAATTTCTTTACATAACAGTTTAGTGAGAAAAACAGTTGCTGGTTTCGATTTATGGCATTTTTGTTTCATTTCTCACGTTTCAATTGAAAAGTTTCTCGACGCGGGAGTTACAGAACATGGCCACAGGTAAACAAATTGGGTTTAATTACTCAAAGCCAACTACAATAATTTTTAACTACTAAAGTAGTGGACGATACTATATCTTCGGACACCACCTATACACAGACTATACATTTTTACTTTTTTTTATTTTGTATTAAATATTATATTGGGGGTATTCACGTCACAAGTTGCACCCTTGCAAAAAAGCAAAAGTGCAAAAATATAACTACAACCACACAGACAATTAGTTGTACGTGAATACCCTTATTGTTTTTTAATAGTTTGCACAAGTTTCTGGATTTAACGTTTCATTAAAAATTCATAATAAAGAAGTTTTTATTTCATGCTCTGCAACATATTTTACAGATCCCTTAATACTTCCAGTTCATGTCGAGTAAAATAAAAATTTACTTGGTTGGTATGGAGTTATCACATTTCTAATAAGGCATTTTAAAATTAATTAAATGAAAGCTTTTTTTTTGTCGTGCTTAATTCCCAATTATTATTCTTGATAAAAATACGGAAATTTATTGAAAATTAAAAATTTTGTGTTCCCACAAAAATTTCTTTGATTAATTAAATGTTAAAGCAAAGTACTCAAATAAATTCGTTTCAACATGATTTAAATGCTTCCTTACACTTCTTGCTATACATTAATTATTAATTTAACTACTACAGACGACAAAAGCGTAAAATTACATTGATTCAATTAAGGAAATTATATTCATTAAACAATTTTTTACTTATCTGAATTTAACACAATATATGTACATTAGGGCGTTTCATTTTTTCCAAAGATGTGTTTTTCATACAACTTTGCTTACGCCCTGAGTCTCGGTAATATAAAAGTAATATACACCAAATTTCAAGAAGGTTGGATTACATTTTGACCATATTTGTAGAAGTAAACCAAAAATACAATTCTTTAATATTAATAACTTTTAGTCGAAAACGAGTAAAGAAATAACAATTTTTAAAGGATGTCCAGACTAAAATATGAGATCAACAGTAATAGTTTGTATTAATAAAATTTAAACTACGCCATCTCTTTTTTTGTTCTCTTAGTGACGTCTTTTCTGCTGTGGTCGCCTACCCTCAACAAGAATGGTTTTTGATGCTCTTCCCTTACCGAATTGTTAACCTTTTTTGTCAAAGCAATTCCTTATTCTGGTATATCATTTACAACGTTAAGGGTATTCACATGTGTTCTAAGAGCATCACTGAAGTATTCTTTAGTGTCCTGAAACTCAAAAATGTCGAAAAAGGTCTTTGTTTTATTGGTTATGAGACAGCTCAAGCGTATTATTTAAAAATCTACGTTTTTACCCACTAAACGTTTCGTTTCATTTTAAGTTTCATGTTCTCTTTCAAAATTTCTAATCATATTTTCGTTCTTAGATTGAGGAATACGTTCGTCGTTTGTTTCCTAAAGATACCATACACAATATTAAGTGCACGAATGGTAAAAGCAATACCCATTCGTCTTGCGTGATGCATAGCTCCTGGGATCCTGAAGCTAAAGAGGTTTGTGTACCAACCTCCTAGAAAGAGGAGAGATAATTCTAGTAACTCCTTGTAGTCTTCTCTTGGATGATTTCCCTCTCTAAGGATATACTGATTGAAGTTTACCATACGCACATGTTGTTCTTCGATATAGGTTTCAACAAAATTTTCTTCATCTACACTCACAATATTATTACAGTAACGGACTGTAGTTTATTTAAGAAGTATTCCGCTCAGTCATTTTTAAATAAATTAAAAATTCGAAGCAACCCAGTAAAAACTTCGCCTACAAAATAATGAGTTGGGTAATCAGAAAAACATGAAGGCACTTCTTACAATTCTACTGAAAGAACCAATGAATTATACAAGGCATGTCCCAAAATGAACGCATTTAAAAGTAAGTCATTATTTTTCTACTTAAATACATCCAGAAAAAAGTAGTTATAGAAGTTGTTATACATGTAGTTATAGAAAAAAGCAACTAAATAATAAGTTAAAGAATTTATTGGTTTTGAAAAAGTAAGCGAAGTTTTAACTGGGAAATTTATTTTAAACTGATTCTAACAGTTATTCAAAAAACTAAGTGCATATTAATACGGATTTTCAGTTGCAGTTAATACTGTCCGTTGATTAAGTTAAATTCTTCTTTATGTAAAATTAAATTAAAATGCAATTTAAAATAACGAAAAGTTCATGCTGGTGTCTTCTAATTGAGAGTTCTTCTGTAAACAACGTGGTCAGTACAACAAAAGTAAAACAAACATGTGTAACGGGGAAAGTAAATAATAATATTCTCTCTCTCTCTCTCATTAGAAAAACCTGTTTGGTATTTTGTTTTAGAAATTCGGCTCTTTTGTGGAGTTAACGAAAATTACAGAACTTAATAACATAACTGAATATTTCTGTGTTTTTTTACGGAATATGTATTTAACTTTTTGATAGTTAATTTATATAAAACAACTAAAAATTCATTTGTTTTTACTACCCATTTCCACTATCCATCAACTTGGTAAGAACAGCATTTCGCACTTGAATTCTACTCATGCCATCGTTGCCTAAACATTCGTTTTAACATCCATGTGCGCAATGATGTTGGCCATACAATGTATTTTCTGTACACAACCAAACGCCACAACAACAAAAATTGTGTTCAATCAGAGCATGAACATCAACATGTATTCGCCACATACAAGAACGTGAGCAAATTAATACCGTTGCTCTGCCGGCGTTATGGTCATGTCATGTTCAAATGGGTTGAATTTTTGACAGTAAAAATTAAAGGAACTTTTCGTTAAAAATAAATGAAAAATAAGTAGACTGGGTTTTAACTGAATTTTCATTTATTTTATGTATCTGTGTGTACATTTGTCCTTTAAGTTGTGCTGAAAAGGTCAACAGAAAAAAGAAAGACAAAAATTAAAACAAAAGATGTACTTTGGACTTCAAGAAGAATTCTTGACAAAATGTACGAGAAAACAGAAGTAAGGAAAAAACATGTAAAATCAATTAAAATGGATAATCATTCAGAAAAGCAAATTTCGATCTACCAAAGGTTAAAATACAATTTGGTTTAAGGATTGATGTTTGACTATTGACGTCAGCAGTCGTCGATGGCTGCGAGTGTAAGACGGCAAATCCATCTGAAGAGATCGAGTGGTTGCGATCGAAACATGTCATGGTAACCTGCCGGCCAGGGTTCGAGCCCCGGCTACGGTCAATAATGAAAGATTATCAATAACAATTTTAATTAATTTTCATGTTGTAAAATTCCTTTCTTCATAAAAATAATTTAATGAAAATTAAATTGGATGAACTTAAGCCTAATTAAAAATATTAAAAAATTTGGATTAAAAATCATAAATAGTTCAACAAAATAACCACAATACTAATTATTTCAGTTAGTTTTACGTACAGAATTTTGTGAGTGTGGCATTGTCGTATAAACGGTCTTATATAATGAAGTCCACAAGCTTTGGAACTTTTTAAATATAGAAATATTTGGACCTTGAGATGACATGCTGCACTTATCAAAGACGGCAAGCCAACCACAGCACTTTTCGGCCAAACTCCGTTTCAATTCTGGTACATGCTTCTCGTATCAACCCTGTATTAGATGCTGTAGTATCAAAAGATATGCCGATAATATTACGATAACCAAATCGGTCTACTTTCCGTAGAATTATATGAGCCATCTGTTCACCAGTGTCTTTTTGCGCAACAGGTACTCCAAGCATATGCTCAAAATCTTTTCCAGTCACCAGAATTGCAACTCTATCTTCCAAAGTTTTGACATTTCTTTGGACAACTGAAGGCAATATCTTACTTTAATATTCTCCCTTACAAGCCTGATTCGTAATAAGGGAATGTCGTGACGCTTCAAATGTTATATATTTTTTGAACTATAGTTCAAAAGGATGAATATTCTATATATATACATATATAAAAGAGTTGCGTGAGTGACTGACTGACTCATTCATCATCGCCCAGCTCAAACCGCTGACTCTAGAAACTTGAAATTTACACCAGAGATTGGTCACTCCCCAAATCGAACCACTAAGACGGGATTTTTGGAAATTCGAATGTTTAGGGGGTAAAAACGGGAAAATATGGCAACCTTATACATATTTTCAAAACTAAAAGAGATACAAAAAAAATTTAATACTTAATAAACGGACAGGTTGGTACTTTTTTGAATACGATCCTTTAGGGAGTAAACGGGTAAAACCTGAATTTTGGAACTTTTTGGACGCCCCATTTATCTTTTTAACCAATAAATATAAAAACAAAGTTTATACCACATTCGATACCAAAAAAATACGAACACAAATTTGGTACTTTTTCGAAATTCGAAAATTTAAGGGGTGAAAATCGTAACTATTTTTGGTACTTTTTTTACAAAATATTTTCCTCCATTCATGGACATATTCGTACTAAATTATGCCCTGCCACTACAATACTGAAATTTTTGATACTTTAATGGGGGAAAAATATAGTACCCAAAAAAAGGAACTACGGGAAATTTGATAGTTTTCTTTAGCTTCTTGGTAATACTAAAGTAGCGGGTTAAATGCTTGAATTTAAATAAGTTTAAACCTAGAAAAATAAACTTCATGCTATGCTTCTTCATGCTATTATTGCTTTAATATAATCAAAGTTGTTCTTATTCGACCTTTCGAATTTTATTAAGGGACTTGCACTGTGCAAGCTTAAATTTAAGATTTTTGTGTTTATTAAAATTGACTGATGATGATCTTTAAAGAAGATCGAAATATTGTAAGCAAATTAATAGCCTTTTAACACTGATCAACTTCTAACATCAACCATCAAACAAAAATGTCAACATTTTTAAAAAAAAATTTTTTTTAAATAAAAAATGTTTTTTCTTACAAAAATTGCAAAATTTAATAAGAAAACAAAAAAATGTATTTGAAATTCAATTTGTTTAAAAATATAAAAAAATACTTAACAATAACACATTGCAATAAAAAATAAAACTTGACAAATGGTAACGCTGCTTTCAAAACAATCTTCTTTTTGTCAGTGATGCCACAATAATAATAGAACTTTTTGCCACTTTTCTTGTGATGACACTAAAATAATCGAAAGATGTAGAATGGAATAAAATGAGATAGGAACATCTTTTAAAGATGTTGAAAGATGTTGGTTTTTAGCCCTATTTATTTCTAATGGAAAGATGTTAACATCTTCGCAAATTGATGGTAGATGTTGATCAGTGTAAAAAGGCTATAAAAGGATTAAAAAAAAAAAACACTGGCCTCTAGCTTGACTAAATTTTATTTATTTATTGCTTTTATATTTAAAAATTTCGGTCCATTTGTTCAAGTTTTTTTTAAACGCACAGAGTGGCTAAACAGTTTTAGGTCGTCAAGAGAACTTTTAAAATTCTTATTTCAGTGATTTGTAAAAAAAATTGTCTTCAAAATGCCACCTGGGTAGTGTACGGTTTTTGTATGTTCTTTATATCTGTGTTAATTACAATGAAAATAGTTAAAGGCACTTTATTCATAAAATATAATTAAATTTATGACAATCAAAGAAAAACCACAAAAAAAATAATTATGTATGTATATATTTTTATATATATAAATATCTGTGGCAATAAGAAAAAGGTGCTTTAGTCTCTTTTTTTTAAGTTCTGTAGTAGAGCAATTTTAAACTTTAAATGTGATTATCGAAAATTTACTTTTATATTTAAAGTCATCCCTTGTCAGCGGTTAAAGAGTTTTAAAGTTTTTATTCCTAAATATTGCTAATGTCACACAACGGAAGGTATGTTTAGTTTAGTAACAAATATTTGACGAAACAATCCAAAAAAGGGTAAACAGTAAAATGATTAAACCTAAGCTTTTTTAAGAAAAACTTCTATTCATTTACTAAACTTTTTTTGTAAGAAGATAATTGTATAAAATAATTCAGAAACTGTTTAATGATGTTTGATCTAGCCAAATTTTTTGCAAAAGCAAATAATTTTTTAATAAAACTAATGGTTGCGTGTAGGACGTAAAATATGTTATAGGTGTAAATATCGCTTTAAGTTTTTATTCTTAGGCCCTTTTTCACAACTTACCGATAGCTAAAGATAGGATTTTATCGGCCGTATAAAAAGTGTTTACTTTTACCGTATAAAAAGTGTTTACTTTGACCTACCAGGTAGGATGAACTTTCATTTACTTTATCGGTCACTTTAGGTTAAAGTAAAGTTTTAATAATGGAACACTTTTTACAAAGTGGGTTAAAGTCTACTTTGAGCTATCGGCAGTTTGTGAAAACGGGCCTTAATGTTATTGCACACTGAAAAAAGAGAAGTTAAAAGTGATTTCGCTAAAACTTCATACAAAATCGTACATTATAATTGAAACTTTTCCGATTAACTGCAAGATCTCAAAGGTTCTATTAACTGTAACTACGCTTTAATCGACTTAACCATTTTTGATAAAATTTAGTACACATGTTTTAATTGCCACAAGATCAAACCCCAAATGAAAATTTGTCTAAATTCTAGATAGCCCCCATGCAAACCCTGTTTTGAAAGTTCCCACAATTCGAAAAAATTGTATTGTAACATTAATCACCTTCTAAAAATTGTTTGTAATCGGTCCATATTTGAGCATAACTCTAATACAAAAACTACTCCCTTAATTAGTTTTTAACGTCATAATTTCGATATAATTATTGGTTAGCAGAAGAATTTAAATTTGTTCCGGTGAACGTCCAGGCTGCGTATTATCTCCTTTGTGTTTTAACTGGGTACTCGACGTAGCATTAACAAAAGCATCGTCTAACAAAAGAGAAATTAGCTGGGGTCTTCAAGGCAGATTGGAGGAACTTGACTATGCTGACAATATCTGCTTACTTACCCTCACTTTCTTAGATATGAAATCTAAATTGACGATGGTCCAGGAAACTGCAAGGTGGGTTAGCTTAGAAATAAATAAGTATTGGCTAAACTTAAACAATGCGAATAACTGCAAACAAAGAGAAAGTAGACTCCTTCTTTTTATACCCTTCACCACAGGTGGTGAAAAGGGTATATATAAGTTTGTCATTCCGTTTGTAATTTCTATAATATTGATGTTAGACCCTATAAAGTAAATATATTCTGGGTCCTTATGAGGAGCGAAGTTGATTTAACGATGTCCGTCTGTCCGTTGAAATGGATCTTCCGAAGACCCCATATATAATGGGGGCCAGGTTATTATACATTTATGTCACATATGGTGCGGAATTGTTTGCTATTAAAATTCAGCAAGATCGGTCCACAAATGGCTGAGATATGAGTAAAAAACCACGATTGCCTCAAATTTTTTCCTTTAAGGGTCCAATTAGACGTGACATTACCATACCAACACTGTATTACCAAAACTACATAAATAAAAATACCATACAAACCAATTCAATTTTGTTTTCTAAGGTCATGCAGTGGCTATGGTAATACAGTGTTGGTAAAGTGTTTTTTGTTGTTGTTTTTTCAGTAAAAGCATTCGTAGCCGAGTTGTTAAGTTCTCTCCTGAGACTAATGATAATGCCAGTTCGAATCCCAAAAAGAATTTTTTTCATTTTTTTTATTTAATTTTTTTATGTTCTAAAAAACGATTTTAAGATTATAAAACGAATTTCAAACATCAACTTTGGCAAAAGAGGAAACGGGCTTAGGTACATATATAAGTTTTTTGTTTTTTTATATTCTTCGGCATGACGAAATGAAAAGTTGGCGTGGCTCAATTAATATTTATTTATACCTATCTAAAGAACGTTATTTATGTATATAACTTTTTGTTCTTATATGATCATGGTGTAGGGTATATAAGATTCGGCCTAGCCGAAAATAGCACTCTTACTTGTTATAAAAACGAAACGTGTTAAAAACGTTAAATCCGTACGGAACTCATCGTACACCTAAAAAATTTTCCAAAATGATTCACCAATTAAGGCATTAATCAAAAAAAAATTGTTTTAATTTAAAATTTAATCAAGTGAATTAAATGCTTAATCAAGTGAATTTAACGTTAAATCAAGTGAAACGTTTAATTGATACTATTAATTTGTTAACTGGCGCAAATTTAATTAATATTAAAAATTTTTTAATTGAAATCATTTTTATATTTTCTATGTATATGTCAAGACGAAGTTGAAAATATTCGATACATACGTGAAATCCACACCAGGGTTGATAAAGTTAGTACAATTGTACTTTTTTTGGTACAATTCAAAACTAAAAAGTACGCTGGTACCCCCGCGTTTGCACCAAACACCGAACCGAATAGATTTTTGCACTTGTTCATTGAACAATTGCTTATGCCACATTCAAAATTTAAGATCAGCGGCAGCATATAAGCGTGCATTTTCTGATGAAATTGACAAGTTTTTAAAAGATATAGAAACCACTTCTTCAAAAATTCTACATAGTAGAAAAGACGACCTCCTCTCAATTCAAGATTATTTTGGAACTAATTCATAATATTTTCGGAAATTCGTCAACAAGATGGTTGTCACGTCAAGAAGTCATCAACAGAATTTTGGAACGGTGGGATATTTTATAAGCGCTAAATTAAATTTAATTATATTCGGATTTTCTACTGCTTTCCTGTCCATAATTGCCCATGGGCCCTTAAAAGGGTACTCTTTCTAAAATTCGCCTCTAAGTACCCAATAAAATTTTTTTTGCTTTGCGAAGCACTAATAGTACATTTAAAAGGGTAAACGCACATGCATGCGCTACTTAACGAGGCATACAAAGATGCAGTAAGGTAAGCGAACGAATTCTTAGCAAATTGAAAAAAAATTAAACATTTGAAGAGCTACACCATTTCCTTATTGCGAAGCAGGTTTGTAAAGGAGCATATTCATGAATAACGGCAACAACAACAAAATTCAGTGTGTCAAGCTAATCGTTACATTCACCAATTTTTATATGCGCTGAATAAACCGCTTTCTGTGTCAAAAATGTAGTTCTGCAAAGTGGAAACTCGCCATATAAAATTAATGGCTGCCGTAAGCGATATGGGAAGCGAAACTCTTATATTTTGGAAGTTCCATTTCCTAGTGGGTAATATGGGGTAGGGTATCATATCGATGTCATTAAAGTTTTCACTTTCTTACTTATTTAAATATTAAGGATTTTCAGTGTTAAGATAAAATGTTCACAACTTTAATTTATCTTAGAGGTATGATCAATTTAATTTTCATATGAATTCTCTAAGCGTGTTAATACAAAAAAAAAAACAAAAAAATTTTGTTTAAAAGATTAACAACCGAATGATTGATTGTATTAAACAATAGTTTTCCGCACGAGCTTTTCATGTCAAATTCAGCTTTTTACATAAATATAATTCAAAAAAATCATAAAAGGTTTACTTCCGTTTACTTTTACCTATTAAAATATTAACTTTCTGATTCTACAGAATTAAGCGGTAACACTTAGTAAACGCTAATGGATAATTTAGTTTTATACGCAATTTTAAATTTTGTTTTGCTGGTTTGTCATGGGGCCTCAGAAAAAAAAGGTAAAATTAAAAAAAGGACTTCCAATCTTAAATTGTGTACAACTAATGTAAAATATTGTGAGTTAAATGTATCGCAGGAACTGAAAATATTTCTATAAGCTAATTTATGCCAGAATCTGGATGTTCTTTAGACGAAAATTTTTATCCAAGAGACTGAAAAATTTTCTATTCTGAATATGATTGCAAAATCTCTAAAGGGCAGAAAATTAAAAAAAAAAAAAAAAAAAATAAAATTACTTTATAAAAATGTAGCCTTGAATCTAATAATCTTTTAGAATCTAGAAATTTTTCTTTTCCTATAAAGTAATTATCCTAGAGTCTGGAATAGAATGACTTAAACTTTTTTTCTATAGAATAATTATTCTAGAGTTTGGAAATTTTCCTGAGATAAGTTCTCGCAGAATATGAAAATTTTTCAAAATGAAATTCTTTCCGAATCTGGCAATTTTTTTTTCTAGAAAAAAGCTCTTGGGAAATTTCCCAGAATTTCGCATTTCTCCATCGGGGAATTTTTTTGTAGACAATTTCTCCTAGAATCTCGTTAATTTACTTTTAAAAAATTCTCCTAAAATATAAAATCTTTTTTTTATAACATTTTTCTTAGAATCTAAGAATTTCTTTAAAGCAAGATTCCTTTAGAATCTGGCATTTTGTATAGGAAAATTCCCCAAGCACTTGGGCATTTTTCTATAAAAAATTCTCCCTACTTCTAGGCAAATTATATCTTAGACTCAAAAGATTTATCAGAGTCTAAGAATTTTTCTTTAAAAAAAAAAAAAAAAAAAAATATAAATTTGTTTTATAATTCAATTTTTTGTTTGGCAGAAATCTTGGACATATGAAATGAAATCGGTTTCTACTAAAAGTTCAAATCCTGATTTAGTAAATGTAAATTTTAATATTGAACAAGCGTGAATTCTATGCTCTGTCCGGAGAATTTTTTTCTTAATATTGATATCGCAGAAGGTGATAGTTTTGAGGTAAGGTTGTCATATACACAACAAAATTCATTAAATTTCAAATATTTTTTCGTCTCAGATCGAATTGACTACATTTCGCAGTTTCCAAGGTGATGGAGACTTTAGAATTTTAACCTTCGAGTTGTCACGTCGTCATATCTACGATGCCTTTAATGGCTTTTATAAAGATGTTCTTATGGATACTCTTAAGGATTGTTCTGATTTGCCATATTTTGAAGATACAGTTTCAATACCGCTGGAGAAGAAAACTTACGTTTTAAATAAATGCCAATTTTCACAAGATGGTATGCCCAATCACATGGAAACTGGTCAGTATAAGATTATATTGTCAGGTTATGGTGAAGTTGAGTGGAAAGTGGAGATAATAGTGGAAGTTAAACGGAATTTTCCTTAAAGTTATTGTATGATTGTAAAATAAAAGAAAAGCTTTACATCAAAGTAGTGAAGCGACAAAAACACAAGGTTTAATTTATATTTCATACAAATCTTGTATAAAGGTATGCGCTTGAGAAACGAAGTATTTTCATAATTCATAAAAAATCTTAAAAAAACATTTTATGCTAAAATTACCTGGTATCCCACTCAGTTTCGTAACGTGTGCAAAAGTTTTCGTATTAGACATGAACAAAAAAACAATTTTGTATAAATTTTGGCTGAGTAAAAGCAATACAATCGCATCTACAGACATATGGGGGATTTCATGTCAAGTGCCCCAATTTAGAAATCAATGTCTTCCGATTTGGATGAAATTTGCACCAAGGTTAGTCCTATTGGATAGTAGTTTAGACACAAATGTCTAAGTTAGAAGCATAGACCCATCATACTCTTCCCAAACATTGTGGTGTGGCGTATAGTTTATCCAAAATTCCGAATTTTTCTATTGTTTTGTTAACACTGTGCAATATTTTTGAAGTTATTGAGTGTAAACTCCTTCTCGTGTGGAATTTATCGTAGTTCTTATCGAAATTTATCGTTTATAAAATGAATTCTAGAAATAGAGCATCTTTCAAGATAATAGTTCCTGAAGATTTATTCCCAAAAATTGTTGACCGTGCCTTTTGGCCTAAAAATGCTTTAATACGAGAATTTATGTATAGAGAGGATGATATGGCTCGCTTTCCAAAATCCGTAGATACAATTCCAAAAAACTAATTTCCATTGTTTATCAAAATGTAAGAGGCATAAATTCTAAACTATCATCCATTTACTGTAACAGCTTTGGCTTAAGTAACCATATAATTGTATTCACAGAGACATGGCTCAGTAAAAAGGTCAATAACTCTGAAATTTGTTGTCCTAAGTATAAAATTTTTAGAGAAGATAGAGAAAGTTGTAAAAAAGTATGTTATATAAAGCAATCCGAGGAAAAACAATCTGATAAAAAAAAGGGTGGCGAACAAGCTGATAATAAAGTAAAAAAACCGGTGGTGGTGTATTAATTGCCGTTTTAAGTGAGTTTTCATCTGAAGAAATTATTTTAAATGATTTTTTGCATATTGAAATCATATGTGTTTTAACAAAAATTAATAATAAATCTATATATATTATTTGCTCGTATATTCCGCCTCATTCGGTTTCCTCTATATATGAAGATCATCTGAAAGCTGTTGATATAACTTTAAGAAAATTAAAATCGTCTGATTTATTTGTTGTAATTGGTGACTTCAATATGCCATCTGTAGATTGGATTGGTGCTCCGGATTCTTATCATTTAGTTCCAGTTCGCTCTTCGGATTCATTAGCAGAGTTTATCAATAGTTTGTTTAATAATTGTCTTTTTCAAATCAACTCGATTAAAAATTCATATGATAGAATGTTGGATCTTATATTTGTGAACGATTCATCTGACTTTTCTATACTGCGCCATCCCCCAATTTATAGTCCCGAGGATATATATCACCCAACAATTGAAATATCGTGCTTATGCTTCTATCCTATCCAGAAGAAAAAAAACACATCTCAGCGCAATAAAATATTTTGTTTTAAACATACAAATTACGAGAACCTTCAATGTCAAATGTCTCAAATTGATTGGATAGATGTACTAAACAATTGTAAAAATGATTTGGACCTCTGTTTAGAGACATTTTACCATATACTTACTAAATGTTTTTTGGCATCTGTACCTAGAGTGTTTCCTTCTAAAGCTAATGGTCCCCCCTGGAACACAAAATTTATATCTCGGCTTAAAAACAGGAAAAATAAATTGTATAAAAGTTATAAAAAATATGGAACGTTGTTGTGTTATGCAAAGTACTCAATATCAAGATCTGAATATACTATTGTAGGCTTGTGTCGTTCTTGAATGAATTACTTCAACTGAATGATTCACTTAAGTGAAAGAATGAAATATTTCCGTATTTTCTTTCCACGTCTTTCATTTTTCGGTTTCATCTTGTATTCTTTTATATTCTGTTTTATGTCTATCTTGTTTGTTATGCTTTTTCCCTTCTATTGAAATAAAGTTTTTTTTAAACTGTTTTTAGCGAATGACAATAAGAGCAATCTGAACTTTTACATACATACATAAACATACTAAATGTGTGCTTATTTTATACATTTTTCTAAAACAACTCTTTAACTTTAAATCTAATTTCCATTAACTATAAAAATACGTTTTTGCTTTAAAAATATCAATTTAATCATTCCTCAAACGAACTTGACACTTCATTCTGAAAGCTGTTTGTGATTTGGAAAGGTGAAAGAAAAGAATGAATTAATTCACTTAACCTTTCTGAAAGAGAATGAAAGATTCACATAAATGAAAGATTTTGCCCAATACTATACTATTGCTAATCAATTAGCTTTTGAAAACTATTTAGATAAAATAAGGCAAAATTTCAAAAAGGATCCAAAATCATTTTATAAATTCGTTAATTCTAAAAGACGATCGGCTGAATATCCCTTGATTATGAAATATGGTGATTCAGAATCTTCGGATGATAAGTCCATTAGTAATATGTTTGCTGACTTTTTTGCATCAACTTACTCTTCGTCATCCTTTAACTATCAATATTCGTACACAATCCTTGAATCCACAACTTTTTCTATACCATCCATTAGCTAAGCTAAAATCGTCAAATGTTGCTGGCCCAGACGGCGTTCCCAGCTGTATTTTAAAGCAATGCTCACAAATATTACACATTCCATTGACTCATATATATAATATATCTCTTAAGACGGGCTATTTTCCTTCAATTTGGAAAGAATCGTTTATAATTCCACTGTTTAAATCTGGATCTAAAGCTAATATTTTGAATTATAGAGGCATAGCTAAATTAAGTGTTATACCAAAATTATTTGAAAAACTTATATATGATACGCTGTCGCATCACGCATCATCTATATTATCTCCAACACAACATGGATTTCGTAAATCATGCTCTACAGCTACGAATCTTCTAGAGTTGACAACTTGGGTAAATGAAGGGTTTGTTAATGGCATGCAATCGGATGTTATATATAACGATTTCAGTAAGGCGTTTGATAAAGTTAATCATGATCTTTTGCTGTTTAAGCTTGATCGGATTGGTTTTAGTTTATCGCTTCTTAAATGGCTTGGCTCATACTTAAAAGGCAGAACACAATCTGTTAAATTTCGTCATTCATATTCAAATTGTATAAATGTAATATCAGGTGTTCCTCATGGTAGTCACCTAGGGCCCCTCCTATTTACACTATTTATAAATGATCTTCCTTCTGCAATTAAACACTCAAAAACTTTAATGTATGCAGATGATGTAAAACTATTTATTTCCTTCAACAACTCTGATCAGCAAGTTCTTTTGCAGAATGATATTAATAATTTAAGTACCTGGTGTAGCATGAACTTAGTGGATCTTAATTTGAAAAAATGTAAATATATGATTTTAACAAGATCAAGTCCAATAAAGGGTAGCTATATTAATATAGTATAATATAATATAGTATATAATAATATAGTTCTAGATTTGGTTGAAAATTTTAATGATCTTGGCGTACTTTTGGATACACAATTAGACTTTAAAAGTCACATATTGTTAACAATCAATAAGGCTAATGGAGTACTTGGGTTCATAAAACGTTGGGCTAAGAAGTTCTCCGATCCATATACAAGAAAGCAACTGTTTACTACCCTAGTTAGACCAATTCTTGAATATGGATCTGTTGTTTGGGACCCTCAATATCAAGTACACTCTAACAAAATTGAGTCGGTTCAGGAACAGTTTCTGTTGTTTTGTCTTCGCGGTTTGCGTTGGAACCCTAACATAAGGTTGCCATCATACGAACATCGCCTCGCCCTTATGAAGTTGCCGACATTAAAAAGTCGTAGACATATGTTAAATGTTACTTTTTTGTTAAAATTGATGAACGGTAGTCTTCATTCCGAATTTCTTCTTAGCAAAATAAATTTACATATTCCTCTTCGATCGTTAAGAAATTATAGTATCCTAAGCATAAAATATTACAGCACAAACTATGCTAATTTTGATCCATTTCGTAGAATCTGTGATGAATTCAATTTATTGTATCCATTTATTGATTTTAATAAAAGTTGGGAAATCGTGAAAAGAGATACTATAATACACTTAAATACATTTACCTAAAAAATTTATTATATTTTAATTTGCATATGTAAAAATGTCATTTTTATTTGATATTTGTTAAATTATTTGTAATTTCTTAATTATGTTTTGTATAAATTTTATTTTAATTAGTCTGTAAGGATTATTCCATAGATTTTAATAAATAAATAAATAAATAACAAAGCTCTATTTGAATTTTGTAGCTGCTGCTCGGATTTTATGGCCTATCGAATATTTTGGCTAAAACCTGACTTTTTCGAAGAACATGCAATTATTCTCACGTCTTTCGGAAACAAATTAGAATTTTGTTCTTCTGTCGTCGCCACAATTGTGGCTTTAGGCTAGGAGTAAAAACTCACCTTAAAAAACTGCATTTAGTAGAACATATTTTCCTAAAACCTCGGAAAAATCGGTTCATATACAAACAAGTTTTGAATAATATACATATTTTTTAAAAATACCAAGTCCAACTTTAAAAAATGGCCAAGTTATGACCGAAACACTGAAATTACTCTTTTTTCATATTGAAGTTGTTGTATTTTTGGAGTATTTTATTTCTTTCTGGTGGAAGGTATAAAAACAGATTTACATACCTTGAGAAAAAAATTTACAATTTGCTTTTGTAATAAAAAACCAGTAAGAAAGTATAGTCGGTCAAGCCCGACCATATGATACCCTACAACACAGTATTAAAACACATCATGCTTATATGTCTATATAAATATGGATTTATCTATGTTTATAAACTTCATTATTATCGGGTTGAAAGTTTGTGAGAGGAAGAAATTGCCCCCTACCTCCCCTTGTGATCCTATTTTTGAAAAACTGTATAGCTTATGTGTCCATATAGATATGGATCTATCTATGTCTTAAATTTTATTAAAATGTGTTTGATAGAAATTTCCCCTTATCTTTCCTCGTGGTCCTACGATTTGGCCCATTTTCAATGGGCTTGGTCCTTGTGCTTATAAGAACTTATATCCCAAATTTTATCAAATTATCTCTAAAATTGCGACCTGTACTTTGCGCACAAGGTTACATGGACAGCCAGCCAGCCTGCCAGGCAGCCGGACGGACATCGTTAGTTCGACTCAGAAAGTGATTCTGAGTCATCGATATACTTCAGCACAAATGCATAATACCATCTCCACTATTGTGGTGTGGGTATAATGAACTCGGGAAGATCTATGGTTCCCGAAAAACTCGTCGAAATTCTCGACAAAAATTCGTCTAGAAAAACAACATTTCGAAAAAATTATAACGCCATCCTTTGAAGCGTGCAATTTTACCTTGGAAAATTTTACTATAAAAAATTTTAAATCGGTGATTTTTTTTAACGTAACTACTAAAAAACCCAAAAAAAATTAATTTTGTGACGTCACAAGAGTGACGGCAAATTGTCAGCTCGTTATTTGTTTGGCCTACCGATCATTTAAAAGGAATTGTGTTAGATATGGGCAAATCCCAGAAACAGTCCACCAACCTAAAATTTTTAAAATCCAGCATTAATTTTGCTCCATGTCAACTATTTTAAAGTTTATTTATTATTGTTTTGCTCTACACGCCACTGTTTTGCGAATGCTGCAAATTCCTTATACAAAAACGTTCAAAATTAATTTCAATCTTACTTGGCTTCATTGCCGTAAAGGCCCAAATACATTGATCAAAATACTCATAAAGCATTGTGGTAGTATTAGTGAAAATGTGTTTGTATGTGTCACACCGACGATGCTGGATGGAAAATCAAAAAAATTTAGGTATGACGGCGAATATAACGTCCAGCACACGTACGCGATGAATTCGCCCGCTGGACAAGCATTTGACAAGTGTATTCAGCCCTTAAGAAAAAAAAAACAAGTATAGTTAAAGCGAAAGCAAAATAAAATGACAAGAAAATATAGTTTACTCTTGCTTCGCTTCATTGCCGTAAGAAAAAAAGTAGTAAAACAACTCAATACACAGCAGTAAGTATACGTATGCACAGGGTTGTGAACTATTTCTAATCAAAAAGCGCCTTGTCCCCAATCAAAAAGCGCTAAAAAGCGCTAAATAAAATTTAAATAAAAAACTTATGAAATGTTTAAGAACCAAGTTTTATTAATTACACTGGCTGTCAAAAAAATCGTTTTAAATAAAAATATATGAAAAACAAAAATACTACTGCGCTAAATTCAAATCCGTTTTCAGTTTTTTCTATCATGTCTAGACTTTGTCTTTTACAAATAATTATTTTCTAAATTATTTCTTAAATAGTGGTGACCATTTTTCCATGCAAATTAGTTTTTTTTATCATTTATTAGAAATCCAGGTATATTGTGAATAAAATTAGACAAGAAATCAGTAAACAAAATTTTAACTAGACTTGATTGAATAAACTATTTGGATTCAGCACTCTAAAGTGAATTAAAATCACATAATCAAGTTCTCTAGATCGACTTTTTTTTTTTTTTGTCTTTTGCCGAGCAGTGTTAATAAAACATTAATATTTTTAAAAAGCTTTTTCTGATATTTCAGGAAAATTAAAGAAATATAATTTCAAATATACACAGAAAGAATTATTTACTAAATCACCAGAAAATATGTCTTGAACCAGGAAAATTTGGCACTTTTCTCGTCCAAGCCAAAAATTTCTTATTCTATATTAACCTGTGTTTGCCTGGTTTAAGCAAAAAGTTATGACTCAAAGCGAAAATTTTCTAAAATACAGCTAAAAAAAATTTATTTTAAATCAAGTTTTCGCTGCTTTTTATTTTACAAAATCAGAAGAAAAGCCAAAATTTTTTCCATAAAAACGTATAGCACTAGTTAGTTTAAAAAAAAACTTAATATAAAGAAATAAGAACATTTTGATTGATTTGTTAACATGTCGATCCAAATAAAAACTAATTGAATCAAACCAAGTTTTTTTGAGCATTTTCTGGAAAAATTTAAAGAAATCGCTAGCATTTGTTTCTTGATTCTATTTTAAAATCAGACTAATATTAAATAAATGCTTCTTGAAATTTTTGATCATATACCAAAAACGTGAATTTTTTAATCATGAGAAAATGTTTCTTTATTTAAGAAACTTTTACTTAATGAGACCAAAACAAGTTAAAATCAGTTATTTATTTTTGGATTTTCTTGTTTTAAGAAACGAAATGGATTTCTTTAGAAAATAAACTTCTTTCCTTGTTTAGAATGCTTTTCAGAGTAAAGTATTTACAAAACGGAAACAAATTTTGGTTTAATGTGTCTTGATTTTAATGTATTTTCAGAAAATTAAATGTTAAACTTTATTGTCGGTTTTCTCCACTACTACTTTTTGGCATATGCGCCAAACCAATAATGAGCTGACGAAATATTAAAACGCCTTTATAAAAAATGGGAATAAACAAAAAAAAGACACCAAACACCACGAAAGAATACACTGTGAATATCTGCGCTACTAAGGCTTTTTTATATGTACATTCTGGAAGTTAACAATGTGTGATCCTAATGGCATTAAAAATAAACTCTTAAGTTTCTTAAAATAACTTTAATCTTACATTTGTTCGTTTTTCTTATATACTACATACTAGATTTAATTATTTTAATTATACTTATCATATTTCGAATTAGTTTTATTGCAGAATTAAGTATATAAATAAATAAAAAAAAACTTTGAGCGGGAGTCCCAGGAGTCCCGAGAATATGACTTTTATATCCCACTTTCCCGGGAATCGAAAAAGTGTGGGAAAAAAGCAACTCTGCTCATAACGTGACTGCATATGTGGGTCCCAAATATGGAACACTCTTAAAACTTTATCTGTAGAATGCAGATAATCAAACAAAATTAACATCAGTTTATTTGTAAAACGCTAACAATATGAGATTTGTTAAGCAATAAATATGTGTTCCCAAAATGTTATTTTGTTTATCTTTTTTCATCAACAAAAAAAGTTTAAATACACGCGAATTGCATAAGTTTGTTTTTTTTTTATCAGTTGATTTAAAAACATATTTTTGATACATCAAATTCAAAACCCTCTGAATTAAAATCACCTTATAATGAAAAAATTTCATTAAGATTTTGATAACTCTTTATGAAACTAAATGAATCACAATATGGCTGACCAGGTGGGTCCTAAACACGAAACACTCTTAAAAACTTGTCTGTAGAATGTAAAAAATCTAGCAAAATTTAGATGTGTCACAGTAAATATATATTCCAAAAATGTTACTTGGCTAATCTTCTTAAATCAATAAAATTATTTAAAATATGAAGACTTAACGTGGGTTGTTGCATGCAAAATGCATGAGCTTGTTCGTTAACAGTTGATTAAAAAAATTAACATTTTTTTGAAATACCAAATACAAAACTCTAACAGCAATAAATAGTTGAAATTTTAATAGTCCAGTATCAATTTCATATTGACTCCCAGGTGCAAACTTGTACCATGGCATCCATAAGCCCAAAAGAATTCTTCACGTTATTTAAAATTTTAAGCGTATTATGCTTAATTTTGGAAAAAGCGGATTCTTTTCAAAAAAGGGTAAGCAATAAGAAATAGAAACGTAAACAAATTCACCCCTAACGTGAATAAAGTTTTCCTCGCAATTCGTTCCCTTTTCCCGAAAAAATGTATGGGGAAAGGAAAATTTTAAGGGGGAAAAAATGTTCACTTTTTATTACATAAGTAAAATTTAACTTTTTTTGTGCGGCCAGGAACTTCGATGCACATTTTTACTAATTTGAATTTTTCTCTATCAGCTCGACTTTTCGAGATGCACCGTTATGTCCATAATTAAGGCAATTGTAAACAAAATCAAAAGTTGTGCAGCGATTGCAATGAAAATAGCACAGCTTTAATATAATATTGTTGGATTTTTTTGTTAACCTAATATGGTAAACCGTTTTCAAGTTATTCCAATATTTGTAGTGAAAGTGCCTTAATTTTGAACATAACTGTATATCTCGAAAAGTTGAGCTGATAGAGAAAAATGGAGATTTGATTTGAAATCAGCGAAATGAGTAAAACTTTTCAATAACGTTCCAGGCCGCAAAATGACTGTTCCGCAGTGTAATGTTTAATTTTCAATAAAATTGCTTCTTTCATTTTTCAGAAAAATTGGACGTATGAGCTCAAATCGATTAAATCTAAATCATCAGATTTGGAGAAACTTAATATTAATTTTGAGGTCACACGAGTTTCTCGAGGTGTCTTTGCTATTTCCGGCACCATTATGATTAACGTGGATTTGGTTGAAGGCGACATAAATATGGTTAATATTGTTTTTTAATTGTTGTGAAAAAATAATTTCTTTTATAACTAAAAATTTAGGTTGGAGGAAAATCGTATCGCAGCGCCCAGGGAGATAATGACTACAAAACGTTGCCTTTCCAAGTGGGTGAAACACCCCTTATAAAAGTCATTAATACCTTCTACAAGGAGCTTTTAATGGATACTCTTAAGGACTGTTCTGATTGGTGGGTTTTTGAAGATAAATTAAAACTTCCAGTAAAAAAGAATACATATACTCTTGATTCGTGTCAATTTTCTCAAGATGGTTTACCGAATCATTTGCAGGATGGTTTCTATAAAGTGTTAATTTATGGCGTTGGCGATGTTGAGTGGGAAATTGAAGTGATATCAGAAGTTTTCTCAAATAATTAATGGTATGTTTGCGGTATATGAGTACACATACATACGTATATTGTTTTTGGGCTAGTTTTGTTTGTTTATAAAATAAAATGTTTAGAATAAAATTGTGTTGTTTTATCCATGTATCAGCTATTTATTTACGAAAAATTATGACTGAATTTCAATGGAAACGTTTTCCAAAGTATGTGTTTAAGTGCAAATACTATTGTATAAAACATAAAATAAAAAGCACATTTCAACGGTCACATGGTTAGATGGGTATCGTTTAAGTCTCCCCTTTCGTCCTATTTATGCAACATATCATCCCCTTATCGCAAAAATAGCTTAAGCGACTTTTTTTGATTTCAGTTTCTTTGTTAATAAATAAATTCATTGACAGTACTTGCATCATCTCCTAAAATTTCACACATGGTACCGGTACGAATTTTTAGCAAAAACAATTTTAGCTTAAGTGCTCATTGATGTTTGACGCTTAAGCTAAAATCTTCAACAAAAACATCATAAGCAAAAAAAGGGCATACAAAAAGTTTTTAATTGAAAACACATTAATTGACAACAACAAAGCATTAATTTTTTGTCTCATTCGTATTCGTTGCCCAGCAAACACAGAAATACACCTCATGTATTGCCAAACGTATTGCCAGGATGAAAAATATTATTGCGGCAATAATCGATTTCGTATTGCGGAAGATACTTCCTTCTGGAAGAAACGTGTCTCGATGGCAATACTCCACAGCAATACGAAAGCGATACTTCTAGATGATTATCTAGTAATATCGCCAGATAACCACTTAATAGAAAATAGGCAGATATCGCCAAAATATCATTGGGATGATAAAAAGAAAATTTTGCATTTTAAAATATTGTCATTTATTTACAAAGAAGCACATCTTTTTATTTATTATTAAATAATTAAAACAAAATAAAATAATATACATAAATATTTAGTTTATACCTTTTTTTGAAGAAAAAACCTACCACTTCTTTAAAATAGCATCCAGGGTTGAGAAATATCTTGAATATATTAAAAAGGAAAAGGAAGATTAATATTTAACAGATTTATTTAATTTAAATATTTACCATTTGCAGAATATTTTGAGAACTAGTTTCTAAGATTTTATAATTTGATTAGTTTTTATTTTTAAATTTATGACGTACATTATTATTTGGTTTTTATTCTGTTTATTTTGCGTAATTTTCTCGAAAATTATAAAAGGAAGAAAATAAAAACTTACTTTGATTATTTTCTTTTAGATGACAATTTGGGGATATTGCTAAACTATTGCCTTAGGCGATATCTTCTATTTGTTTGCAGGGTGTTTAATCGTCCAATTATACAATATTGTATACATATGTATTTGTAGTTGGTAAATTTTATACAAAAAAGTGTTGTCTCATTATACGATTGATTTTTATGTTTTGACAATTTTTTCTAAATATGACAGGCCTGAAAATATTCGATTTGTTTGATTAGTTTGTAAAACCTTCTAGAATGTAATTACCACTATCAAAAATTTAATTCTTCTGCGCAACTAATATATTTTTGATTATTGAGATATTTTATTAAAATTGCTTATCAATTTATATTTATTACTTTTTCATCTCAAATGAAAACTCCCATACCTGGTTTAATTTCATGGTATCAGCCAATGTGAATGGCAAATTTTAATAAAGAAGAATACAAAGTAAATAAAAACGAAGTGTCAATGCGACTTCATTTTTCAGGTGGCGTTGATAGCACAGGTGAGCTACTTTATTTTTCTGAATTTTTTTTTTTTTTGCTTTCTTAAACTAAATTTTTTTGGCGAACTAATTATAGTTATATTGCCAGGGTATCACACAAATTTTGGGAGCCTCAACCGCAAAGTCCTCGTCGACCTAAACCTTCGTATAGGAAGGCGAGAGCTTCCAGAATACGCTTCAGAGTATATTGGTCTCCACCAGTAATCTTCTGAGTTATTTCCTTGGTACTCCACCAGTAAAACGTCTGAGTTATATTTGGTTCTCCACCAGTCACATTGAGTTATCAATGGTTCTCCCCCAGACAAAACCTCAAATTGAGGTTAAAAACGATTGCATATAAGTAGTTAATACAGATACCGCAAAAACTGTAACTTGGTACAGTTATACGACACCGAAACACTAACCAATGCGGGGTGACACCGCAAAACGCCACAAAAGCAGACAAACAAAAACGACCTGTTTGCCATTAAGGCCAGTTTACACGGTAATACATTGTATTACGACATAATGTAGAATGAGAGAAATCATATCATGTAAAAGCAAAATGCATTGAGTAAGAGAGAATACGAATACAAAATCTGACAAGCGGTCGGTAAATGGTTTTTTTCTAAACCATTTTAGAAACTTATGTATTTTCATCACACCAGAGGTGCATTTTAACGGAGTATATTGAAGGTGGTAGCATTTTTATACAATTACAAAAACAACTAAAATCAACTCAGGAAATGTTCATGTTGTTTTTGTAAAAATTGTAAAACTGCAACCATCTGCTTTTTTGTTATTATTTTTGATTTTACTTATACCAGCCGTGTAAACATAAAGTATACTCTCAACAGACTTTTATTTCTTTTCTTTGAAACACGGAGAGAATTTCATATTATTTTGATTCTATCAAGTCGTAATACATTGTATTACCGTGTAAACTGGCCTTTAAGAAATAATGACAAAAAGCGCGAGCTGCTTCTCCACTCAGAGCAGTTTTACGAGTGTATTTTTCTGAATTAGAGAGGAATGTCAAAAGTTGCTTGTTTTATCGACCAACGCAAGCAACTAATTAAAACTACAACTACAAAAAGCCATATGTATTTTGTCTTTGCAATTTAATTGCTTGTTGTCAAAAACAGCAAACTGAACACCAACGCATTTTCACTTTTTTATAAAAGGAACTAATAGTTTCACTTTAATATTTATATTTGTTTTAGTATTATAAAAATATTTTTCACACTTTTGAATCAAATTTTTCTCAGAAATATTTTCTTTTATTATGGCGCAAAACATAAACAAACGTATTTTTTCACGTTTGTGAATAATATTTTGAATTCGCCGTGGAGACAGCTGCTGAGCGGCTGAAGGCATGGTAAAATAAACAGTTGGCAGCACTACGCCAGATGACGATTTTTTGCTCTTGCATTGTTTGTCTAGGTTTATGTCAAAGTTTTGCTTATGTTTACAAAAAATTCCACGTTTTGTGCTGTGATTATTGTATTTTATTAAAGTTTTTGATAATTTTTAATTAAAATAAATAGTATATTGACCATAATTAAATATAAATTGGCTAAAAATTTATTTATTTCATCACGTTCAGCGGCACGCTTTGATTTTGGTTTAAAGTGTTTTTGACGTAAACGGTGATATAATTGCCATTTTTGTTGTAATGTTGTATTTGTTGCCGTAACGATGCCACCTGCGTATTCCACCATGGCTGAAGAGTTGCACTTACCAAGGCAAATATAACAAGGTAAGTGCAACTCTACAACTGCAAAAAGCCCCATGTATTTTTTTTTTTGCAATTTAATAGGCGGCTGTCAGAAATGCTGACAAGGCAAAAATTGATTGAAAAACAAAATAAAAATTTTGTTTGGGTTATAAAAGAGACTATTAAATTCACTTTAATTATTCGCAGTTTTTCTAAGAAATTTTTTCGGTTATTTTGGCGCAAAACATAAACAAAATTATTATATTTTGACGCTTCCCTATTTTTTGTTAATTCGCCCTGGAAACAGCTGATGAACCAGTGATGGAAAATTGAAAAATTTTGATGGTACTGACCACCAAGCAAAATAGTATTTTTTCAACATTCTGGTACTCTTTTTATGGAAAATAAACTTTAATATTAAAAACTAAAATACATATTTGTTTTTGCTCATGTCTCAGCTGTTTATGGACCAAGCTGGCTAAATTTCAACAGCAAAATTCTGATGAGGATATCTGACATTAAAATATACCAATAAGCAGTGTTGCTATAACCGTTTGATAAGAATAAATTTTTTGTAGGCAATGTTGTCAAATGGGTTGTGGAGCCGGAGTTGTACAGTAAGTGGTGATGTTTTTGTATCGGAGTCGGATCGAAGTACCCACAAAAAATTCGCAACTCCTTCTCCAAACTTTTTCGGCATGACAAATTTAAAAAAATATTCTAAAAATTTCCAAAATAAAAATATGTACTTCGAAATTGGCGATGCAATAATTAAAATATGGATTCGAAATTTTTACGGAATCCTTTTCTGGCTATATTTAACCATTTAAAAGGTACTTCATTAAAAAAAAGAGTTTAAGTCAAATAAGGACCATCTCATATATATTTAGCATTAAGGTTAGATTAGGAGTTGGAATTTCAGCGGTTGGAGTCGGAATTAGTTCCATAGCCCTAGTTGTTAACGTTAACAAAAATATCAACACTTAATTTCTAAACAAAGAAGCACAATCAGAAAAGATTACTAAAACGGACGTGGGGGAACCGTGGTATTTTTGAAAGGAAAAAGTACTGAAAATAGTACCAAAGTACTGAACTTTCCATCACTGTGATGAACGGCAGACGAGTTGAGTTTACCTTCTTAAATTCGCCTTGGCACTTACCTTTTTAAATTTGCCTTGCCACCACCGTTTGTTTAAATGAATTCGTTTTGCCAAGTGTGAAGTAATGAATTAAAGCCAAGGAGAATTCATACAGGACCGCATCATGAGAGAGAGTTATGCTAGATATCTTCGTTTTCTGAAAATCACTATGTATTTTGTTTTTGTAAAATGTTAGATTAGAGTAAATGTCAAAATTATTTGTTGAAAATGTAAAAAGGGATTTTTGATTATAAAATATACACAATTGCTTAAGAAGGTAAATATTTTTGCAGTTTTGCAAAGTTATTGTGGCTCAACTTATTCTATACGCATTTTTAATTGCTTGTCTTTATATTTTATATTCACTTTTTTTTTTATAAAATTCTAATAAGTTTATTTACAATTATTTAGATCTTTATTAAATTTAAATTTTTCACAAAATGTAAAAAGCTTTAAATTCAGTATATACAAAAAAAAAAAAAAAACAGATGACTCGAAAATGTCATCCGTATGAATTCGCCTTGATTAAAGCTTAAATTGAATAATTTGTTTTTTTAGATTAAGTTTTATTTTTCATATTTTTCTATTATTTAGTAAAAAGAAATTGGGTATTCTTGGTAAATACTTTACTCAAAGTAAATTGACAATGTTTATTGCATTGATATCAAGGCGAATTTATCGCTAAAAATCTATAAAGTTGATTTAGCGATTTTTGGCTACGAATGCAATACTGTAACGTGCATTGCTAGATTTGGCAATGCCATGAAAATTTAATTCGCAGCAATTTTGGCTTTTAATGTCATTGCTAAAAATTTTAAGTTTTGCATTCTCTTAGTCATTTTAGCGATCGAGATTTAGCTTTAGCTAAGCGAGTTACAGAATACGGCCGCTGGTGAACTTATCTTGCTACGTAAGCAACAGCTGATTGCTAACCTTGTGTCAAAATGGTATACCGTCCTGTTGGTTCAAGGGAATCTTAACTAAATTCTATAATTTGCGATTAAAATTGTGATATTTAAAACTTTTGTAAGTTATAACATTTCAAAAAAACACAATTTAATATAAAAACAAAATCAAATATTTGTTTGAATTTAGACACAACGTTAAAATATTTTACAGTGTTGTGAAAGGTTTTCAAATTAAGACCACCTTGTATGAATTCGCCTTGATTGATATTTTCCGTTTTTGACGTTAAGCAATACGAACAATTTAAATTTTGATATTCACAATGGCATAAATAAAAATCATATTTTTTTTAAACGACAAGCGATACGACAGAGCTTTTGAGTTGGATAAATAGTATATGTTCATATTACAATAAAATTGCAAATTAGATTTCTTTTTGTTACAAATAAATAGGTATACAGAATTAAAAATTTTTTGATCTTTAAAAAAAATAAATAGATCGTCGCACAGGAGACCATTTCACGAGAAAGCGGTCATCTACTGTTCGAAACAATAGATGGAGATGAAAAATATAGTGGGGACGGTCTTACATTGTACACGACCAGAGGCATTCTAGGCAATGCTGGGGCCAAATTTAGGGGTTTAATTAATGCTTTAAAACCATGGTAGATAAGGCCATGATGGCATTATTGTTAATTGAATGGGAGATAAAGCCATAATGGCCTTATTCCCCAATCATTGAGAGGTAAGGTCATATTTAAAATTTTGCGAAATGAGGGATATAGCCATATTTTTTTTTCGCAAATGAGAGATAATGCCCTATTTTTTCAGAATATTATTATGCATTCTGTAAAAGGGAAAATCCTAAGTTATCATTGAAAAACATTTTTTTATTCTTGCGACGCACATAGAAAAACTTTATTCAGCGAACCCACCTGCCACGTCCTACTGGAGGAAAAAACCCCTAATCACGGCCGCAGGCCACCCCGCAGAAAAACTTTTGTATGCGAAGCCAGATTTCACTACTTAACTTTAGTGTCTCTGGAACTGAAATGAGAGATAAAGCCATTTTCTAATATTGCTAATGTGATCTAAGGTCATGATGGCTTTATCTCCCATTCAAATGAAAAAAAAAAAAGGCTTTATCTCCCTATTGAATGAGAGATAAAGCCATCATAGCCTTATCTACCATGGTATTAAAGCACCCCCCTAGATAAATACCAGGTGACCACATTGAAATTTATTTGCTCTTCGTGTTGATGTGGATTACTGTTATATGATTCTTTATCTTATAACAAGACTGTCCATATGCACGCAGCAACATACAATTGTTGGATGTTTGCAATGCAAACAGATAACCATATTATGCTTAAAAATCAAACATAATATGGTCAAATTTAACCATAATTTGTTCAAAATTAACCATATTTTGGTAAAAATCAACCATAATAACGGTCATAATTTATTATATTATGTAAAAAATTAAACATAATGTGGTCAAAAATTCCAGAATTTCGCAAAAGTAAACATATTATGGTCACAATTAACAATAATATGCTTATTAGGTTTCAAGCAGTAATTTTATTTCGATTTTATTTTCTACTAAGTGTTATGTTCTACTTTTTTCCGACCTTCATAAGCATTCTTTCTAACCCAGTAAAAACTTCGCCTACAAAATAATGTGCTAAGTAATCAGAAAAACTTAAAAGCACTACTTACAATTCTACTGAAAGAACCAATGAATTTTACAAGGGAAATCCCAAAATTAACGCATTCGAAAGTAAGTCATTATTTTTTTTGCCTACATACATCCAGAAAAAAGTAGTTATAGAAGTTGTTATAGATGTGGTTATAGAACAAAGCTACTAAATAACGAGTTAAAGAATCTATTCGTTTTGAAAAAGTAAGCGAAGTTTTTACTGGGAAACTACTACGTACCCAGTAAAAACTTCGCCTACAAAATAATGTGTTGAGTAATCAGAAAAACCTAAGAGCACTGCTTACAATTCTACTGAAAGAACCAATGAATTTAACAAGGGATGTCCCAAAATGAACGCATTAAAAATTAAGTCATTATTTGTTTACCTGCATACATCCAGAAAAAAGTAGTTATAGAAGTTGTTATAGATGTAGTTATAGAAGAAAGCTATAAAATAATGAATAGCTTCTTTCACTCATTATTTAGTACCTTTCTTCTATACCAAATACTACAACAACTTCTATAACTACTTTTTTCTTAATGTATGTAGGTAAAAAAAATAATGACTTACTTTTGAATGCGTTCATTTTGGGACATCCCTTGTAAAATTCATTAGTTCTTTCAGTAGAATTGGAAGTAGTGCTTTTATGTTTTTCCGATTACTCAACACAATATTTTGTAGGCGAAGTTTTTACTGGGAAATTTATGTATTATTATCAAAAATTAAAATTGATTGAGAATTTTAAGCATACCAAAAAAGTAAGTAATGAAAAAGCATTAAACTTTTGTAAAGGACAAAACAACCGTAACTTTGTTGCTTTTAAACATAGTATTTTAAATATAAAATTAAACATTCAATGTTACTTATTTTTATAAACCATAACATGCTTGGCAACAACCATAATATGGTGATGGATGAATTCAACAATAATAGGGTTACCGGTCACAATAATATGGTTAAAGTAACCATAATATGTTTAAGTGTTTGGTTGCAGATTTATTTTATTACAACATAATATTGTTAAATTCAACCATATTTGAAGTTTCAAGGGAGGTAAACACATTATTGTTAAATAGAAATAAAATATTTTTAATCGTAACGTTAATGTTTTTTTTTGTTGCCATTGCGGGGACCATAATATGTTTTTTTAATTATACTTCAACCATGTTTTTTCTTTGAGTGTGTGTCCCAAATATGGAACACTCTTAAAAATTTGTCTGTCAAATTTATCAAATCAAACAAAATTATTATCTGCTTGTTTGTAAAATACTAACAATATAAGATTTGTTTAACAATAGAAATGTACTCCAAAAACTGTTAAAAATGTAGTTTTGCTAATCTTTTTCATCGATAAAATTAGTTTAAATACATGCGAATTGCATGAGTTTGTTCGTTTTCAGTTAATTAAAACAAAAAACATTTTTTTTAAATACCAAATACAAAACCCTGGCATTAATAAATAGTTGCAATTCTAACAGTCCAGTTTCAATTTCATATTGACTCCGAGGCGCAAACTTGAGCCATGGCACCCACAAGCCCAAGTAAATTCTTTACGTTATTAAAAGTTATAAGTGTATTATCCTTAATTTTGGATACAGCGGCTTCTTTTACAGATAAGGTAAGCAATGAGAAAATGAAATATAAACCAATTCAGCTCTATTGTGAACAAATTTACCGCGAAATTCGTTTCATTTTTCCTAAAAAAAATGTATGGAGAAAAGCAAAATTTCAAACCTGTTCACTTTTTATAGATGATAAAACTTTATGTTAAATTAAAGCTACAACTTTTTGTTTTAATTTTCAGAAAACTTGGACGTATGAGCTTAAATCAATAACATCTAAAGTATCTAATTCGGAAAAAGCTAAGATCAATTTAGAGATTAAACGAGTTTCTCGAGGTATCTATGCTGTTTCCGGTACCATTATGATTAACTTTGATTTGGCTGAAGGCGACGGAAATAGGGTAAATATTCTTCTTTTTTTGATGTGGAAGTACCATTTCATTACTAACTAAAACTTTAGGTTGGAGCAAAATCGTATCGCAGCGCCCAGGGAGATGATGACTACAAAATTTTGCCTTTCCAAGTGCCTGAAAAACACTTCTTAGAATTCTGTAATACCTACTACAAGGACGTTATAATGGATTCTCTTAAGGATTGTTCTGATTTGTGGGTTTTTGAGGATAAAATGCAACTGCCAGTAGAGAAGAAAACATACACACTTGATTCGTGTCAATTTTCCCAAGATGGTTTACCGAATCATTTGGAGAATGGTTTATATAAAGTGTTAATTTATGGTATTGGCGATGTTGACTGGGAAATTGTATTGATTGTGGAAATTTCCTCAAATGTTTAATGAAATTGTCAGAATATATGTACATGTATGTATTGTTTTGGGCTAGTTTTATTCATTTGTAAAATAAAATGTTTAAAGTAAAATTGTGTTATTTTTCTGCCCATGTCTCAGCCATCCATGAACGAAAAATTATGACTGAATTTTAATAGAAACTTTTTCCAAACTAAGTGTATAAGTAGTGAGTAAAATATCAAGCCCATTTCAACGGACACACAATTAGGCGGGCATCGTTGGATTAAATTTCGTCCCATCAGGATTAAAAATTTTTATAATTTATTAGATTAATATTGTAGAACAAACACACGGAAGGACAATTTTGTGTAATCCCTTGGCCTTTAAATCACTTTGTGAGTGGATTAAATGATGTCCCTTGCCTGGTCATCTGTCCATGTAAAAACGCATATACAAAATAGCAGTCCTTATTTAAAAGATAAATAAGTAAAATTTAGGTCAAGAGCTTCTATTGACCTAAGGATAAAGCCGATTTATAATATTAACAATTTTTGTTGAGAAAAATCTAATTACACTGTTCCAGTTGGAAAATAGTGATAAGCGGGGCAACTGACATTCAGGTACGCTAAATTCAGTGGTTTAGGTTAGATTTTTGTTTTCAAAATACATACCTGGGTTAACCGATAATAATAATATACGGTCGTCAATAAAAACAAAAAACATCTGTTTTGCATACAAACCCAATTTGACATTAAGTACAATTTTTTCTAGAGTTAAGGCGCCAATTAATAAACAAAAACAAAGTAACATTGTATACGAATTACAATGTGAAGGAAATGACAAACAGCCATGCGAGCTAATTTATATAGGAACAACAAAACGTACACTGGAGACAAGAATGGGAGAGCACAAGATGGACATAATGCGGAGAAAAGAGACAACAGAACTAGCACAGCACATCCTATATACTGGTCACACAATTAGGTTCGATGATGTAAAAATTCTAGATAAAGAAAATAAAGAAAGAAAGAGGTACACAATTGAAACCCTATGAATGTAACAACAAATTAAAAGAACAATGAATTTTAAGGAAGACACAAACAAAATAAATGCGAGCTTTATTGTTGCCATTACTTAAGCTGTGATATATTTAAAGTTTAAAGTAATATGTATTTTTTAAATATTAAAATTAATTTTTATATTTGTATGATCCTGAGTACATCTAAAACTTTTTAATGTGATTAAATTTTCATATTGTTAGTCTTTAATGTTTATGTGGTACATTATTGTATTTATTTAATTGTTTTTATAATTTTTAAGTAGACAATCCCTTGAAAAAGTCGACAAACAATCGACGAAACGTCGGGAACAAAATATTGTAATTAAAAATTGAATTTTATTTACATTGAAGAAATTTAGGCCCTATTAGCTTGACAAAAATAATATTCATAAATTCATCACTCTGGCCAAAGAAACAACTACAACAATAAATTAACATCGGAGAGCTTGCCGAAACAAACTTTATTTAATTTATACCGTGTTACGCGCCGGCAAGATAATTGAAAATAATAAAAATTGTCTTTAATTGTCTCTATGTATATACAAATATCAAGCCACTAAACAACATCTGTTAAGGGGTATGGTAAAGATGTTATCCCGCTAGCTCTACAGTAGGCAAAGTTGGTTCTCAGCCCGTGTTGTAACGCGTAAACACATAACATACTCGTCATACCCTTAGAGTATGTAAACAATGAAAAGAATGAAGAAAGAAAACGAAACGAACCTTCTATGGTGGTTAGGTGAAATACCACGTAGGGTACAATGCTCCCTCCCAACTGCATTAGCAGACTCCTATGACAGACCTAATACCCTATATTTGTATCTGTCCCTACAATAGACATGTTATTCTACTTACATTAAAGCACCTTCCATGGTTATCTTTCCCTTATAAAAAAAATTAGTTTTTCATTTTCAAAGTTTACAAATAAAATTCAAAATATTTATTGATAAACGTAAAATTATTGTAAATTATAAATTTATGCATTCTTTTTTTTTCTATATTTATGAGTTCTAATCTTTACATACTCATTGTAGAGATCATACTAAATTATTAATTATTACAATTTCTGCCTTTACTAGTGTTTTCATTTCTTTCGGACTATGGGACAAAATGGAAACGGACAGACTCTTATAAGGAAAATAAAACAAAATAAAATTAAACAAAAATCATCACTTACAAAATCGATGAATGAAATAACTCCAAATCCATTGATGTGTTGGGCCCAGCAGTCAATGAGAGTAGATGTATTTTGTTGTTGTTTTACTTCTTTTTAAAACCTGCTTTGTATATGAAGATCATGAATGGAAATAATTTTACTCGTTTTTTTTTCCTTTTAATAATATTAAAATAAACTACTTTAGAAAGCAAAAGATAAAAAAAAAGCATTAATTCTACTAAGAAAAATTTTAGTACATTCGAATCTTACTATATCATTACTATGCAATTAAAAGCATAGCTGGGAGCACTTATGCACTATATATAATTGTTTTTTTTTTTTTGATTAAATTAAATGTTAATTCATACACGATACATATTATATATTTATTTTGTTTTAAATAAATACCAATTTAATTTTTAATTCAGGTGCGTATATAATAAATTCTTTAAATAATAATGATCCGAAGTGGTTAAAAAAAATTATTCTTTTCCCCTTTTATCTAATTTTAGTTAATAAGTAAATTGTAGTTCATTTCTTATAGATGTTTTGTTAGGTTTTAATAATAAAAAAAAAATTAAACTCACTTGTCTATAAACGATTGGTTGTTATGTTATAGAATTTAGGTAAGAATAAAATCATCTTTTCGTTGAGATTTATATAACAAGTAGGTAGATTTTAGTAATGTTAATTTTAGTTAAATATAGGTAATTTTTTTAAAACATTCGAGAAAACAAATCAGACATTGCCAGTTCTAATAGGCAATGTCTGACAAATTAGCTTTTGTGTAAATGAAAGGAAAATTTAAATGCCCTTTAGGAGGATAAGGTTAAGTTGATTTTGGAAAAAAATTGATTTGATATTACGTCACTGAAGAACGTTTTAGACCACGTGTGTACATTAATTTGGACCTGGTAGCCCTTTACTTTGTTCATCCACCACACACGGACGTGCCCTTATGTTGCCAAAAGAAAAATTTAATTCCAATGCGTTATTGGTTAGATCCGTCCGCCTGGACCACGTGATTGAATTCTTAAGGAGCAACAAAAGTTACTAAAATAATCACTTAAAAATTATTCATCCTCTTACCTTAAATCTCCAATAAAACTAATGCAAGGAACCGTTGGACTATCCCCTAGCAAGGATAAAAGTCTTCCGTTCTTTCTAATGGTCACAATTTCCCAAAAAAAAAATTATTCTTTTTATAGGATAACTAACACAAATCACTAATTTTCACAAAACTTATAATAAATTAACTTTTGCGCTTCTAAATGCCAAGTCACTTCTTTATGTTAATGCACTCAATACAAGAATGATTTTAAAATGACAAAAATTAAGTTAAGGTAGAGGTTGAGAAAAAAAAGGAATTACGCAGTTAATTAAGTCATTCGGTTAAACTGGTTTACATAGCGATCAATATTTTAAATATTTTAATTGACTGGCTAAAGATGAAAAGGGACAAAATGTTTTCGCCTACATTAGGTTTTGATTGTAATTCTTAGTCATATACAATTATATACATACATCTTTACATGTAGCAGTTCTTATATACTCTCTTTCAATTCTCTATCATAATGATGGGAAAAGGTACATATGTAATAAAAATATGCATTTGTTTTGACTCAAGATACAAGCGAGCAACATGAATGTTGCAGAATCATTCTGTAATGTAATAGAAGTGATAGCAGAAAATGTTGTTAATAAAAAAATTAATATTTTTTTTCAATATGTTCATAACATAATGGTTCCAGGTTAAATTTTTCCCTTCTTGTGATTGGCATTAATTCAAACTATTGTCCAAGTTCTGAGCTTACATTACAAAAATCGCAACAACCGTTATTTCAAAAATGGAGCAGGTTTTAAAACAAACAAAAAATACCTGTAAGTAAGGTTAAATTTTTTTTTAAATGCGCAAAAATAATTTTTTTTAGCAAATTTTCGAAATTTTTGTTTTTTAAAAATTCATAAAAAATTGAAAAACGCAGCTATGCCAAAATAAACATATAAATAGATCATATGACAGCCCTAAAATTTATGCCCCATATTCATAAAAAATATTTTTGGTTTTTAAAAGGTTTATTAAACAAATTTAATATGAAAATTTCCTATAAAATATTGTTCAAAAAACCTTTTATAAGACTATAAAATTTTTATTTTTTCCATAACTTGGCTATTTTATAACCGATTTGACAGATTTATATATCGAAGTGCAGATCACCAATTCCTCCCATATTTTTTCGAATGTTGTGTATTGATATACAAGATGGTTGTATCAAATTTGGAAACTTTGGCTCTTGCTCTCTAGATATGCAATAACATTTTAAGCAACAAATATTTTTACTTAAATTTACCCGTAAATTAAAGCACTAAGAAAGCACTGTTATAAATGCTCAAGTTAATGGAGGGCGCGATTCTAGGTCAAAGATAATGGCAAAAAAGTAGCGGTTCGAACGTGAAAAATAGAAGAAGTTTTTGTGGCCATGTATAAAAAGGCTTAATTCAGCGAAACCTGGGACAATTTTTTAGTCAAACTACTTTCGGATTTTAGGTAGCAATGAGACATTTAAATGTCTTTGGTTTGATTCAAAAATCTTCTGTATTTTTTTCAAGCCAGTATCTGTGCCGATACGTGACATTCCGAATGTGAAATTTTTTTTCATAATAATTCAACTGAATAATGATTAAAACAAAATTTACCGTTAAGCCGAATAACATATTTCTCTTCGAACTCTTCCTTAGATGCAAGAACATTTTTTTGGAATAATTTTTATCAAATATCACGTATTTTAAAGGCGACCGTACACGACATGTTTTTGTCATCTGACATGTCAAATTTCCCACTGCAAAATATACATGTCGTGTGTTACCTTTTAAACTTTGCTTTTGTAAAAGTCAGATGCAAAGTCATCTGACAAAATTTCAATTAGAGCGTGCTCTATTTTCTTCTGACAAACCATCTGACATCAGAAATCTATGCCGAGAGGAAACCGGCAGCGGCTTCCACTATTGACGGAATTTTTAGCCGGCTGAATATAATATTTTACAATACCGAGATATGTATGATCAATCCCACTATTGAATAGAATTTATGTAAATATATATATAAAAACCGTTTCATTATTATATCCTAAATTGGTATCTTTGAATTAAAAGAAAAATATGTTAAGATGGCTAAATTATTTTACGGCGTAAATAAAAATTTTCGTGGCGGCATTTTTATTTTGGTTATTGCAACAACTATGCGAAAAAAACAGAGACAATATCAGATGCAAATTACATGTACGTTTGTGACCGAATATTATAAGCCTTCTGTAAAACAGCCATTTTGACAGACATGCACAATTACATGTGATTTGAAAAGTTGGCAAGTCAGATGTAAAAAACATGTCGTCTACATGCACCTTAAGAAAGATAATATTAAAGAAAACATACAATAAAACATCCTCACAAATAAGACATTACGTTTGCACAACTTTGCAGTCTGCAGTGTAAAATCTAAATATTTCTCTATAACAAAATCATAAAAGAATATGCTTTTAATAACTTTTAAATTTTCGGTCACGGTGGACCTTTGGAAAGAAAAGCCCATATAGGCACTTCCACAGAAAAGCTCTCTTTTTGTCACGTCACGTCACCTAGCAATTATTCTTGTATTTTAGAACCACGTTGTTCAAATTTTTCCTCTCTTTCACTTAATGAAAACCTAGTTGAGCTCTTCTCCCAAATGCAAAAAATTAGGTAATATTTTCATTATTCTTTGATAAACAATTAAAAATGGTTGGTGACGTTACGTGACAAAAAGTAGACATTTCTGTGGAAATACCAGTATACAGAAATCTGAAATGTCTTTGTACGGGCGGTACAACGCCTACTTCTCCAATCCCACCCATTTTTTTAGAGTTCGTGTTCTGATTTGGCTCTTGCCATTCTCCATAAATACAAAAAAACCAATAAAAAAAAACAACAACAAGGGATTTTTGGGTAAAATTAGAGGCAGTCGTGGTTTTTTGCTCATATCTCCGTCATTTTTGGACCGATCTAGAAGCTCTATTCTTGTCTGCAGGAAAGAAACCAGAGTCTCTGGCGGGAATCGAGCCTACCGGGGCATACTTTGAACTTCTCTTCTCATAAGGATCCAAAATAAATATACTTCACAGGATCTTGAACCAATATTGTGGCAGTTAAAAAAGGAATAACAGAGTTTACCTTCGGTAAAGGGCATAAAAAGGAACGAATTATGAAAGGTGAAAACAGGACATATCACTTTACTGGTGATAATGTGTTTAAAGTGTATTTAATCCACAGGAAAAGTAGTTGACAGAAAACTAGTTATGTGACTGGATTTTGTGCGGGTAGTGACTGATGCCATCTGGTTCTGTTACTTTATATAAATGGGATTTATCATAATAACATGGTTCTGTCGGGACAATATCTGCGACAGGTATTGAAATAACTGAAATTGAATGTGGCCAATTAGGTTATGACCAGTTACAAAGTGTCAAAAAGGTACCAATAAACCCCCTCCTAGGACATTGCCATGTTCAAGTAACAAGCCCCCTTCATATAAAGTGTTAGAACTAGAACATGTCCCTGCCACTTTAGAACTGTCACGTGACAAGTTTCTTATTAGTTCCCTTTACCCTAGGACTATAAATGATATATGAAACAAATTTTCTTAGAAAATCCGTTATAAGCCATTATAAGTTGTAAAAAATAAATTACAGCTAAGGCCGTCAAATAACACAATCGTGCTAAATTTCATGATACTTTCGATAATTTTAATGCGGGAAATTTGTGTCAATTGTTTTTAAAGCAACTATCCTGTGATATTTCCTGCTGTTACACACGGAATGACCAAAACTTAATATATACTCGTTTACCACGACTGGTATACGAGTAAGATCTTTAATTATATCGATGACAAAACGAAATATTATTAACTTAACATACATACGTGACTAATTGAGAACTAAAATTATAGTGTTTTTTTATTTTTTAACATTCATTTGTTGATAACGATGGTGCATCTGAACATGTTGTTGCTTGTAATTTTTTTCTAATCTACATAATTATATCGTTTGTATAAAAAAAATGATAATGCTTTGTTTGTGTGTCTGATTGTTTGTTTCATATATGTAGACTTCTAAACTACTAAACCGATTTTCCTAAATATTCACAGTATTTATCAGACTACTTAGCGCTTACTATAGACTATAACTATTTGTAAAATTCCAAGTTTAAAATGCCACGCCCACACAAATATCTATGCATCTTTATTACATAACAGCGGTCTACAAATTTGAAAAAAATTTACTGCAGAAACGAAGCATGATTTGAACTGATTTGGGTGCGCTGAATTCGAATCTCGAAAATTGGGCTATCACGTCTTGTTCATTTTTTACCACATGCTGGCAATACTGTAAAGCAGTCAATACTACATAATATTTTCACTTATTCATTCAAAATCTTCATAAAAGAAGCGTTTAAGCATGTCAGGGAGATCGTGTGTAACTGATTCAAGCTATTTTTGCTTTGTGTATGATGAATATTTGGATAGAAAAAAAAAAAGAATATGCAATACCAGAATCATTAAAATATGCGTATTTACATTATTTTGGTTTTGCAGTCAGAAACTTGGACAAATTGTGGACACCGACAATGTTTTGCATATTCTTCATTCGCATTTAGATTTCTTTCCAAAAAAAAAACTAGGTGCAGTGAGTACGAAAAAGATTTAATGAAAATTGAAAGCATTTATCAAGAATTTTGAGAGAAAAGCATGAGGGGAGACTATTGCTGGACTCTAATACGTGAAACCAAACCAACAAAATACAAACGACGTTCAAATAACGCCATTCACTTTTGAAAATTCATTGATTTTTAAATAACTTAATGATTGTTTATGTAACAGCCGTACCTAAACAAGAGCGGAAGGCGGAACGTTTTCTTCTGCTTAGCTTTTACGCTGATATGCCATACCTAGATCATCAACGCTGTGCCACAAACAGTAGTGTTAACTTTTTTGTTTAATAAAACCGACATAAAAGAAATAAAAAGAAGAGAAAAAACCGCTAGATTGACAAAAAATAGCTAAATTGCCATTATTTATTAACAATAGCGGCCAATTTCACTATTAAAAGAGCTGCCAAAATCGAATTTTCTAATTGTAAGGCGTTGACGCCGCGCTATTTAGAGATGCTTCATACAAATTGTATGGGCATGAGAATTTTTGACAGCTAGAAAACGCTTTCCGCTCTTGTTTAGGTATGGCTGTAAGAAACGAATAAAAACATTTTTTTGTATCTCGAAAACCTGACGTGATAGAGAAAACCCTATTAAAGTATAAAGTGTGGTTAAAGGGCCGATGTTGAATGTGAACCACACCTAAACGTCAAGTTTTTTCTGCATTTCTTTTGACATTTCTCAATTTCAGACTAATTCAATTTGAACCATGGAAAGATACACAATCGAGCAACGCGTTAAAGTTATTCAGGCTTATTATGAATATGGGCGTTCAAATCAAAATGCATATCGTGCGTGGATTTGTCAATAAGCAGAATTTCCGCATTTGGGTGAATGATAATCCAAGAGTAAACCAATGCATCAACAACGAGTGACTGTTTGGTGCGGTTTATGGGCTGGCGGCATCACCGGGCCGTATTTTTTCCAAAATGAGTTACTGCGAATAGTGTTCGCTATCGTGAGATGATAACGAACTTTTTATGGCTCGAATTGGAAGATATGGATGTGAACGATATGTTGTTTCAACAGGACGGTGCCACTTGTCACACAGCTAACGAAACAATGGCCGTGCTATCTCACGTGGTGGCGATGTCAAGTGGCCGCCAAGATCATGTGATTTGACACCGTTGGACTTCTTTCTTTGGGGTTATTTGAAAAAAAAGGTGTACGTCGATAAGCCAGCAACAATTCAACAATTAATGGCATAGAACCTTAATTGTGCCTCAGCGTCATTGAAAATTTGGACCATCGGATGGAGGTGTGCCGCCGAGGTCGCGGCGGCCTTTTGGCCTATATTATCTTCTATATATAATTGAACCAAACAAATATTATCATAATAAAAAGAAATTACAATAATTTTCTAAATAATTTGTGTTTTATTCAAAATCAACAAAGGCCCTTTACTTTAAGACAATGGTGTTCACATGCATTTAAAGCCGGTTTAAGTTTAAAATATGTATATTTTATTTTGACTATTAGTATGGGCCAATATGTATTGCAGGTTTTCCAATTTTACAAAGTAAAAAAAAATAAGTTTGAACTGCGAGCATGTTTGAAAATTAAAAGTAAGAATTGTATCTAAAGCTGGCCACATACTCGTGATTTGTGCGAGCTCGACGTCTTGTTATTTGTTAATGGTGCTATGCGCGCACAAATCACATGAAATTGAAAAATAACTTGTGATTGGTTGGATGTGTTAGTGGGTTTGTGCCCGATTATTTTAAAATTTTTTTAATTTTATTGTACAACAGAGATCAGCAATGAATCGTTTTTTCGCTACTCATACTGACTCATGCAATTGTAAGTATAAGTGCGTAGAAATCATTTAAAGTAAACTACTCTGATTCACTCATACTCACAAGAGAAATATTTATGAGTGCGACGTCGACATTATACGCATACTCATAAATGACCTCAGCTTGATTTATAATTTCAAGAAAATACTTACAATACTCACAATGATTCAAATCATTTAGCTCATCCATTTACTATTTTAACACAACAGATAAAACACACAACTTAATAATCAGCGATGCCAGATAAATTTGCCGAAAAATCGTCCACTTCATACATGTAACTTTAATAAACTGTAATTGCCAAATCGTCAGTTTTCGGGGACAAATCTGGCAGCCTCGCATTTTGCTTCGCCTATACACATTGAGTTGAGTAGATTCTAAATCAACCACTACAAATGATGCTTAGTATGAGTACGATGAATAAAATGAAACTTTTGAGTGAATAAGAGTTTGAATCACATTGGAATAAGTATGAGTGCGTATAAGTACAAGAATTTATGAGTCATGATTTAGCTCTACTCACTTTTTCACTACTCATTGCTGGTCTCTGGTGTACAACGAACCGTCAAATTGAATCTATTGGGGCGTTGTTAAGCATATGCAAAATGTTTGTATTCTTCTTCAATTATATAAATGATCAAAAGTGCAATTGCATCATCCGCTTTACAATACATGTTTTCTTTTTGACGTTTTAGGTTATTGTGATTTGTTCGTCGTGTTTCGAGAAATATAACGCTAACAAATCACGCGCACAAATGACTAGTGTGTGGTCAGCAAAGCCCTGCAGGAATGCATTAGAATGCCGTTTTAAAACATTCGTTTGTTTTTCAACTCCTGATTGTCGATTGCATTTTGCTAACGAATCAAATTTTGTATTGTGAAAAACACATAAAGCACGAAAAGAATCTAAACACACAAATGCAAATGAATTTAAATTTGTGTGTTATAAACGACCAAATACGAAGTGTAAAGAATATACTCCACACGGAATATACTCCACAAAACAACGAAACAAACGAATAACACAAACTACACCAAATAACACGAATCCCACGAATTAAACGAATCACACCAAACAACAGTAACAAAATAGGTGATATGAATTATCTTATTTTTTTTATTTTTAGGTATGATTAGTAAATTTGTATTGAGCATAAAAACAAATGAAGATGCAAGATATTTTTATACAATTCCAGTAAAAAACGTGCTCCAAAAGGAGCAGGTTTTTTGTATGAATTCATACCTCAAATCGCTTCAAACCTGCTGAAAGGATGCCTGATTTTTGTATGGGGTGTTCCCGGTTTGGAGGACTATTTTCTGCTGACAATAAGCGCTTTTTTTAACATGCGAACAAAGCGCTCCTAGAGTGCTTTTTTAAGGGCTAACTATATAAACATATTCATTAATGTTTTGCCTTAACTTGTTTAAATGCCTTTTTTCAATCATTTTCGTAAACCATAATATATTTTTTTTTCGCTTACAAACCCTCTTTGCTGTCAGCACTAAAATAGCAGCTTTTTTGTATGTTTTATTCGTTATCATTTACTGCTTTAAAAGATCTCTCTAATTGAAGCGCTCGAATATGCGCTTTTTCTCTGTAGTGCTTCAAAATACCCACATTTTTTTACTGGGATGTTTAAGTTTTAATTTTAAATTATTTTATTCAAAAGTTACAAAAATATATTTCAAAATATTTAATTAAAAGTAAAAAAGAAATGAAAAGCTAAATAATGAGCAAAATGGCTTAAAATAAAAATTAATTTGTAGTTTAAAAATTTTAAAGAATTTTTTTTTTGTCATAAATGCAAATGCATTCGTGCAGGGCTTTAGTGGTCAGCTTAAGAAAACTCTATTAAAATCTTCTACATTCATGCTTTAATGACTGTTTCGTCAAAAAATTTAAATATTTGAAACAATATAATTTCTGTGCTGTCTGACGAGCACCTAAATTAATGAGCGTAAAAAAACAAACTGGTGGGTCTTCTAATTTTTTGCTGGAATGGACATCAGTGTTTTAAACCCACAAACAACATGTGTAAAACAGAGGGCTGGATTGGAGATATAGACGTTTTACCTTCAATAACAACAAAATATAAATGTCTGTTTATCTGGAGAACGGTGACAATAAAAGTTACATAGTTTGATAATCAATTGAAAAATTTTTCAAAAAGTAAGCTGAGTTATATATATATTGTATATATACATATATCTGGAGAACTGTGATAGTAAAAGTATCCAAATTTAGTCATTACACAAGATTTGCAGTAAATAAAATGTAACTTATTTTATTTTATTTTATTTTATTTTAAGCGAAGCGCACTGGGTTGACACAGTTAATAATAAAACGTGCAAATAGCAAACAATTTGCGGTTTTCTTCAATATGAACCTCGTGTGCCGAGTTTTGTAGATTTTCAGTTATTGATAGCGTCATTATTAATCATTGTTTTTATAAATCTAAATAAGTATATTTAAATTGTGTTTTATTTTTTTGAACAGAACTTGTTACTTTAAATTTTTTGTATGGTTTTTAGTTATAGTAAAGTTATATAAAAAAAATACAAACGTTTAATAATAGTTCAAATGCACATAGGTTCTTTTTGCCGATCACATTTTACAATTCCGAATTTCTTTCGTAGAAGGTGATTGAATTAATCCCTTTTTTTTGAGTTTGTTAATTTTTGGCACATGCAGGTTTGATTTTAGTATCAATATTAACACACTTTATTTACAAATATTATTTTCTACACTTTTAAAGGAAATGTTGTAAAGTTTATGATATTGCTGGGGAAGGAAGAAAAAATGCTCCCTTTCTTTTCATTTCTTTTTTGTTAAGTAATATGTTTTTTTTAATTCTATATTTATTTGTTTAATTAATTATTTTATTCAACGTGGTTTTACCGTAAATAAGTCTGTTGTATTTAAGTTTTAAAACAGAATAATAATTTGATTATTGCTCAGCTTATTTGCTTCGTCTTTTTAAAAATTGCCGAGATTAATTGTTTCTTATTAAGCAAATTAATGAGAATTAAAACTACAGAGTGCTAATTATATTAAGTTCACTCTGGGGATTTTATGATTTACAGAACATACATAGTTAATTTTTCATTATAAATGTATATAATTTTTTCGTAGGACTTAACGTTTTTGGAAAAATTCTTAATTCTTAAAAATTGTAACGTGCAGTTTGCAAACTAGCGTCACAGAGTGGGAGATTTTGGATAAAAATGCAATGATCAATTTACTCAAAAACCTTTAGACCTCCTAAAAAATTACAAGCATTTTTTTGTAATAAAAAATAATTAAATGCAAAATAATTAAGAGGTTCTTAAGAAGCAATTTCAAAACATTTCTTAACGGCACCATTCATCAAAAATACAGGAAAATCAGGCAACGAATGACTTTAAGCCAAGAGGCATGAACAACAATTTTGCATGTTTAAAGTGAAGCTTCAAAGCCACAAAAAATATATACATTTATATTGAATCATTAGTGGCTATGAAAAATGCGATAATCCGCAGCTCCAAAAATCGTATATAAAGCCCTGCCAACCAGCTGAATCAAAGTCCACATCTTTTATACTTCAAGAAATTTATCTTTCGTATACTAAGATCACTGTATACAGAGAGAAAGTAAAACATAATTAGAGATTCTTATCATTAGAGTAGTTTCTTTATTAAGAATATTGACAGCAGTTCCGGAAAATCGGTGAACCAAAATTTTGATTTAGCATTTCTTTTGAAAAACAATTATATTGGTTAAAATTAAAGAAGTAGCAAAAAAAAAAAAAAAATATATATAAAGTTTTTGTAGCTTAGCAGCACCTTGTCAAAGGCAGAAGTTCTAAAGTTTTATGAAACAAGCAATTAAGGACTTAAAGCTAAAAGCTTCTCACCAGTATTCATTACTGAATCAATGCTTAAGTGGATATCTGCACTGAAAAAACTAATCAATCCATCCGTACTTAAAGCAAGCCGAAGCGTTGTCAATACACGCAGAGAAAAAATATGTTTGTAAAAATGTAACAATATATTGTTGTCGTACACAAATAATTGTTATTTTTATTTAATATCAACAATATTATAGTTACTGTAAACATATCAATGTTTATCGCAATTATGAATTTGAGTATTGTTGACCGAAAAATAATTATGTTTCTAACAACTTAATTATGATAACTTTCTAAACATATTATATTTCTCACAACCATATCATGTTATTTAATAGCCATAACATGATAACTTTCTATACATTTATCATATTATGTTAACGATGCAATCAAACTATTTTTACTCTTACCATATTATGTTAGCGCCATTTCCAAAATAATTTTGAAGCAGTTGTGTCGTTTTTTTTTTATTTGTGAGCGGTTAAACAATTTAAAGATAAAATTCCTTAAAAAAATAAGTTTAAAGAAATTAAAAAATTAAAATATTAGCGGAGTTCATTCAAGTGTTAGTGATGTAATAGTGCAAATGCAAAATATCATAGTTTTTTTGTAAAATCCAACAACAAAACACACAGAGATTTCGTTATATTTTATAAAAGTGCTACGATATTTCTGTGGTTTTCATGGGCAACCGCGTATGTCTTAAAACAAATTGTTCAGGAAAACCGAAAAACCATTCTAGACCAAACTATGGGCTAGGTTGCACATTTTAAACTTTGTCATTACGTTAAAAAATCGGAATTGATCCATTTTTTTTCAAAAAAATGTAAAGAGCGTTCAAAATTAGGCAATGTGGCATCAACATCTTAAAATCGAAAAAATGGACACACGCGGTTGCCCATGAAAACCACAGATTTTTCATTTGCTCTTTTGCAAGCCTTAAATTAAACTCCGCTATTTGATAAACATTAAGAAAAATTGTTAAAAGCCACAAAATAAAAAATCGATTCAAAAATATTAAAATTTATTTTGTATTTTTATGACAGCTATGAAAGGTGCTGTATCATAATATGATTGCTTCTAAATTTATTATGATTAACATGATGATAATATGATTACTTCTTAGCTTATTATGATTAACATGACAATAATATGATTAATTTCTTAGCTTATTATGATTAACATGACAGTAATTTGATTACTTCTTAACTTAGTATGATTAACAGAATAATAATATGACTAAGGGAAAAATATTATGATGTAATAATACGAGTATATTTAGTCATAATATGATTCCATAATAATCTTAATATGGTGACTACAATCATAATTCTTATCATAATATGTTGTTCTTAGAATATGTTTACCACAACCATGTTTTTTCTCTGCGTGTAGAATGATAAGTATGGATTTTCTTAAATTAAATACCGAACGCTTGATTCAAGAACGGATTATTCAAGTGCAAAAGACTTAACTTATCCATATTTAATCCCGAACTCATACTTAAAATAATCCGAAAACAGAATTGACACAATTAAAAGTGACATATAATTAATCTCAAACCGTGCTTGATTCAAGAATTTCTAAGACGGCTTAATCTCGATTTGTACTTGAAATAATCCGAAAGTGAGATTAGATTGATTTTAACCTTAACGCTTACCCCACAGAACCAGAGAGAATATTTTAATTTTACTTACCCGTTACACATATTTATTTCACTTTTGTTTACCGCCCTGTGTTTACAGAAGAATTCTTAATTAAAAGACACCAGCAGTTTGCCCAATATGGTTAACGTAATCTTATACTTTAAAAATTTAAAATATTTAACTGAATAATTAAAAAAAAGAATATGGGAATTATTGCGTCTTATTTTACTTTTTAAACATGAAAATAATCTATATTTTTCTGATAGTTTTAAGTTCTTTTAAGTGTTATCCGTATTTAAATTTTTGAGTACGACTCATACCAAAGTAAGAAGAAGAAATAATTTCTGTATAACAATGTTTCTATATAAAGAAGTGATTTTCTGGTTCCACGGAGATTAATTTTGTGGAAGTTTGAATGTTAATATATTCTGGGTCTTTGGGTAATTCAAAGACGGTTTAGCCATGTATGTCTCTCTGTCTATTAACAACACACTCTTTTCCGAATCGAAAGTCTCAACAGAAAAAAACAATTGTCTGTTAAGCAGTTTGGGATCGAAATTTAGCACAATCGGTTTAGTAGGAATAGAGTTACACAGAAAAAAATAGAAAATCGACTTTCATTAAACAATTCGTTCAGAGAATTATATTTTTTTTTGTGCTAATTTTGCCCCTGCAAACAAATTAACGGAATTTGTAATTTCAAGTCATGCTTCACAAATTTATTCAATTAAAAAATTAATTGTATAAACTAAAAAATACACAGCACATGCACAAACATTAAAATTAATTTGTTTTGATTAAAAAAAGTTATTGCAGCAAACAAAAAATTAATGTATACCAATTAATTATTTAATTGAACAATTTTTGTTAAAATTCTATTCTGTGTCTGAACCCAAGTGTGAAATTTAATGCATATATTTCAATTATATTTTGTACAAATTTGTCTTATACGACAGGAAATCATAATACATAATTTCGTAAAGATCGGTCTACAATTAACCATATGCAACATATCGTCAGCTTAAATGCAAACGAACGTAACTACACTTAATTTTTTTTTCAGGAAAAGCACAAAACATTGCAAAATCAATAATAATAAATTATTCTTAGAGTTTGTATTTTTTTTAAAAAGTCGCCATTTTTTATCGCAGGGGTCTAAAAATTTGCGTCAGCATGTAAAGGGTGGTTAAATTTTAAGGGCCGATGTTGAATTTTAATAAAACACAAATTATTTAGGAAGTCATTTCTTTTTATTATGATAATATTGGTATGGATCAATTATGTATGGAACAAAATATCGGCAAAAATGGCACCCGTGACCTTGGCGGCACACCTCCGTCCGATGGTCCAAATTTTCGATGATGTTGAGGCATAATTGAGGTTCTTTGCTGTAAATGTGCCAAATTATCTCATCCTTTAGCTCTTGAATTGTCAACGTACACCTTTTCTTTCAAATAACCCCAAAGAAAGAAGTTCAACGGTGTCAAATCACATGATATTAGCGGCCAATTGACATCGCCACCACGTGAGATAACACGGCCATTGAATTTTTAACGCAAAATAGCCATTGTTTTGGTAGCTGTGTGGAAAGTGGCAACGCCCTGTTGAACCCACATATCGTGCACATTCATATCTTCCAATTCGAGCCATAACAAGTTCGTTATCATCTCACGATAGCGAACACCATTCACAGTAACTGCCTGACCGGCCTTATTTTGGAAAAAATACGGCCCGATGATGTCGCCAGCCCATTAATAACATTAATAACTTTAAAGCGTTGCTCGATTTTGTATCTTTCCATGGTTAAAATTGTGTTGGTCTAAAATTGAGAAATGTCAAATGAAATGCAGAATAAGCTTGACGTTTAGGTGTGGTTCATATTCAACATTGGCCCTTAAAATTTAACCACCCTTAAGTTTGATAAAACGAATCACAATCAATTAAAAACTCCATTTTGAAGTTTTGTGTAGTAGGTTCCTTTCGAAAAACACTTTGTACACCTTAAACCTTAATAAATGATGCTTATTGTAGTAAAATTTGGTGAGTAATAGTTTCTTAAGATTATAAATCACTCTGTCAAATTTCGTTAAGATCGGTCCATAATTTGCCATAGGCTCCACATAGAACTCACTCTAGGAAAACACTTTTTATTTAGTACGCCTTTTTCCGTAAGGAATAAAGTAGGGAAATTGGCATTGCATTGCATTTCATATCTATTTACACATTTTTTTTTCAATTATTTTATACAACTATCTAATTGCAAAATTTTCAAAACTTATTAACCCCCTAATCTTGTAAAACATTTCACCTAATCCAAATTTTAATATTTCAATTAGGCTAAAGTTCATCAAGTTTAATTTTTATTAAATGTTTTTTATGAAGAAAGGAATTTTACAACATGAACATTAATTAAAATTGTTATTGATAATTTTTCATTCTGGACTCCAGCTGGGGCTCGAACCCAGGCTTTTATGGACAGGTTACCCTTACATGTTTCGATTGCAACTACTCAATCTCTTCAGAGGGGTTTGCCGTTTAACACTTTTAGCCATCGACGTCAAACATCAATCTTTAAACCAAATTGTATTTAACCTTTGGCTTTGCAAATTTCGATCTACCAAAAAATTTATGGGACAAATTTATCAACGCAAATTGAAGAGATTCACAAAATAACCCCCTTAATTTTGTTTTTCATTTCGTATCAAAGTGAGTTAAAATTTTTAACTTAAAAACAATTAAATTGATTCCTAAAAAGATTTTATAACTTCAATTAAAAGTCGAATCACTGTGCACTCTATCCTCTAACATCTCTCTCTTTTTCTCTTTAGCAGTCGCTGGTAAAGCATATAAAATGTTTGACCATGCACCAGTTATTAATAAACGTGTTCAAATGCACCTCCCGTTGTTTTAGTTTCGACAGGATGTTTATTATTTAGCTCGTTGCACAGAAACATGACGTACATACTGGCCAATATGATAAGCATTGTAGCTGGTTGTGTAATTTAATAAAATTTCATTTAACGAAATAAAAATATAGACAAAATAACTTTTACTCGTACTTTTTTTCATTTAGCAGTAGTTTTTCCGGCACGTGCTGAAGGTTAAATATTGTATTCAACTTCTTTGTTTTTTTTTTTTGTAATATGATAAACTTTATTAAATTTTCATTTAAAAATAAATTCGTTAAACTTTAAAAAATAGTTAGTTTACTTTTTTTGATTCAGGCATGTTTAATTAAAAAAGTTATCGGACATTGAATGGCAAATTATTAAAAACTGATCAGTTGCTTATAAAGAGTTTGTTTTAGTTGTGAAGGCATATTTTTTAGGACTTACGAAAGCAGCTACAAATATATATACATTGGGGTAAAAATGGTTTCCATATGGGCATTTCCATGAGAATGTCAACCACAACTCAAAAAATGAAAACCCTAAAAACTTTTTTTTCAAATATGACAGAAAGAAAAAAAAAACAACCAAACTATTTTACTATAGAGAGGTACTTATAGTTTCCCTACAAGAAATGAATGAGCGAGTAGTCACATTTTTCATTTTGGTGTTAAGAAAATGATAAAAAGAAATGACCGAAATAAAGTTCTCGGTCACATTCGGTCATTTCTTTCTATCATTTCCTTAACACCAAAATGAAAAATGTGACTACTCGCTTATTCATTTCTTGTAGGGTTATTACAATATTTTAAAAGGAAAAAAAAAAGTTTAAACTGACTTTCTCTTTGATTAATTTTTATTAGCTGCAATAAACAATTTTATGCCGATTAAATACACATACTTGTTACATTGGAATTATACTTTAAAATTAATGTTTGAGCAGCAATGAACAAGATCCATGAGGAAAGACCAAATATTTAGTTCGATTAGAGGTATATTTTTTGGTTTGTTTTGGATGCTGTTCTAAAGTCACGTACGTGGTGCAAAAACATCATTGGTCTTTGTCATTTGTATTTGATCGGTCTTAGGTGTTGCAAAATTAAAGTTCAAAGCAAGATATTTGTTGCAAAAAAATATTGATTGGATTTTTTTTTTAAATTTAAAATAAAAATGTTATAAGCTTTTAAAGGCTGTCACGTACGATATTGTAAGTACTAAAACGCAACTAAATGTATCATCTTATTATGTTGGTATTTAGTTAAAATTTGGTCCAAACTTATTTTATTGCAATCAAAATCAACTAACAAAATATTATTAAAATCGGTCCAAATTTCACCATAGCCCAAATACAAATACTACTCCCGAAAATAGCTTTTAAGGCCATAGCTTCCTTAAAAATGTTTGTATTGACATAAAGATTGTCTACAATAACTTTAATACAACGATAGGTACTATGTTATGATAAAAAGTAGTGCTGGTAGATCCAAAATTAACCATATTTGCATATAAATCCCTTTCCTTAAATCGGTTAGAGCCAATCAAATCTCATATATTTACATAGATAAAGATATCTTAATAATATTGGGCACAAATACATTTTATATAATTCTTAACCTCACAGCATAATTCTGTTCTAGCGATTATGATGGGTTAAATATTTAAAATATTATGGTGTAGGGTATCCGAAATCAAGTTTTCTGTCATTTCTTTTAATCATTTTATTAACACCAAGTCCTATTATTTGCAGGGTATTTTTTTTAAAGCGCAACAAGCAACATTAACAACATACAGAACTACTGTACTTTTTAAGAAATGATAAAAAATTTTTGTTTTTTTACCAAAGCAATAATTGGCGAACGAAGCTAAACATGGTATGAATGGCAAAGCCAATACGCTGTGCATGACTTGAATGCATTTTAAAATAACACCGATGTGTGTGGCTGAGAAAGTTTGATTGCATGAACACAAATGAGTGTATTTGATGTTGTTGATTTAATGCGAATTTTTTGCAATCGCACAAAGCCGTTCTCTGTTTGAGATACTTCTACAACACTTCGTTAGATGCTTATATTAATCGAAGAGGAAATCGTTTGAGATTATCTAACGAGTCCTTCAGAAAGCAGACTAAGAATCGTTTAGGTCCCATATATGGACTATCTTGCCACTCGTGAAATACTAAACTGAGCTACCTAAATAAGAGCGTCAAGATTCTTTGTAAATGTAAATTTAAAATTTTCGTATAATTTATAAGAAAACACCTTTAAATCGCGCAACCCGGTTGGAACATCTTATTTGACAGATCCTTAGGTCGGCCTGTTTTATTGAAAATGTATAAACAATAGAATTTAAAAAAAAAACGCTTTTATTAATTAAAGTCGCTCAGTAATCGTTATATGACTCATACAGAGAGTCGCAAAAGATTAATTCAATGATGGTTGGACGAAAGATAAACAAAGCGTAACATTGTTGTATTTGTTCTCTTGAAATAATCATTAAATGATTGTTTTTGGATTTGCATGATAAATATTCCAAGATTAAAAGACGAGCGTGTGAGAAAGTTAAAAAAAAAAAATATAATAAATAAAAAACATGTAGATGGTTTTATATTGTAACTCGTTAGATAATCATCAGGTGATTCTTTAAGGAGTTGTATATTAAACACAATCGTTTAACAAACAGCCTATGCCAGCTGGGGTGTTTCTTCTGCCATTTTGTATTGTTTCTCTGACAATGGCATAAAATTACTTTTGAACTGAATTGAAAGGTACTTTAGCATGCAGTATGTGTGACAAACTTGAACGTGTAACTTCAGCTTTTATAAAATAAAAAAATTTTCTAAAAATTTAAATAAACAAAGCTAACATAGGAAAAATGCAAACAGAAGGATAAAAACATTGTACGACTTTAAATCTAAATGTAAATTAAGAAAATCCGACAAAAGGTTTCATGTCTTAGCCTTTCTTTTATATTCAGCTGAGAAAAAGGAGGAACCCTTTGTTGTGAGTATTGAAAGTACAATGTATATAATTATTAGAGTTGTCAATTATTCGCCTTTTAACTTTGTTCGAATAATTCAAATAATTGTTTTTGTTCGTTCGATCAAACGATTAAATCTAAAAATGATTCTATTTGATGAGACTATTTCTGCAAAAATAGTCTACAACTATGGAAAATCTTTGATTTTCTTCTTTATTTTTTCTCAAATCCGCTTTGACTTCTTCTATTTTTGATGCGTTATATATATCGTTGTATTACTTCAAAACATCGTAAAACCCACACACAGAAAACAAATTGCTTGGAAAACGGTTGCAGTAATAAAATATTGATCAGGAAATATAATTTATTATTGCAACTATTAAAAATGTGTAACTCTAACTGATTTTTGATACTAATGATTACACAGTACAACAGCCAATCTGGGGGGTGAGAAATTCCAAGTCAGGTTGATGGTACTAGGTCAGTATAGTAAAACCCTCAAAGGGTTTTGCGTTCGTATGTGTCAGTTTTTTTTATGACATTTTAAATTTTTTCCTTATTTTGATGTTTTTTCGCTTAGTTGTAACATTTTGGCAAAAACGTAGTTTCCCAGTAAAAAATTTTAAGGTTTTCGGAAGCAAGAAAAGTACAAGAGCGCTGATATATGCGCTTTCTATTATATACTACTTAGAAGCAATAGGGAAGCGAAAACCATTGAAGTCAATTTTTAATATAAGTAAATGAAAATTATTTAATAGCTTCGCATAATCCCTTATAAGTAAGCAGGATGTAAGGGAGTAGTTGAAATGATTATTTAAAAGAAAAAATATACGACCAAAGTTCAAAGTGCTTCTGTTAATCCCTTACATTGAAGCACGTTGTATTGCAATGATTTCAAAATGTGTTTACGATTATTCCCGACATGTAATCGAAAACAAGAGATGCTTAAAATAACTTCTTTTTTATTACGCAATCAGTCAGCAAATTGTTTTTGAGCAGAGAGAACGCAAGCAAATTTTTGTGTGGTCAATTACTAGATTTGTTGTTGTTTTCTTTTTAATTTGCGTACAGTTTCGTTCTATTTTAAAAATTACATATTAACTGTGTTGTGTGTTTGTTTTGCTTTTTGTTCTTTTGCATAAGTTTTTGTGATGCGCTTCTTGTATACAGTATAGAAGCAATTAATCAAAGGTATGAAAGCTGCGGTTTTTGGATGATATTCCTTCACGGAATAATGTAAGCCATGAAAAACGCAGTGATTTTACAAAAAAGTAGTGCTTCCAAGTGGGAATTCGCCATATAAAAATCATGCCTCTTGTAAGCAGGTTTGTAAGGGGGAATTGTGCTTCTCTCCCTTACAAACCTGCTTACCAGTAAGCACCGTTTTTTACTGGGTTAACATAACTCGAGAACCACTTGTCCGATTTTGATGAAACAAATTTAGAAAAATTAATATCTAATTTCTCTAATCTGTTTCTATACCGTTTTCCTATATGTGCAACACTTTCGAAGTTAAAAATGAATGTATGAAGAAAAAAATATTTTTTGCCCAAAAAATTAAAATTTTTTATTTTTAATTCATAAAAAATCCAAAACAGTAAAAAAAAGTTTCAAGTCCTATTACTTTCCCGTGAAGTCGCATAACCTATGAAATAAATGAGACATAAATCATGAAAATCGATGAACGCGTTTCGCTTTTATTAACAATTAAGTGAAGGTATGCATTTCAGAAATTTGCTCGAGATATGCACAAAATTCTTTGCAAAAACATTTATGATTCTTAGAATTCAAAAAAAAAAAGTAATAAACAAAAGGTTATTTGATATTTATGATTGCGGTAGCAAAGTAATAAGCGGTAATAAATGTGCGTGGACAATTGAAAGGAAAAAAAGAAAGTGCACTTTTTTAATTATTTGGGGTTTTCCGTTGGCTACCTGTATGATTTTTTTTACAGAAATTCCACCCACATCTATTAGCGAACGTACCTGTCAGTAAAATATTGAAAAATACGTAGTATTTATAGGTGTTCATTTATCGATTTTTGTCATTCAACAAGTGCCGACGAACGCGAACAGTAAAAGTGATTTTTCTCCAGTTTTTTAAAAGAGAACAGAATATGGAACTGTGCAAGCCAGATATAAATAGCTTTTGCTACTGCTGTGGTCAATATGTCTCAGCACATAAAAAAAGGGGAAATTTCAGTACTAATTTTGTTCAAACATACGAGATGTACTTCAACCAAAATGTTATAGTGAACGAAAATTGGGTACCAAATATAGTGTGTAAAAGCTGCTACAACCGTCTAATGGATTGGAAAAATAGAAGACGTGAAAGTATGCCATTCGGTATCCCAATGACTTGGACTAATCCTGGCGAAGGCCACAATCCATTGAACTGCTATGCATGTGCGAATAAAGGAGCCGCAAAAAGGATAAGAAAATCGTATAATTACGTTGGTGTTGCAAGTGCCGCAGCACCATTGCCTCATTCGGACCACATTCCTGTGCCAAAAGCTTCTAGCCCAGATATTTTCTCTTCTACGACTGCTCCGACATATCATGCACGTGATGATCCCCCATATGAGCCATCAGTATCCAATGAGCCAATTTTAATAAATCAAAATAAGCTTGATTCAATTGTTGCCAAGTTGGAATTAAAACAGCATAAATCGGAAGAGCTGGCTTCCATTTTGAAAACAAACAATTTGTTGGAACCCGGTGTGAAAGTCACAGCTTATCGAAGTCGTCAGGCATATTGCCCGGATGTAGGAAAATTGATGGACGCAATGGAAATAAAATATGAAGCAGATGACTGGAGATTATTTATTGACAGTTCAAAACTCAGCTTGAAGGCGGTTTAACTGCATAAGACCAATAAAAAACCTTCAGTTCCAATCGCCTATAATAGTACAGAAACGAAAGAAACATATGATGCACTGGAAAATATTTTAAAAATGGTTAACTACGCCAAACATATGTGGCGCATATGCTGCGATTTAAAAGTTGTAGCAATGCTTTGCGGTCTTCAAAGCGGCTATATAAAATATATGTGCTTTTTGTGCGATTGGGACACACGATTTTCCGGTGACCAATATGCATGCCACGGATGGAAACTCAGAGAGCACAGCAGGTTACAAACGGCCAATATTAGTCGTGAGCCTCTAGTGCCGAAGGAGAAGATATTGCTGCCTCCACTGCATATTAAACTTGGAATTGTTAAGAATTTTATCAAAACTGTCGCCAAAAGAGATGAAGTTTTCTTGTGTTTGAAACTAATTTACCCGAGACGTAGCGAAAGTAAAATTAAAGAAGGTAAGTTATAATATCACATTCATTTCCCATGATTTTCCATCTTAACAAATTAATTTTTTCCAATCAGGCGTACTAAATGGTCCAGATATACGAAAGCTGAATGCGTCACTTTTAGCATTCAACAATATTTTGATTGACGCTGAATTGAATTCATGGCAGGCAATCAAAGAAGTAATAGAAGGCTTGTTGGGAAAGCATCGTTCTAACAACTACGATGTTTCTGTCGCAAGGATGTTAAGAGCATTCTCGGAAATTGGTGTCCACATGTCCTTGAAAATCCATTATTTACACCATCATCTGGACTACTTCAGCAAACAATTGGCTACCGAATCTGATGAACAAGGTGAACGCAATCATCAAGTTGCTATGCCATTTGAAATGAGGTAATACTGATTTTTTATTTTTTCAAACTCATTTTAATAAAACAAAAACTTACAGGCAAAAAGTCGCCGAGTGCAATAATTGCGGAAATTTGCTGGTGGAGTAAGCTTGTGTGGCAACACAAGGATGATCTTGATGATAAAGAATTTTCAGGAGATGCAGAAGGGCCAACAGTGGAGTCACACATTGACATTATGTGTGGTTCAGAAACTGATGATAGCGATGAATGCGATGCCACTAGTCCCGAACAACCACCATCGAAAAAGTCTAGGCAATATTTATTAAAATAAATAAAAATAAATAAATGACATAAAAATAAAAAATTATAAAAATGTTTACTTAATTTTTTTAGTAGTTTATGGCCAGAAGTCTGGAGTTATTAGGGAAAATTTATAAAAAAGGCGATAAATTACACTTTTTTGAATAAAAACAAATATCAATATTCTTGTCAAAATGGGATACCTTCACTTAATTGTAAATAAAAGCAGAACGCGTTAATCGATTTCTATGATCTATGTCGCATTTTGTTTTTAGGTAATGTGACTTTACATGAAATTAATAACACTTGATCCTTTTTCCGTTTTGGATTTTTTATGAATTTAAAAAAAAAAAAATTTTAATTTTTAGGCAAAAAAATATTTTTTTTTTCTCCACAAATTTATTTTTACCGGCAAAACTGTTGATTATAAAGAAAAACGTTGTATGAACGGATTAAAGAAATTGTAATTCTAAATGTTTTTGAGTTTGTTTTAGCAAAATCAGACAAGTGGTTCTCGAGTTATGTTAAACTACGTTTTTGCCAAAATGTTACAACTAAGCGAAAAAACATCAAGATAAGGAAAAAATTTAAAATGTCATAAAAAAAACTGACACATACGAACGCCAAACCCTTTGAGGGTTTTACTATACTGACCTAGTACCATCACCCTGACTTAGAATTTCTCACCCCCCAGACAATAATCCCAAAAATGTTCCATAGTGTTATTAAAGCGTAGTTTTAAATGAAATGTGAGTCCTTCAATACTTTTATTAGTTATGATAACTAATTTTATTTAATACTAAAAATTAGTACGAATAGTGTCAATCACAACCAAATTTATTGAAGTGCAATACTGAATATTGGTTATTACAATTAATACTTTGCTTTTGTCAATAAATTTTATAATATAATTGCTTATTCATTTACGGCAGCTAATTATTGATTGTTAGTATGGTTTCAATTCGTGTAGAACAAATGAAAATATAATTAATTGGTATTCACAACCAAAAAACAGCTATATGTCCCAATTGTTTATTGTGAGTACTAAACTAATTATAAGCTGAATTTTCTGTCAAAAGTAAAAAACAAATTATTTAATAATATAAGTTTTAATATCATATTTAAAAAATATTTGGTCCGATCAGCATTGTACATATGGGCTAACTCTCCAGCACGCTCTATAGACTCCAATATATCACTAGTCCCGCCAAAGTCATATTCCACCTTCTGAGCTTATTCATCAAATCCATTTTGGACTCGGCGGCTATAGGTGCTAACGAGGGGTGAGTCATCTTATTACTCCTTTACCGGTGATTTTACCACAATATTCAGCTACGGGGTAGCTTGGAATTTGAGCGAGGATAGGCCACCTATTGCTTCCTGCTTCATTTGGATTTCTTAAAGGCGCTGTGTTTCAAGCTCGTCATGTTCACCAGTTATGAATTTAGCCCAATGCTTTCTTACTTCCTCAACACTGCCCGCTTGGTCTTATTGGTACTCTTTTAGGTTTTTAAGGGAGTAGGTCCACAATGTTCTCAACATTGTCTGTGTTGGTCGGATAAATAATGTATGTATGTATTTTATAACACTAAATAATCACCCTTTTCGTGGTTGGCGAGTTTAAAATACGCTTGCGACTGTTTGGTAATAGAATTAAAGAAGCAAGTTCACGTTCTCTTTAATCTATTACCAAAAGTTCGCCAAACACGATAAGTGGGAATAAAAAAACGGTACATAAATAATAAATAAACACACAAAAAATGGAGGTTATTGGAATTATTTTGATTTTTTTATGTATAAATCGGGAAAATGGTTAATGCAACCGATGGGAAAAAGATATTAGTTAAGTCAATCAAATCTTTTGTTATGAACACCAATTATGTGTTAATTCCGTTGCATCTATCATATATTCGGGTATAACCATATTTTTGTTTTCTAAAAACAATACTAACAACCAACCATATCTGTGGTTATAACAGATAGTGTACTAAAATTCAAATGTTGCTATCAAAAATATTATGCTAAGAATCGAAATTTTCAGTAATTGTAACCGAATTGTGTGATAGTACATGCAACCGACGAAATTCGATTGGCGCCAAATTCGGTTGTGATCACGAATCTGTTTTCTCTGTGCATAAATCTTAAATAATCCGGTATTATTTTGGTTTTTCAAAAAGCGCTTGTTTACCTTTTTGTTAATTTTTATGTTTTTCACCCAAGAGTGAAAAATCTCCTGTTTTGAAAATTTTTTAACGTTTGATTTATACAAAATTGTTTGTCAAATATTTGTTAAAAAAGAACATAAAATACATTTTGAAATCCTATGAGTCCTTAACACGGTTTTTGCTTACTAAACATTGAGATTAATTACAATCAGGTCTATGGCATGGGCAAATGAGAATCCATCAGTGATTGTTGAAAAGCCGAAACATCCACAAAGAGTGACTGTTTGGTGGGGTTTATTGGCTTGCGGCGTCCTCGGTCCGTACTTTTCTGAAAATGAGGTCGGTCAAGCAGTTACAGTGAATGGTGTTCCCTATCGCGAGATGATAACGAAGAGCACGTTCCGATAAAAAATAATTATATTTTTTTTTGTGACTATTATTTTTGTGGAGTATTAGACTATTTGTTGGTCCATATCTACTTCATTGATATATATGTATATATAAACATTTCAAAAAACTGATGCAGCACAGTGATTCATTTACGAACATGCCCGGACTTCTTGTAGCCGGAAATGGCATGGAAGATATGTGGTTCCAACCAAGTATTTTTGTTCAAAAATAATAAAAAATATTAAGATAATTCTCAGAAAACTCTTAGTTTTATAAACAATTAACATCGTGCGTTTTGGTTTGACCACCCTTTATAAATTCACTAAAAACTTATAATGCCCGTAATTTTAACAACGTAATTTCAACAAATAGATATCTAGCTGTGTATAGGTATTTATTATTTTCATAATTTTAAAACGTAAATCTGACCCACAGGCAAAAGTGTAATGTATTTTACACCACCGATTTTCGATAGTTAATTAACGTAGGCAAAATTAACGGTTAAATTACCAAAATAGTGGTACCGGATAGGTACAGATAACTGTTAGGTACGAACACGACTAGATATCCCTTTGTAGAAATTACGGGCATAAGAATAAATCAAATTCTAAGCTTTTAATTAACTTATTTTTTAATAACAACAATTGTTCAAATAATCGACATTAATTAAAATTATTCGAACAAGAGTTTTGTTTTGTTTGATCGATTAATCGAATTATTCTTAATCGGTTGACAGCTCTAATAATTATGTATGAACAAACATACACACAGAAAACAAATTGGTTGGAAAACGGTTGCAGTAATAAAATATTTCCCCTGCGGGAAATTAGTGTCAATTGGTCCCACAGACTGGTCCTGGGAGTTGTGAAAATAGAACAGGTTCAAAAAGAGAGAACTCATGACCAGTGAAAGGAGGACCAATCATGTAAGTGGTTTATGTAGAACAAAAAGGTAGAAAGTGTAATGAATTACAGTACAGTCTTCACCGGTGGTGTGATGCATTTTTTTGGAAGTTTCTAAAATTTGACTATTGAATTTAATTCTAGGACTTGTTTTATTGAAATAATACTACATCGTATTGAAATAATACTACATTTTAGTAACTGTCACTAAGCATGTCCATTGAGAATAGATTTGTGACTGGTCAAATGGTGTCAATTGACCCCCTCCAATGACAACCCCATGTAAAAGTGATAGGTCTTATTCATATAAAGTGTTAAAACTAGCACCTGTCTCTTCCACCAAAGACCTATCACGGGACTACTTTGGTGTCAGTTCGCTTCCCACCAGGGATAATATTAATGAATATTAAAACGTTATTCTAACTGAAATATGATTCTTTCAATTCATTTATTAGTTATGATAACTACTTTCAGTTAATACTAAAAATTAGTACGAAAAATGGCAATCACAGCTTAATATAATACAGTGCAATACTAAATATTGGTCGTTACAGTCAAAAATTTGCTTCTGTCAATAAATTTTGTAATATAAATGTATATTCATTTATTGCAGCTAATTATTGATTGTAAGTGTAGTTTCAATTCGGTTACAAGTCCGAATTGTTTACTGTGAGAACTAAATTAATTATTTTGATATACAACTGAAATTTCTGTCAAAATTTACAATGAAACTTGTGAACAAGGCGAATTCATCCCAGGTAATCTCGGTACTACAACAAGTACAACTCGTACAAAAACCACAAGCAATTTGTTTTTGTAAAATCATTGTACAATGTCAAAAACAGAAATAAAACAAAACAGAAACAAAGATAATAAAAGAGAATAAACAAAATTTTGACATCCAACAGTGATTTTAGCTAATATCAGCAGGGCTTTTAAGACCACCTGTAATAAATTCGCCTTGCCTGTGAATAAAAATATATGTAAATAAAAAAATAAATTTTAACAAATAGAAATTGGGAATTATTTCCTTCCGAAGGTAACTTTATATTATATTCAACATTTTTCATTTTTCGAATTTATTCTATGAGCTAAATTTCAGTTATGTATTTTATAAAGCTTTTTTTTAATAGTTCTATTCCTACAATTTTTCAGAAATGACTTTATACACTACCAGACTATTATATTGTATTTTCTTTTTACATTTTACCTTAGCCTTCCGTTGGAAAGCAATGAGGTATATTGAATGTACAGAAAAATTTACAATTATTAGACACCAGCAGAATGTAATGCATTTTCTGGCCCGCTACGGCCGTCGTCAGCATTCTTTGTGTCTCACTGGATAGTGTTACTTTATAAATTGAATGTATTTAACTCAACTATTTTAACAAAAAGAAATTGGGAATTATTTCCTTCCGAAGGTAACTTTATATTATATTCAACATTTTTCATTTTTCGAATTTATTCTGTGAGCTAAATTTCAGTTATGTATTTTATAAAGCTTTTTTGTAATAGTTCTAATCCTACAATTTTTCAGAAATGACTTTATACACTACCAGACTATTATATTGTATTTTCTTAAGGTAAAATGTAAAAAGAAAATACAATATAATAGTCTGGTAGTGTATAAAGTCATTTCTGAAAAATTGTAGGAATAGAACTATTACAAAAAAGCTTTATAAAATACATAACTGAAATTTAGCTCATAGAATAAATTCGAAAAATGAAAAATGTTGAATATAATATAAAGTTACCTTCGGAAGGAAATAATTCCCAATTTCTATTTGTTAAAATAGTTGAGTTAAATACATTCAATTTATAAAGTAACACTATCCAGTGAGACACAAAGAATGCTGAAGACGGCCGTAGCGGGCCAGAAAATGCATTACATTCTGCTGGTGTCTAATAATTGTAAATTTTTCTGTACATTCAATATACCTCATTGCTTTCCAACGGAAGGCTAAGGTAAAATGTAAAAAGAAAATACAATATAATAGTCTGGTAGTGTATAAAGTCATTTCTGAAAAATTGAAGGAATAGAACTATTACAAAAAAGCTTTATAAAATACATAACTGAAATTTAGCTCATAGAATAAATTCGAAAAATGAAAAATGTTGAATATAATATAAAGTTACCTTCGGAAGGAAATAATTCCCAATTTCTATTTGTTAAAATAGTTGAGTTAAATACATTCAATTTATAAAGTAACACTATCCAGTGAGACACAAAGAATGCTGAAGACGGCCGTAGCGGGCCAGAAAATGCATTACATTCTGCTGGTGTCTAATAATTGTAAATTTTTCTGTACATTCAATATACCTCATTGCTTTCCAACGGAAGGCTAAGGTAAAATGTAAAAAGAAAATACAATATAATAGTCTGGTAGTGTATAAAGTCATTTCTGAAAAATTGTAGGAATAGAACTATTACAAAAAAGCTTTATAAAATACATAACTGAAATTTAGCTCATAGAATAAATTCGAAAAATGAAAAATGTTGAATATAATATAAAGTTACCTTCGGAAGGAAATAATTCCCAATTTCTATTTGTTAAAATAGTTGAGTTAAATACATTCAATTTATAAAGTAACACTATCCAGTGAGACACAAAGAATGCTGACGACGGCCGTAGCGGGCCAGAAAATGCATTATATTCTGCTGGTGTCTAATAATTGTAAATTTTTCTGTACATTCAATATACCTCATTGCTTTCCAACGGAAGGCTAAGGTAAAATGTAAAAAGAAAATACAATATAATAGTCTGGTAGTGTATAAAGTCATTTCTGAAAAATTGTAGGAATAGAACTATTACAAAAAAGCTTTATAAAATACATAACTGAAATTTAGCTCATAGAATAAATTCGAAAAATGAAAAATGTTGAATATAATATAAAGTTACCTTCGGAAGGAAATAATTCCCAATTTCTATTTGTTAAAATAGTTGAGTTAAATACATTCAATTTATAAAGTAACACTATCCAGTGAGACACAAAGAATGCTGAAGACGGCCGTAGCGGGCCAGAAAATGCATTACATTCTGCTGGTGTCTAATAATTGTAAATTTTTCTGTACATTCAATATACCTCATTGCTTTCCAACGGAAGGCTAAGGTAAAATGTAAAAAGAAAATACAATATAATAGTCTGGTAGTGTATAAAGTCATTTCTGAAAAATTGAAGGAATAGAACTATTACAAAAAAGCTTTATAAAATACATAACTGAAATTTAGCTCATAGAATAAATTCGAAAAATGAAAAATGTTGAATATAATATAAAGTTACCTTCGGAAGGAAATAATTCCCAATTTCTATTTGTTAAAATAGTTGAGTTAAATACATTCAATTTATAAAGTAACACTATCCAGTGAGACACAAAGAATGCTGAAGACGGCCGTAGCGGGCCAGAAAATGCATTACATTCTGCTGGTGTCTAATAATTGTAAATTTTTCTGTACATTCAATATACCTCATTGCTTTCCAACGGAAGGCTAAGGTAAAATGTAAAAAGAAAATACAATATAATAGTCTGGTAGTGTATAAAGTCATTTCTGAAAAATTGTAGGAATAGAACTATTACAAAAAAGCTTTATAAAATACATAACTGAAATTTAGCTCATAGAATAAATTCGAAAAATGAAAAATGTTGAATATAATATAAAGTTACCTTCGGAAGGAAATAATTCCCAATTTCTATTTGTTAAAATAGTTGACTTAAATACATTCAATTTATAAAGTAACACTATCCAGTGAGACACAAAGAATGCTGACGACGGCCGTAGCGGGCCAGAAAATGCATTACATTCTGCTGGTGTCTAATAATTGTAAATTTTTCTGTACATTCAATATACCTCATTGCTTTCCAACGGAAGGCTAAGGTAAAATGTAAAAAGAAAATACAATATAATAGTCTGGTAGTGTATAAAGTCATTTCTGAAAAATTGTAGGAATAGAACTATTACAAAAAAGCTTTATAAAATACATAACTGAAATTTAGCTCATAGAATAAATTCGAAAAATGAAAAATGTTGAATATAATATAAAGTTACCTTCGGAAGGAAATAATTCCCAATTTCTATTTGTTAAAATAGTTGAGTTAAATACATTCAATTTATAAAGTAACACTATCCAGTGAGACACAAAGAATGCTGAAGACGGCCGTAGCGGGCCAGAAAATGCATTACATTCTGCTGGTGTCTAATAATTGTAAATTTTTCTGTACATTCAATATACCTCATTGCTTTCCAACGGAAGGCTAAGGTAAAATGTAAAAAGAAAATACAATATAATAGTCTGGTAGTGTATAAAGTCATTTCTGAAAAATTGAAGGAATAGAACTATTACAAAAAAGCTTTATAAAATACATAACTGAAATTTAGCTCATAGAATAAATTCGAAAAATGAAAAATGTTGAATATAATATAAAGTTACCTTCGGAAGGAAATAATTCCCAATTTCTATTTGTTAAAATAGTTGAGTTAAATACATTCAATTTATAAAGTAACACTATCCAGTGAGACACAAAGAATGCTGAAGACGGCCGTAGCGGGCCAGAAAATGCATTATATTCTGCTGGTGTCTAATAATTGTAAATTTTTCTGTACATTCAATATACCTCATTGCTTTCCAACGGAAGGCTAAGGTAAAATGTAAAAAGAAAATACAATAAAATAGTCTGGTAGTGTATAAAGTCATTTCTGAAAAATTGAAGGAATAGAACTATTACAAAAAAGCTTTATAAAATACATAACTGAAATTTTGCTCATAGAATAAATTCGAAAAATGAAAAATGTTGAATATAATATAAAGTTACCTTCGGAAGGAAATAATTCCCAATTTCTATTTGTTAAAATAGTTGAGTTAAATACATTCAATTTATAAAGTAACACTATCCAGTGAGACACAAAGAATGCTGAAGACGGCCGTAGCGGGCCAGAAAATGCATTACATTCTGCTGGTGTCTAATAATTGTAAATTTTTCTGTACATTCAATATACCTCATTGCTTTCCAACGGAAGGCTAAGGTAAAATGTAAAAAGAAAATACAATATAATAGTCTGGTAGTGTATAAAGTCATTTCTGAAAAATTGTAGGAATAGAACTATTACAAAAAAGCTTTATAAAATACATAACTGAAATTTAGCTCATAGAATAAATTCGAAAAATGAAAAATGTTGAATATAATATAAAGTTACCTTCGGAAGGAAATAATTCCCAATTTCTATTTGTTAAAATAGTTGAGTTAAATACATTCAATTTATAAAGTAACACTATCCAGTGAGACACAAAGAATGCTGACGACGGCCGTAGCGGGCCAGAAAATGCATTATATTCTGCTGGTGTCTAATAATTGTAAATTTTTCTGTACATTCAATATACCTCATTGCTTTCCAACGGAAGGCTAAGGTAAAATGTAAAAAGAAAATACAATATAATAGTCTGGTAGTGTATAAAGTCATTTCTGAAAAATTGTAGGAATAGAACTATTACAAAAAAGCTTTATAAAATACATAACTGAAATTTAGCTCATAGAATAAATTCGAAAAATGAAAAATGTTGAATATAATATAAAGTTACCTTCGGAAGGAAATAATTCCCAATTTCTATTTGTTAAAATAGTTGACTTAAATACATTCAATTTATAAAGTAACACTATCCAGTGAGACACAAAGAATGCTGACGACGGCCGTAGCGGGCCAGAATATGCATTACATTCTGCTGGTGTCTAATAATTGTAAATTTTTCTGTACATTCAATATACCTCATTGCTTTCCAACGGAAGGCTAAGGTAAAATGTAAAAAGAAAATACAATATAATAGTCTGGTAGTGTATAAAGTCATTTCTGAAAAATTGTAGGAATAGAACTATTACAAAAAAGCTTTATAAAATACATAACTGAAATTTAGCTCATAGAATAAATTCGAAAAATGAAAAATGTTGAATATAATATAAAGTTACCTTCGGAAGGAAATAATTCCCAATTTCTATTTGTTAAAATAGTTGAGTTAAATACATTCAATTTATAAAGTAACACTATCCAGTGAGACACAAAGAATGCTGACGACGGCCGTAGCGGGCCAGAAAATGCATTACATTCTGCTGGTGTCTAATAATTGTAAATTTTTCTGTACATTCAATATACCTCATTGCTTTCCAACGGAAGGCTAAGGTAAAATGTAAAAAGAAAATACAATATACATAATAGTCTGGTAGTGTATAAAGTCATTTCTGAAAAATTGTAGGAATAGAACTATTACAAAAAAGCTTTATAAAATACATAACTGAAATTTAGCTCATAGAATAAATTCGAAAAATGAAAAATGTTGAATATAATATAAAGTTACCTTCGGAAGGAAATAATTCCCAATTTCTATTTGTTAAAATAGTTGACTTAAATACATTCAATTTATAAAGTAACACTATCCAGTGAGACACAAAGAATGCTGACGACGGCCGTAGCGGGCCAGAAAATGCATTACATTCTGCTGGTGTCTAATAATTGTAAATTTTTCTGTACATTCAATATACCTCATTGCTTTCCAACGGAAGGCTAAGGTAAAATGTAAAAAGAAAATACAATATACATAATAGTCTGGTAGTGTATAAAGTCATTTCTGAAAAATTGTAGGAATAGAACTATTACAAAAAAGCTTTATAAAATACATAACTGAAATTTAGCTCATAGAATAAATTCGAAAAATGAAAAATGTTGAATATAATATAAAGTTACCTTCGGAAGGAAATAATTCCCAATTTCTATTTGTTAAAATAGTTGACTTAAATACATTCAATTTATAAAGTAACACTATCCAGTGAGACACAAAGAATGCTGACGACGGCCGTAGCGGGCCAGAAAATGCATTACATTCTGCTGGTGTCTAATAATTGTAAATTTTTCTGTACATTCAATATACCTCATTGCTTTCCAACGGAAGGCTAAGGTAAAATGTAAAAAGAAAATACAATATAATAGTCTGGTAGTGTATAAAGTCATTTCTGAAAAATTGTAGGAATAGAACTATTACAAAAAAGCTTTATAAAATACATAACTGAAATTTAGCTCATAGAATAAATTCGAAAAATGAAAAATGTTGAATATAATATAAAGTTACCTTCGGAAGGAAATAATTCCCAATTTCTATTTGTTAAAATAGTTGAGTTAAATACATTCAATTTATAAAGTAACACTATCCAGTGAGACACAAAGAATGCTGACGACGGCCGTAGCGGGCCAGAAAATGCATTACATTCTGCTGGTGTCTAATAATTGTAAATTTTTCTGTACATTCAATATACCTCATTGCTTTCCAACGGAAGGCTAAGGTAAAATGTAAAAAGAAAATACAATATAATAGTCTGGTAGTGTATAAAGTCATTTCTGAAAAATTGTAGGAATAGAACTATTACAAAAAAGCTTTATAAAATACATAACTGAAATTTAGCTCATAGAATAAATTCGAAAAATGAAAAATGTTGAATATAAAATAAATTTTAATTTCATAGCTAAAAAATATTTTTGTGGTCGGAAACTGTGCTTATTTAAAAGGGATAAGTAGTTTCCACGAACTTTTAAAAAAATAGTGATTGCATTAAGTTAGTATGTACGTCAAAATGACACAAAAAAAACGCCGAGACATCCCCACTTAATTTTAATCCCCAGAATATAATGGTATTCTCCATTTTAAAAGATAAGGTCAAAATTTCCTGGCTGCTTCTGGGGGTCACGACTAATAACACCAAAGGGTCGTGTTTTGTATGATACAATCTCTAAAATGAATTTAAATGTTGTCGCGAGCGGACAACCAACATATTGGCCTGCTGATCCGCAAAAAATTCCAGATGTCATCGATTTCGGCGTGGTTAAAAACATCCCTACAGAAACGATTCACGTTGAAGCTTCGTTAGAATTATCCTCTGATCACACACCTACAATAGTTACTATAACAAACACCAATAGAATTGTATCTGTCTCTGGCTACATAGCGACGTCAGCTTCACAAATAAATTGGTTAAAATATAAAAAATATCTCAGTACCCATTGCACAGAAAATATACCGCTTAGCACACCGGAAAATGTGGATCTCTCTATTGTCAATTTTGACAGTTATCTTAAACTAGCTGTTCAACATTCCAGCAAACCCGTCAAAAAAACCAATTATAATAAAATATATTTTACAGATGTCGAGCGCCTCTTGAATGAAAAAAGGAGAGTGCGAAGAGAATGGCAATTGCACAGATCCCCTTAACGTAAAAATGAATTAAAAGAGTGTACAAAAAGGCTAAGAAAATTACTGCAGACTCAGAAAACGGCTTCCGTAGAAAAATATCTTAAGGACTTGGATGCAACTCCACAATCAGGCTACTCATTATGGCGTGCAGCTAGAAAACTCAAAAGACCAGTTATCTCGAAACCACCATTAAGAAACCCGAATGGAAGTTGGGCAAGAAATGATAATGAAAAAGGAAACCTGTTTGTAAATCATTTGAAAAACGTATTTACCCCAAATATACCTGACGATATAGCGGAAGAGTTGCCGCCTGTTTATGTTAGAGCAGCTATCCCCCTAAGATTTGAGATAAGGGAAATATAAAGGGCTATTTGTGAATTAAACACCAAGAAGGCACCTGGTTTTGATAAGATCAGTAACAAAATGCTGTTGGAGCTACCTCGCATAGCAAAGAAAATTATTCATTATATTTTTAATGCTATTTAACGCCTTGAATACTACCCTCAAGAATGGAAGGTCTCCTTAATAACGATGATACCAAAGCCAGGAGAAGATCACACAAAAGTTGAGTCATATAGGCCTATTAGCTTATTATCTAATATATCAAAGCTGTTCGAGAAGCTCTTAGCATCAAAATTAACCCCAATTTTAAATGACAATGGGTGTATACCTAATCATCAATTCGGCTTCAGAAGAGAGCATAGCACAATTGAACAAACCCATCGGATAGTAAACGCCATAAGAAAAGCCTTTGAAGAAAGAAAATATTGCTCCGCTCTTTTCATTGATGTTTCTCAAGCTTTTGACAAAGTCTGGCATGTAGGCTTGTTACATAAATTGAAGCTAAACCTACCGGTTAATACACACAAGCTGTTAGAAAGCTACCTGGTCGGTCGAAAATTTATTATTAACGAAGGTGATTTTTTAAGTTCTCCTCAGCCAATTGAAGCTGGAGTCCCTCAGGGAAGCATCCTGGGCCCTCTTTTTTACCTTATATATACCTCGGATATACCAACAAACAATTTCACCCTAACCTCAACTTTTGCTGATGATACAGCTTTTCGAAGCGTACACGAGAACAGTCGTGAAGCAACTCGATACCTGCAGGATCATATATTTCAACTTGAACTGTGGTTAAAAAAATGGAGAATAAGGGTCAGTGAGCAAAAATGCGTACATATAACATTCACCTTGCGTCGGGAAACATGCCCCCCTATTAAGATCAATAATCAACTAGTGCCTCAACAATCGCATGTCAAATATCTCGGTATTCATCTAGATCGGCGTTTAACATGGAAATGCCATATAGAAGCAAAATTAACCCAAATGAAACTAAAAGCAATTCAAATTAACTGGCTTATTGGAAGAAATTCTGTTCTTAGTCTCGATTGCAAACTACTACTTTACAACGCTATTTTAAAGCCAATATGGTGCTACGGTATTCAACTATGGGGCACTGCCTCGGCCTCAAATATCGAAAAAATTCAAAGGCGCCAAAATAAACTTCTTCGAATAATTACAGCTGCCCCTTGGTATGTTTAAAACTCAAATATCCACAAGGATCTCAATGTGCCACTGGTAAGGACTATTATTACGAAGTATGCGGTAAAATATTTGAAAAGGCTAGAGTTGCACCCAAATCCACTAGCTCGAAATATTTTAAATGATAGCGGGCACTCTCGCTCAAGAAGAAGAGACACTGCAGCACTTACCCATTAAGATGAGCGATAAACACCTACATATGTGAACAGAACCCGTGATGAAGAAAATTTTTGTCTGGCACTGGCAGGACATAAAATAAAGCATTAGGTTAAGATTTGATTAATTATTGTTAGTTCAAATTTAATATATGAAGATTCAATAAATAAATAATGAAAAAAAAAAAAAAAAATCAAGAGGTATTCCATTTTAAAGTTTGTATTGTGTCGCAAGTTTTATTTATACTACACATAAATATATGGAAAAAGGCTTCGAAATAACATCTAACAATGATAGCTAAACTCTAACAATGATAGCCAACTATTTTCAGGTGGACACAATTCAATTAATTTCACTCTATGCCACTATTTAGTATAAATTTATCAATTATATGCATATATAAAATTGGATTAAATAGTCCCAGTAAAAAATTTTAAGGTTTTGGGAAGCAAGAAAAGTACAAGAGCGCTGATATATGCGCTGGCTATTACATACTACTTAGAAGCAACAGGGAAGCGAAAACCATTGAAGTCAATTTTTAATATAAGTAAATGAAAATTACTTAATAGCTTCGCATAATCCCTTATAAGTAAGCAGGTTGTAAGGGAGTAGTTGAAATCATTATTTAAAAGAAAAATTTTACGACCAAAGTTCAAAGTGCTTCTGTTAATCCCTTACATTGAAGCACGTTGTATTGCAATGATTTCAAAATGTGTTTACGATTATTCCCGACATGTAATCGAAAACAAGAGATGCTTAAAATAACTTCTTTTTTATTACGCAATCAGTCAGCAAATTGTTTTTGAGCAGAGAGAACGCAAGCAAATTTTTGTGTGGTCAATTACTAGATTTGTTGTTGTTTTCTTTTTAATTTGCGTACAGTTTCGTTCTATTTTTAAAATTACATATTAACTGTGTTGTGTGTTTGTTTTGCTTTTTGTTCTTTTGGATAAGTTTTTGTGTTGCGCTTCTTGTATACAGTATAGAAGCAATTAATCAAAGGTATGAAAGCTGCGGTTTTTGGAAGCTATTCCTTCACGGAATAATGTAAGCCATGAAAAACGCAGTGATTTTACAAAAAAGTAGTGCTTCCAAGTGGGAATTCGCAATATAAAAATCATGCCTCTTGTAAGCAGGTTTGTAAGGGGGAATTGTGCTTCTCTCCCTTACAAACCTGCTTACCAGTAAGCACCATTTTTTTCTGGGATACTACACATTAAAAATAAATAAAGTGTGCTAGCCGGAAAGTGGAAGGCCATCATCATAAGAGTTTTAAAAATTTCGACAAATAAACAAAAGCTAAAGTAATTTCAGAAGATATTTAGATTTTGTTTTCTTAAAACACCAACAAATTGTTTGAGAGACAATACAAAATCAAAAACGCAATATCTCTTCACTTTGACCTAATCTTTTAAAACGGAGTGTACCACTGTATTCTACAGCCCAAACTTAAGTCTCGGCGTTTTTCTGTGTAATTTCGAAGTGAAAATTTTACTAACAGTGTATATGTATGTATATATGCATAAAAAACTTTATTATAAAACAGATTTTTATTGTTTTAGATTGTAAATAAAGTTTTGCCAAGTGAGCTTGTTGAACTTCACTATTCGCCTGCCGAAAATGGTCAGTAAGCTTAAGGAAAACTTTATGATCCTCACAACAATTAACGCAAAAAGTTATCAGAAATTGGACGAAAAAGACGAATTTATTATATGGGATTGTTTATTATTTGTAATGTATTATTGTGTTATGTAATAATTAAAATTTATCTTTAACGTTAAGCTCAAAATTTATGCATACACACAGAAAACAAATTGGTTTGGAAACGGTTGCAGTAATAAAATATTGATCAAGTAACATGATTTTTTATTGCAACTATTAAAAATGTATAGTTCTAACTGATTTTTAATTCTCTTGATTATAAAACTGAAATATGATTCCTTCAATTCTTTTATTAGTTATGATAACTAATTAAATTAAGTTCTAAAAGTTAGTACAAATGGTTAGAATCACAACCGAATTTAATATAGGGCAATACTGAATATTGGTCATTGCAATCAATAATTTGCTTTCGTCAATAAATTTTGTAATATAAATGATTATTCATTTATTGCAGCTAATTATTGATTGTTGGAATAGATTCAATTCGAGTACAACAAATGAAAATATAATTATTCGGAATTCACAACCAAAAAAATAGTTAAAAGCCCCAATTGCTTACTAAATTTTCTGTCAAAACATTTGATAGATTAAATTAATTTGTAATATTATATTTAAAAAATATATTTGCGTTCAAAAATTGAAAATGTGAAAATCTTAATAAATAGGGGTAAGTAATTTACGTGTTCTTATAGGTATGAACATATACACGTACATACATATGTATTATTTTTTATACCCTGCAAATTATATTGGACTTCTTGATCCATTTTGATCCTGTAGTGGAATTCTCTAACTTTTAACAACTAACGTTAACGTTAATTTTACCGGCACAGTTTATTGCTTACGGTAACAATACAGCAATTCAGTAACTCAATTTAAACAACATAGCTAAAAATATCAATCAAGTGGCATCTTTGTTAATTAATTAGTATATTTAACGAACACTGCAAACTACTTCTCGTGTGGAACGACTTAAAGTACTTTCGAAACTAACAAAACCCCATTTAGGATTTGATAGTCTAGCGAAAATGCAAAAAATCGGAAAATTTGCACAAATAGCGAAAATTTTTAACATATCAAAAAAGCCATAAAATTGATTAAAAGTCGCTAAAACTATAAGGAATTGCAAAAATTCGGTAAAAATTGTTAAACTAGCGGAAATTCGCAAAAGTTTGCAAACAGCGGGTATTTATTAAAAATCGTTAAAGCTCTAAAGAACCACAGGAAAAAATCGCTTATAACGCGAACATGGATAAAATTCGCAAAAAATTGCAAACTTGGAAAAAAAAACCTTAAAATTTATTTGAAATCGCTTAAAAAACAAGTTGTCGGAATATATAAATTTTTTTTTGCAAAAATAGCGAAAATTCGCGAAATTTTTTAATACTTCGAACAAACCATAAAATTTATTTAAATTCACTTAAACTATAAGGAATGGCAAAAATCCGGTAAAAATTGCTAAATTAGGGGAAATTCGCAAATATTTGTTAACAGCGAAATGATGACAAAGTCTACTATTTATTAAAAATCGTTCAAGCTGTAAAGAATCAGAAAACTTACAGGAATAAAAAGCTTCTACCGCGAACATGGCTATAATTCGCGAATAATTGCAAACTTGGAGAGAAGCAAAAAAAATTTATTTGAAATCATTAAATCGGTAAAAAAAAAAAAAAAAATGTCGGAGAATAACAAAAAAAAAAAAAAAAAAAAAAAAAACAGCGAAAATTCGCAAAATTTTTTAATACTTCAACCAAACCATAAAATTGATTTGAAGTCACTTAAACTATAAGGAATAGCAAAAATTCGGTAAAAATTGCTAAATTAGTGGAAATTTGCAAAAATTAGCTAACATGATTGGAAAGCCTACCACTTATTTTTTGTGTAGAAAAGAAAACACTTTTAGGGATTTCCACAAGCTGCATCTAAAATGTAATATTTTTAATGCTTTTTGGTAAATTCGCAAAAAAAAAAAAACCAAATTGTTTAATATTATTTTTGCAAAATTTATGTAAATAACGTGAATTTTAAAAATGTTAATGAGGCTTTTATTCGCCAAATTTTTTGTTTGTTTGTTTTTTTTTTTTTTTAATAACTACGAATTTAAAAATAAACAATGAAAAATATTTTGCCGTTAAGATAACTTAAATACCTGACGTTAAGATAGAACTTAGCAGTAAACGTTCTTGTTAAAAAAGTTACTGAATAAAATTTACGTTAACTTTGCTGTTAAATATTTTTAACAATTTAAATTATGTTAAAATTGAATAGAGAATCGCACTACTGGACTGGTCCAATGTAGTGTAAGTATGGACCATGTCATTATTAAAAAGAGTTTGCAATGAAACGACATGTCTTCGTTTTTTAACGACATGTTTTCGTTTTGAAACGATTTCAAAGCTAGTCCTCTGGAGTATACCATGGAGTAGTTTAAAGACTTCCCCTTTGTAATGCAAGCTGGGTTATATGGTCCTGCCCTAGGACATCGTACTGTAAAATAACCCATTTTTTTCATTCATTGAGATTACCTTTGGGCTACATTTGACCGACTAAAAAAAATATATTGATAACGACAATCAAATCTCTTATTATGAACACCAATTATGTGTTAATTCAGTTGCACCTATCATTTATTCGGGTATAAGCGCAATGTTGCTATCAAACCTATTATGCTAAGCAACGAAATTTTCAGTAATTGTAACTGAATTTTGCATGTACTATGCAACTGACGAAATTCGATTGGCGCCAAATTCGGTTGTGATCACGAATCTGTTTTCTCTGTGACTGTAATAAAATATAATTTCCCCTCTTATTTATAAAAAATATTTCCGTTTTATTAACGGTTAATTAAACAAATTTTCATATAAAATTTGCCTAATAAACCTGCTATAAGCATGGAATATTATTTATGAATAAGGCCTTTTGTATATAAGTTTTCTCTAATGAAGTAGTAGTTTACATATTTTACTTATTAATTCGTCAGCACGTGATTAACTCAACCGAAACAATTTAAAAAATTAACAAAAATGTTTGATAGCAATCAGCAATTATATAAGTACAATACTAATTGTTGATTTTTACAATTATACTTTTGGTTTTGACAAATAATATGAAATTTATTTGTATTTAATTAAACATTTGTTACAAATTCAGTCATGAACATTTTTAAAATAGGATGACCCTTTAAAAATAAAATTTATAAGTTCTAATATTCCAATCCAATAAAATATTTTGTAAAAGAAATACAAAATTTCTTAAAAGATCTCTATAGTCTAAAAGAGGATTTTTTTATTAAAGTTTGATCGGATTATCAAAGTTATTTTCGGGAATACAAAATTAATAATTAAGATTATTGTATGACATGCTAAATTCCTAATTTTTTCACAATTGATAAACACACTGAAATTTATTTGTTGGGGAAAAGTTAGTTACTATGCGCATTTCACTGGTTGCTTAGGCTTAGATTTTAGAAAAGCTAAAACTTTAAAAGATTTTGAATTCCCAAAAATTACTTTGATAAAAGCTAAAAATATTACACAAATAAAACCCTAAAGCGAATGAGAATTATAAACACTCTAAGTCTTACCTGTAACAATATCAAAGCTTAAACAAAACACCAACAATAAACAGTGAGTTTATCTTATCTTACATTCCCCTACAATTGGTTGGGTTCTTTCCGACTCGAATTGTAGTTGTAAGTGGGTAAAAAGAAAAAACAAATTAAAAAAGAATTTCTTTAGGAATTTTAATTTCTTCTGTCTATATTATGATTTTTTTTTCGTAGATTTTTTCACTTCCCGAGAAAAATGGAAACAAATTTAATTATTCGAAATGCCGTAAATTCCGGCTTGAAAGCAAAATAACGAAATAAATTTTTAAATTTTTCGCTCCCTTCAAATTCGTTATATTGAAGTTTTGCTTTACAATTAAATTTTTTGTTTGTTTTCTCTTTCATGGAATTTCAACAGACACCCTTAATTTTGTTATAATAAATTTGACATTACATGACATTTCAACAACATGTGACAAACTTTTGTCAGTGTAAGTGTGTTTTTTTTTACTGTTGGTGACATGTGCTACATAAAAAGAAAATCAAAATGAATTTTCTTTTGTTAAATAAAAACACTTTTTATTTTGTATAGCAGACAGGAAGGAAGGAAGGTTAGAAGACAGGCAAATAAATACACACATATCGTACAAGCATTTAAGTAAAAAAGATAAAATAAGAATAAATAAATTATGCACTCAAACAGTGTAAGACAATTTAAAAAAAAAAATTAAGAATTATTTTGAAAACATGTCAGCATCAATTCCATTTAAAACAACTAAGAAAGCAGTCGGTCACGCGTAGTGATGTTCTAAAAAGAAATGCCCGTAAGGAAAAAGTACAGACTTTTTCAAATCACAAATATGTAGGGACTTTTTAGTAATACATAGCTGAAAACTGTATACACTTGGCAACCTTTTTTCGATTTGTGACAACACTCTAATAAAATTGTTAATATGGCATCACTACAAATTGTTAAATTTCTTTGAGTCATCGCTTGCTGTCATTTCAGCTTTGATTTTAACGAAAATTAGTGAAAATCTCTTTTAAAAGAATGGAGATCTTTTGAACTTAATTTAAAAGAGCAAGAAATAGAGAAATTGTAAAAGATGGACATCAAAAAGTTTTGGAGTAAAGTGGAAATAGTAAAGAGCAAAATAACCGCATAATACCTAATTTTTCGATCATAAATGATACTCTTGTTGTGAGAAAATGGTACCCTACCGATGAATCACCTCAAAAAATAATACCCATTAAGGCCCGTTTTTAAAACTTACCGATAGCTAAAGGTAGGATTTTATCGGCCGTATAGAGTGTTCCATTTTTATAACTTTATTTTAACTTTTAAGTAAGCGATAAATTAAAGGAAAGTTTATCCTTTAAAGGTAGCTTAAAGTTAAGTTTAATTATTCAAGTTAATTGTGCCAAATTTAAAAAGGTAGGCCAGGTAGGCCAAGAATAGCAACTTTTAGTTTTCATAGTCGGATATTTCGTAAACGATAGGGAACATTTGGAGGCCCTCCTAATATGTCAATAGACCCCAAGTCCTAAACGTAATGACGAATGCAGGGCCTTAATAAGCATCTGTAGTACTATTTTAATACACTGAAGGAAAAATGCTTCATATATTTAATGAATCATTTTCATAAAACAATTTTCCTTGCGTAAATGAAAATTTTCATTGTCTTAATTGAATTTCATAGTTATAATGAAGTATTTTCGTTAAAATCGCTTCATTGGATTTCGTAATTACGTTTAAAATTTTCATTGGATATATGAAAACTTAAGTTTGTCCAAGTTAAAATTTTAATTTAAAATTTTAATTGGGAACATAAAAAAACAATATACAAACATAACTATGTATATTCATAAATTAATACAAAATTATAGTTTCCTTAAAAAAATGTTTAATTGTTAATTAAAAAATGTAAGATTTAATAATTTCATACATCGAATGTTACATGTATGCCATTAAATTTATGAAATCAAAAAAATTTTTTATAAAAGCAGCATATTTCAATAATTGCCTTCATAAATTTAAATATTCATTATGACAATAAAAATGTCATTATAGTAATGAAACAAAAACTTTCAATACACTTTCAATCAACGTTGTTATTGTTATTATGGACAATTTAATCTCATATTTACGCTCTTAATTGAGTGAAAAACATAGTTTTTTTATCCAAAAACTACTCTGCCCCGGTAGACTAGCTGGTAGTGAGCTAGTCTATCAGCACCGAGGTTGCGCGATCGAATCCCGCCAGAGACAGAAAAAAATAAAATAAAGTAAAATAAAATAAGAAAAAATAAAAAAAAAAAAATTAAAAAAAATAAAAAAAAAAAAATAACACTATGCTAGTCGAAAAAACAGACAAGCCGGGCACATGGTGTTTTAACATAATTCGGGGACGCTGAACCCAGTGGTGGCCGCGGTTTTTTCAGATTGGCTCTGGTTTTCGAGATATACCGTTATTTCGAAAATGGAGGAGGTTGCACAACATATATTCGCGTAACTCAAAAACGGTTTAGTTTATTGAAATTACTAAAAAAATCGAAATTCCGCAATAAAATTTACTTAAAGAACGCTAAAACTCTTTTTCTAATATGAGTAGTCGTTATTGAAACATAATTTTTTTTTGAAAAAAAAATTAATTTTTTTATCAAAATTTCGAAATTTTTGTTTTTTAAAAATTCATAAAAAATTAAAAAATGCAGCTAGGCTTCTAATTTTTTGCAGACTTACAAAAAACGAAGCTACAAACAAAACAAGTCATAAATGATAAAAATCTGTTTGCAACTTTTAATTTTATTCACAAAAGTCGACAAATTTTACTTAATTTAAGAATTTCATAAAACGCAATATTTGTATGGGAGCCCCCTAAGGGATGGTGATAAAGGGAAAGTATAATTTGAGAAAATGTTAAGAACAAAAAACTAATGGAGGCCAGTCATACATTTTATCATCCTAGGGACAACTCCTGGGCTTTGATGGGACTTTTTCTTCAATGTATTTCTAGTCTGCATTGAACATTTTGTATAGAAGCCCCCTTAAGGAATGGAGATAGCGGGTGGGTATGTTAGAAATAAATGATTGAGATGAAAAATAAAGTGGGGTTGGTCATACATTTGATCCATCTAGGGGCATCCTAGGCGCTGCAGGGGCCAAATTTAAGGCTAGGGTTCTACGCATATAAAAAACAAAGTTTCAAATAAAATAAGCTATAAGTGATTAAAGTCTGTCTACAACTTTTAATTTTTTCATATTAGATGAAATAAATTCACACAAAATTATGTTAGATGGAAATATGCAAACATATTTGACGTTGTCAGTTTATATTAAATTATTTCATTCGAAAATTTTTTCAATTACATAACTTTAATAACTTGGGGAAAGTTGAAGATAACGTCAGATATATTATTTTTTCATTTAACATAGTTAATTTTTGTAGTATTTCTGTACTTATATAATTTCGTATATCATTTTCGTTAGTCATTAAAATGTTTGATTTTAAAATAATTTTTTACATAGTTTTATAGGTGATTTTAAATCAGTGTTTAAATTGCTTGCTTTAAAATAGCAACAGCACCAAAATTTTTGCTTTGTTTAAATTTTTTGCTGCAAATTAAAAAACTGTATTTTTCAATGCCTTTTATTACTTTGATAGAGAGTAAGCAAAAGCAAAAAAGCAAAAGCAGAAAAAGAGAGAGTAAATAATTTTTTTAGTCTCGCTATGTGTATGCTCTTTGTTTAATCAGTCAGCAACGCAACAACTTAAGTAAGTAATAAATTTTGTTCAAGTTTTTTTTGGCTTTTCATGCGCTTAAAGTCAGCAAGTTAACTTCTTTGCTGATGCTGGCTGGCACTTCATACATATATTTTGAATATTTTGAATTTCTTAGTATTTTTGCAGAAAGAATCATTACCGTTAGATGATTTTTTTTTTTTGCGAAAAAACTAATTTTTGTTCTTTTATTTATTGAGTTACGCAATACCATATTTTTAGGTACCTATTTCTTTAATGTTTTTAGTATGTTTTCTCAATAAATACGAAAATACATATGAAAATAAATAAAACTTCACATGTTAGATTAAAAACTCTATCACTTTTAAACATACATATGTATGTGAGCAAATTTTACACATAGCTTGGTCATTATCAAAATCAAAATATTTTTCAATTATTCTTCGTTTTACACGCGGCGCCATAATTCTTAGTTCTTACCGTCAAAGATTTTTTCAAAACAAATTTCTGCAACAGCAAGCAACAGCGAACAAGTCAAAAAATTGTTAAACAGCCAGCCAAGCAACTACATAAAAAAAAAAACAAAAACATATTACTTACAGCAACAGCATTTTTTTTAGTGGTTGCTTGACTGAATGTTTAAACTTTAAGCTGAGAACATACACATAGTGACAGTAAATACATTATCAACTCTCACTTTTTCTGCTTTTGCTTTTTGCTTTTACTGTGTTCTTTTTCTTAAGTTAAGTTAAGCAATTACAGAAGCATTAAAAATAGTCAAGCATTTTTAAACACTGTTTTAAATATAAAATTTAATTTCTAAATTGTTTGCAATGGCAAATACGTATACTTATTAATTATAATTAAATATTAATTATACGTAATTTGTAACAAATATATATAATTAAATTATTTTTATGAAGAAAGGAATTTTACAACATGAAAATTAATTAAAATTTATTGATAATTTTTTATTCTTGACTCAATCTGGGCTCGAACCCAGGTGTTTACGGACAGGTTACCCTGACATGTTTCGATTGCAACCACTCAATCTCCTCAGAGGGCTTGCCGTTTAACACTCGCAGCCATCGACGACTGCTGACGTCATTAGTCAAACATCAATCCTTAAACCAAATTGTATTCAAGCTTTGGTAGATCGAAATTTGCTTTGAATGATTATCTATTTTAATTTATTTTAACATGTTATTCCTTTACTTCTGTTTTTTCGTACTTTTGTCAAGAATTCTTCTTGAAGTTCAAAGTACATATTTTTGTTTTTTCATTTTTTTGTCTTTCTTTTTCTTGTTGACCTTTTCAGCACAACTTGAAGGACAAATGCAAACATAGAGCTCGTGCCGTAGCTTTAACAATTATTAGTATTGTGGTTATTTTATTGAACTATTTATGGTTTTTAATCCAAATTTTTAATATTTTTAATTAGGCTTAAGTTTTTAATCCAAATTTACGAAAAAACAGAAGTAAAGGAATAACATGTTAAAATAAATTAAAATAGATAATCATTCAAAGCAAATTTCGATCTACCAAAGCTTGAATACAATTTGGTTTAAGGATTGATGTTTGACTAATGACGTCAGCAGTCGTCGATGGCTGCGAGTGTTAAACGGCAAGCCCTCTGAGGAGATTGAGTGGTTGCAATCGAAACATGTCAGGGTAACCTGTCCGTAAACACCTGGGTTCGAGCCCAGATTGAGTCAAGAATAAAAAATTATCAATAAATTTTAATTAATTTTCATGTTGTAAAATTCCTTTCTTCATAAAAATAATTTAATGAAAATTAAATTTAATGAACTTAAGCCTAATTAAAAATATTAAAAATTTGGATTAAAAACCATAAATAGTTCAATAAAATAACCACAATACTAATAAATATATATAATTATATAATTTTAGACTCCAAATAAATTATATTCTTCATATATATTGAAGAAAAGGTTCCAAAACTGCCTAGGAGTCACTCCTAGTGGTATAAAATGTATGACTGGCCTCCATTAGTTTTTTGTTCTTAACATTTTCTCAAATTATACTTTCCCTTTATCACCATCCCTTAGGGGGCTCCCATACAAATATTGCGTTTTATGAAATTCTTAAATTAAGTAAAATTTGTCGACTTTTGTGAATAAAATTAAAAGTTGCAAACAGATTTTTATCATTTATGACTTGTTTTGTTTGTAGAAGCCTAGCTGCATTTTTTAATTTTTTATGAATTTTTAAAAAACAAAAATTTCGAAATTTTGATAAAAAAAATTAATTTTTTTTCAAAAAAAAAATTATGTTTCAATAACGACTACTCATATTAGAAAAAGAGTTTTAGCGTTCTTAAAGTAAATTTTATTGCGGAATTTCGATTTTTTTAGTAATTTCAATAAACTAAACCGTTTTTGAGTTACGCGAATATATGTTGTGCAACCTCCTCCATTTTCGAAATAACGGTATATCTCGAAAACCAGAGCCAATCTGAAAAAACCGCGGGCACCACTGGATTCAGCGTCCTCGAATTATGTTAAAACGGCTTGTCACGAAAAAAAGTGTCAATTTCATTCACAGTGTAATTAAAAAAATAAAAAAAAAAAAATTTTACTTTTTTGAAAGTATTCATCCAATGAATAATATTCATAGACCTAATGTAATGTTTCGTTAAATCCTTTTAATGAAACAGGTTTCATTGATCCAACGAAGCGCTGTATAGGTTCCTTTTTAATGCAATTTTTCATGGGATTAATGTCAAAATTCATTGGTATTGCGAAGAAAATTCTTTCAGTGTAGAACTAACCGTTTACCAAATTCAGAATCATTTCCATTTTTTTCAAAATCTCGCATGATTTACAATCAAAACGAACACCTTATATTTTTTAGGTTTTTTTTTTTTTTAGCAATTTTGACATTTTGTTAACTTAAAACATGAAGAGCAAAATAACGGCATATCACCTAATTTTTCGATCATAAATAATACTCTCGTTGTGAGAAAATGGTACCCTACCGATGAATCACCTCAAAGAATAATCTGTGACACAATTTTCTGATCTGTTTTTTGAGCAATTTATGGTAGTTTTTATAAACATTATTAAGGCCCTAATCATGTAAAACGCAACGCAGCGCAAAGAATTACATTGAAAGCAAAAACAAAGTCATAAATATTTTGTAATTTTGTTATGGCCTGTGTCGTTAAAAATTTCAAAACGGTACATGAATTTCTGTAGAAAGCAACAACAAAATATTGATGACTTTGTTTATGCTTTAAATGAAATTCTTTGGCGTTGCGCTGCGTTTTACATAATTAGGTCCTAAGTATTTTCCGTTTAATTTTTCAATCGTAAATTATATAAATTATATATATTTAATCGTCACGTTTTTTATTTTTTTTGATCCAACCTTATTTTTTAACCCAACAAAAGTTATCGGGTTCTCGCAAAGAAAAGAAGAAACAATTACATTAATTTTCGTTAATTGCCAATAATTTTTGGGCTTCTTTTTTAGACAATCTTTTTATGTCTGCGGCAAGGAATTATATAAGAATACTTTTCCGTCGCTCAGGTGATAAATCAGTTTTTAATCATCAAAAATGATCTGAAAAGACTCATCAAGGTTTTTTTTTACAAATAATTATACGCAAAAGCTTGCTTGGAGCAACTTTAAATAAAATTTATATACAAATGGATGTATATGTATTAATATATCGAGCCCTTACCGCGAAAAAGCTTAAGCGACATAATTTTAAATTTTCGTTTTTTTTTTATTAAATGACTTTAGTGGCAACACTTGCATCATCTCCTAAAATATCATGGTCACATAAGGTACCGTTGTGATTTTATAGCAAAAATCATTTTATCTCAAGCGACAACCTTCATACAAAATTTTTATGAAATAAAACAAAAATAAAAAAAAAAAATAAATCTTTTCCTGTAAAATTTTGTTTTTGTCGCTTTAGCTTTTTTTGCGGTTATGGCTTGATATTATCATTTAAAAGTTGTAGGGATTTTTGTAGAGGCAAATTTTTAACGCGTAGGGACAAATAGGGATTTTTTCGGGCTGCGTAAGGGGGTTTCAAAAAAGTCTAAAACATCACTGGTCACGATCACTAGACCATAAAAACAAATTTACGAGAGTGTAATCTATTTGAGACCCGCCAGTATAATAATTCTGCTATGAGTTTAAAATTCATGTCAAAGTTCTTCGTGTCGAAATATTTTTTAGACATATTCATCTATAAGGGATTTGTTCAAGGAATTTTAGGAAGGGACCTATGTTTATTTATTTAACCTACCAACACATCATTTTGTCGTGACATAGTACCTACACGCAGAGAAAAAATATGGTTGGGCATGGTTACGGCAACAACACTATGTTTAATGTAACAATATATTGTTGTCCTACACAAATAATTGTTATTTTTATTTAATATCAACAATATTATAGTTACTGTAAACATATCAATGTTTATCGCAATTATGAATTTGAGTATTGTTGACCGAAAAATAATTATTTTTCTAACAACTTAATTATGATAACTTTTTAAACATATTATATTGCTCACAACCATATCATGATATTTAATAGCCATAACATGATAACTTTCTATACATTTATCATATTTTGTTAAAGATGCAATCAAAATATTTTTACTCTAATCATATTATGTTGGCGCCATTTGTAAAATAATTTTGAAGCAGTTGTGTCGTTTTTTCTTATTTGTGAGCGGTTAAACTATTTAAAGATAAAATTCCATAAAAAAAATAAGTTTAAAGAAATTAAAAAAATTAAAATATTAGCGGAGTTCATTCGGTATTAGTGATGTAATAGTGCAAATGCAAAATATCATAGTTTTTTTGTAAAATCCAACAACAAAACACACAGAGATTTCGTTATATTTTATGAAAGTGCTACGATATTTCTGTGGTTTTCATGGGCAACCGCGTATGTCTTAAAACAAATTGTTCAGGAAAGCCGAAAAACCATTCTAGAACAAACTATGGGCTAGGTATTGCACATTTTATTAAATTACGTTAAAAAATCGGAATTGATCTATCTTTTTTAAAAAAAATATAAAGAGCGTTCAAAATTAAGCAATATGGCATCAACATCTTAAAATCGAAAAAATGGACACACGCGGTTGCCCATGAAAACCACAGATTTTTCATTTGCTCTTTTGCAAGCCTTAAATTGAACTCCGCTATTTGATTAACATTAAGAAAAATTGTAAAAAGCCACAAAATAAAAAATCGATTCAAAAATATTTAAATTTATTTTGTATTTTTATGACAGCTATGAAAGGTGCTGTATCATAATATGATTGCTTCTAAATTTATTATGATTAACATGATGATAATATGATTACTTCTTAGCTTATTATGATTAACATGACAATAATATGATTAATTTCTTAGCTTATTATGATTAACATGACAATAATTTGATTACTTCTTAACTTATTATGATTAACAGAATAATAATATGATTAAGGAAAAATATTATGATGTAATGGTACGAGTATATTTAGTCATAATATGATTCAATAATAATCTTAATATGGTGACTACAGTCATAATTCTTATCATAATATGTTGCTCTTAGAATATGTTTACCACAACCATGTTTTTTCTTTGCGTGTATCGTTATATCGACCCCTTTCAGCGAAATTATCGTATGTTACAAAAACCAAATTTTACAGGACAGCCATTTTCTACTTTTCTCTGCTTTCGCTTGCAATATCAAAATGAAAGTATACATTCAATTTTTGGAGCAACGAAGTGGAATTCGCCTACAATATCAGGTGACGTCTCTTTGAATGTAGAACAAGATTGCATCAAAAACTCAATTTCAAAAAACAAAGCATATACGATACTTTCGCGCAAAGGGGTCGATATTAAAGTTATTGTCGGCGAATTTTATGTCAATAGCAACATCTTTAAGAAAGTACTGGCACTGAAAGCTATTTTCGCGAGGAGTATTTCTATGGGATCTTGGGTCAAATATGGAGCGATGTCAAAAAATTTGGTAATTTGTATTGCAATAGAAATGGTCTTGAATAAATTTAATCTAAATACCAACATAATGAGATGGTTTATAGGCGCAAGAAGCTTGTTGGGGGCTTTGTTAAATTATAGGCCGTTTCGGCCCATTTTCAATTTGTTTGGTCTTTGCACCAATTAGAACGTCTTGTTAAACTATCTTCAAAATTACGACCTGTTCTTTGCGCATAAGGTTTACATGGGCAGCCAGCCAGCCAGCCAGATAGCTATCCAACCAGCCGGACGGACATGGTTAGATCGATTCAAAAAGTGATTCAAAGTCGATCTCTGATGTGGGCTTAAAAGGGGAACCCAACTCACTCTGATCTTTTTATTTTATTTTATTTATTTGCCTATGGAATATAATCCTTACAGATTTCTCAATTAAATACAAATAAATTTTACATAATATGTGTTTACAAATATGAAACAAAAATTTAGGGGTTTGACTAGATTATTAACAGGGAAACCACAAATATGCAATTGCATGTTTTTCCTTATGTCACAAATGAAGGCACAAACTGTATATTTATCCGTTTTAGAGCTTTTTATAAATTTTGGTATCGATTTGTTTGTGCATATTTTTGCATATTCTACCCTTTGCAGCCTTTTTTTTTTGCATATTTTAGTCAAAAGAGAATTTTTAATTTATTTTTTTATTTGAAGCATATTTTGATACATGTGAATTTTTTTGTTTTAAATGCCCTCAAATGCATCCGCAGCGAATCAAAAAACTTTTTTTTTTGAAATTCTGGGGTTTAATCACCGCATTCGATACTATCGTATCGAATAAACTATCGAATGTTTTTGCATACGATAGACACTGACGTATCGAATAAAAACTCGATAAATGTAATGTTGAGTTACTCGATAACGAATGCTATTATTTCAAATTCTATACATTTCATTCGATATCGAATTTCATGATACCAAAATAAGTAATTTCGATCAATTTTGCTCGATATCGTATGCGGTGATTAGACCCATGGCTTTTCTGTTTTAAATGTCTATATGTATACCCTACTTATTGCTTCAATTTCACCACCTACATTTGCACGCTACAGTTGTAAAACAAAGCAGGTTATCTTAAAGGACAAATGTTATTTTGAGCTGTCAAATGTCATACATAAGCAAAACTTGAGAAAAAACTAATTATACTTTATCAGCCGTATTCATAACAATAAGTTTGCCACAGTTTGTACACTACGAACAACGAGCTGCTAACTAGAATGCCAATTAAGCTTAGCAGCTTGTTGGCAAAGAGTTAATTCATAACGAACTTTTCCCCATCTGCCAACTTTTAATAAATCAACTTTAAATTTGTATGATGTCACATTGTATTACTCAAAAATGCAACTCGTTTGCATTAAACATCGCTGGCTTGTCATTTTTTTGTACATTTTTTTTGTTTTTTTCTCCACATATAACAATTTTAAAGGTTTTTAAATTAAAATAAAAAAAGATATAAAAATAAAATAAAATAATATAAAGTAAAACCAAGGCGAATTCAACAAGGTAAACTCGTCGCTACAACAATTACAACTCTAACAAAAATAACAGGCATTTTGTTAGTGTAACATATCCGAGTTGTCAAAATAGTTGTTTACAAAAAGTGTGAATAAAAAGTAAACAATAAAATTTTTTATTGATTTTTTTATATTTAAAGTTGTGTGTTTATGAACCGATCTAAACAAAATTTAATGTATTCTGTGTTTTTGAAGATTTAATGTTAAGGGTACATTCTGCCCTGCATTTATATTAGTTTTTTAAATCAAAGTGAGTATAAATTTTTAAGGCACGATGTTTCACATTGGGTTTTTTGACTAGTTTCCAACTAAACCAATTGAGTTGGAGTTCAATTCAGAAATGCTTAGGAGAAGTGGAAAGAATTTTACACCAATATTGTTCTTTTATTTTGAGTTTTTTCGAAAATGAGAGTGTTTTGAACAGTCGGACATGGCTAAAATAGACTAAAAATTGCTCAAGGACCCAGCGTATGCATAAAAATTAGAAACAAATGTAGCTTACCAACGCAACTCCAACAAAAAAGGACATAGAGGAATAGAAAATTTAAAAATAAGAAGAACAAATTTCATGGTAAAATTCTACAAAACGCATAGTTTCAGAGTAATGGACTTCCGAAGTTTTCATATGAATTTGCGATTTTCCACTACATTTGTTAACGTATGTGGCCATTATTAGTGTCTTTTGAAAGCTTTTTAACAGATCTTTCTGAAAATGTAAAATTTATTGTAAACTTTTTAACTCTTTACCTCCTAATACAGTTTTTACAAAAATTTATATCAAAACGTCACGGAGGTGCAATAGGAATCAAAAATTTAATCAAATAAACCCCAGCTTCGCTTAATAAACCTTCTCCACACAGCCGGCCTTCGGTTGGGCGCAAGGATTTTCTCATTTATGGTATAACAAACACCGACTTTGCAAAATAAAGGTTCTTCGCATAGCAATTGATATGCTTACTATAATTAATTTTTTTGTCATAAAATTTCACAAATTAACACAATCACAATTTTTTTAAATGAAATACAAAAATAATTAAAAAATACAATTTATTGACAACTCGGATAATACAGCTGACGACCAGATGTTCTAAAGAGTTTACCTTGTTGAATTCACCTTGAGTAAAACAGTAATAATTTAAATAAAACCAACCAAATTGTTTAACATTAAACAGCTGTTTTTCACAAGTTGGCAGCTCGTTAACAAGAGCTTAGCAAATCGTTAGCCAGAGTTTGGTAAGTGTATTATAAATAAACTTAGTGCTAACTTCCCTGCAAATAAAATTGGACCACCTGATCCATTTTGTAATGCAAGCATGGACCATGTCGTTGTTGAAAAGTGTTTGTAGTGAGACATGTCTTCGTTTTTTAACGACATGCTTTCGTTTTTAAACGACTTCAAAACTAATCCTCTTGAGTATACCATGGAGTAGTTTTAAAACTACTCTTTAGTGGTCCAAAGGTGGGTTATATGGTCCTCTCCTAGGACATCGTAATGTTAAATAGACCAGGTTTTTTCCATACGTTTGGGTTAGTTATGGACTAGTGCTGGTCCCTTGTGGACTACTCTTTACACGCGTGTTTGGACTGGTCCTATTATTATTTGCAGGGTTCATGCCAAATTTTCATTATGAATACGGCTGTATGTATGTAAGAGAGTGCCAATGTGTGAAATAGATAGAAATCAATTCCATCTCTTTGTATACCGATCGACTCAGTCACTTTTTAAAGTGATCTAATTATGTCCATCCGCCCGTCTTTCTGATTGTCTGTCCATGTAAACCTTGTGCGCAAAGAACAAAATACGTTTTGTCGATAATTTGAAACAATTTGGTAAATACGTTTTATTTGCACTAAAGACGAAGGCGATGTAAATGGTGAGAATCGGTCTAAAATTTCACAGTCCTCATACAAACTTCTTTCCGAAATAGCGTTTTTGTGTTCAAAAACCATCTTGATATTTATGCAATTAATATTTTTTTTTTTAAATCGGTTTACATTTGACCATAGCTCCCTTTTAAATGTAAATATTAATATAAAATTTTTCGACCGTCCCTTAAATGCCTAAAGATAAAAAAGAAAATTTCATATAGATGGTGTTTCTAGATCAGCGGTCATCACAAAGAGAGAGACAGTTAAAAATGTGTATGTAGTGGTGAGTGCAAAGAGAGGAAAATAAATTTACTCGTTTGAGACATTAACAATGTGTTTTGTTCTTGTTTTTAAAAATTATGGCTTTTTACATTTGTTTCGTTAACCTTCGTGTTGTGTGTGAAATTCACGAAAAGTGCTCGGCCCCCTGGGGCATAGCGTGATGATCGTTGTTCTAGATAATATTTGGCGCAATTATCACGTATATGAACTTTGACTTTGTAACATAACTTTGTTTTTGGTGAGCCCATGACTTCCTATCGGTTCCAAATAGGGTACAATCCATTTTGGTTTAACAATTTTTAGGGCATATTTTCAAGTTTTTACTGCATATTTAATGCGCAAAAACACTTTTTTTAGAGCATATTTCTGGTTTCCCTGATTATTGAATTAGTTTTTATATCAGTGGGACTAGAAAAATAACACTGCGGAACAGTCATGTTGCGGTCTGGAATTCTATTGGAAATTTTTACTAATTTGAGGTCGCCGATTTCCAGCTATGGGCACCACTACATTGAAAGCTTTGCATGTGTTTCATTGCATTGGTTTGTTTACGTTTGCATTTGTTGGTTTTATGCTCTTTTGCTCTTTGTTTTTTGTGTATGCATACACATCGTTTGCTCTTATTGAATTTTCATTTTGAACTTGCCCATAGCTGCTGATTTCAAATCTTATCTCCATTTTTCTCTATCAGCTATACTTTTCGAGATGTACCGTTATATCCAAAATTTAAGGCACTCACTACATACAGTGAGCCAAAAAAAAAACACAGATATTAAAGTAAAACCATATTATAACTTTTATTTCATATTCATTAAATTTTAAGATCTTTATTTTAATTTAAATAAAACTTCTTTTTGATTTTGTATATTTTAACGTTAAAGAAAACAACAAAAACATAAATGAGCTAAAACTCATAAACAAAAAAATAGTTGTACAGGACAAAAAACTTAACGAAAGAAGTCTTCTTGGCATCGAATGGACTAGATTTTTTGTAATTTCTTTGGTAATAGAACTCCAGATATCTTTGAGAGCGTTTTTTAAGGATTATTTTCCGGATATGTGGCAATCTCTTAATTTTGTTTTCATATGAGCCCACAAATGCTCAATCGTATTTGAGTCCGGGCTCTGGGGAGGATGAGGCAAAACTTTTTTTGTGTTATGAAGCAACCATTCCCTTACGATAACGGCCGAATACTTTGGATTATAATCTTGCATGAAAACAAAATCATTCCCTTAACCCATTTTTGGGCGGATTATGGCAAATTATTTTTCAGGATATTTAAATAATCTATTTTATTCATGATTCCCTCGATACACACAAGGTTACCTACTCCGTTATCACTCATACACCCCCAAACCACAACATTGCCGCCACCGTGCTTAACAGTATGAAATATTTTTTGTGGATTTAATGATTCCCCTTACTTTCTCCATACAGATTTACGTCCATCATATATTTGGAAGTGATGGACGTAAATCTGTCTGCACTTGGATTCGAAGATTAAGTGCTTCCCCTTCCTTATGGTTTACTTTAATCTCTGTGTTTTTACTTCAATTTAACAAGTGTACAAGCTTTTTTTTTTTTGCTCACTGCATATAGGAATAACTTGAAAACGGTTCGGCAACAATATAATCTTTTAGCCGTTTTTTCATTGGTTTTTAAATTTGCCCAGTAGTTTCAGAGGTATCGTTGAATTTTTGTAAAAAAAGGAAAATTTAAAAACAACACCTTTTTTTCTTCTAAAAAAATTCATAAAATATCAAAATTAAACCAAAATCACAGTTTTGGTCTAAACACATTTCGACCGCACAAAACAAGTTTAAATTTGTTGTGCAGTGTAATCAATAAATTTATAAAACTTGTAGCTAAATTCTATTCTTTATTTTTTGTTTTCTACTTTGTTATGTATTCCGCTTTGTTTGTGGCACAGAGTTTTATTTTAATGGCTTAATTAACATTTTTTGCCGATTTTTATTTTCAAGTTGCCATTTGACCAATAAATAATTGGATTGCGTTAGAAACGTAAGTCCTGACGACCGAAAAGTCAGAGGAACGCTAAAGAAAACGGTAATGAATATCGCTTGCTTAAGTTGTCGAATGACATCGTGGACAAGGTTGTTAGTTCACTTTTTTATTAAACTTAAAAACGACGATTACGTCTTATAGTGGTCCGGACGAAACGCCAATACGTTTCGTGGAGTGGGGACTGTATATAGGGGTGGATTTGGGCTACAGCTCCAGAATACCAGCCAAGGATCCAAACACCTTGGTATATTCCCCGAGAGAACGCCGATTGCGTTTCCGGGTTTAGGGTGGCTTCGGGATTTAGCGCTAAAATATCAAGCAAGTATTCAAACAACTTGGTGATATTATAAAGGCTAGAAAGAGAGCTAGAAAAATGCACAAATATTTAAACAAAAGAAAGCACTTCTAACCATATAAAAACCCTTTGCTGTTTTTTTTTCCAAAAACATTATAAGTTTATATTTATTTATTTATTTAAAACAATTTAATTAATTAATTCTAGAATTTGATCACAATAAAAACAATTTAGTTAGTTTAAAAAGTTTAAAAATGCAGCCGTTCAATATGGCTTTTCAGGCGCGGATTCAGGGGGGGTGAAATAAGGAAATTCCCCCCCCGTAAATTATAAAAATATGTTTTGTTTATTTCGATAATACAAGAAAACCCATTAATATTATCTTTTTTTAATGTACAAAATTTTTGGAAATCCCAGCAAGGTTTTTTTTTTGTTTTTTTATTGAATCTCTAACGAAATTTTCAATAAGTATCCAAATCTTAATCCTAATAGTTATTTATTAGATATTTTCAATGAAACATCTAGTTTACTGTATTCAAATACTTATTATTCTACATTCAATCCCAGCAGACGCCATCTATGTATAACCAAAGAGTAAACGTTTGACTTGAAAATGCGTGCGGTTGAATTATTAAAAAGCCTTAGTATTTGCAATATTTATGTATATATGTGTTATATGAAAAAAATCCTATTCGATAATTTTTGACGAACGCACGGATTTGTCGGGGAAAAGCCAGATTTCCTTATCTTTCAAATATTTCAACATACAACAAAAAGTTGTTAGGCAAGAATTGTTTTGGCTTTGTTGTGAAAGCATTTGAAGAGCCTTCACAGGATATTGATAATGACGCTGATGTGTCAATTGATGCGATGGCACTATCATCAACAGTTCTTAAAACTTTGACAAATTTTAGTTTTGACCTAAAAAATTGTATAGGAGTTGGAACTGATGGGTGTCGTTTGATACCAGCAGAAAATGAAGCTGTTTAAAAATTCTGGAAACCGCGACAAAAGCGAAACAAACGCCTTGCTATTTCCCGTAAATCAGGCAAAACACGATTTTAGTAAAGTATTTGGGAGCCAAACTCTCTACATTATGCGAGACAAGATGGGTGGACCGTCACGACTCAGCTTTACACTTTGCAACAAGTGTACAACATATAGTAGCAGCTTTGGAAAAAATATCTGAGTGGAAAGGTAGAGATACTTCATCAAGAGCCTTATATTAAGGAACTCACTTAGAACTTTTGAATTTATTTGCGGAATAAACATATTAAATGTGATACTTATTGTAACACAGCCGCTTAGTATCATTTTACAAAAGCACGATATAGATCTTCAAAAAGGATCAAGCCTTATCAAAACACTAATCATGTGCCTTGAAGAAAAAAGAAATAAAGCCAAAGAACAATTTAAAGTGATTTTTAAAAAAGTTAAAGTTATTTGCGTTCAAATCGAGGTTCCAACCTAAAAAACAAGATTTGAACGAAAAAATCACATTCAAAATGTTGAAGATTTCTACCGAGCTGTAGGTTTCATTCTCTTATTGAATTTATTTTAGAAGATCTCAAAACACCTTTCCAATAGATATCTTTAATGTATTAAACATACCAAAACTTCTACTCAAAGTGTAATCAAGTCGTATACAGATATAAAACTTTTAAAACTACAACTCGAGATAAACACCTTCTAACATCTAAACTTGAGCCTGAACTGTAGCATTGGCAACAAACATGGAAATTATCTGAAAATCTATCAGATAACGTTGTAGATGATTTAATAAACTGTGATGAAGATATCTACCTAAATCTAAGAAAAATATTTCAAATTTTCGTTTTAATGCTCGTAAGTAATGCTACGAACGAGAGGTCATTTCCTACCCTTCGCCAAATAAAAACATGGCTCAGATCAACAATGACAAACTGAACATAGACTGTACTATCTAAATTTGCCTCACAAGGAAATCATAAATTGCTTATTTAAAAAGATAAGTTTATTTTTATTTATATCAAGGCGAATTTATAAAGGTGACCGCATCATGAGATAGAGTTATGCTAGCTATCTTCTTATTGAAAAATACTATGTATTTTGTTTTTGTAAAAAGTTAGAGTGAATGTCAAAAATATTTGTTAAAAATATATTTAAGGAAGGACATTTTTTTGTTAATAAAATATACACAATTGCTAAAGAAACTCCGCAATTGCAAATTAATTGTAGCTCCACTTATTCCTTACGCATGTTTAATTTCTTGTGTTTATATTTTTTAACTTTTTTTTTTTGTTTTATTCAATTTAAATAAGTTATTTTTTTTAACTATTTAAATTTTTATTGAATTTTAAATTTGAATTAATTTTTTCACAAAATGTAAACAAAGCTTGACATTCAGTATACACACAAAAAAATAAACAATAAACAGGTGACTGGAAAATGTCACCTTTATGAATTCGCCTTGATTTATACTGAATATTTTATTTAACCTTATTGTTGAGTTTTTTTAATATAATATACACAAATTGCTTTTAATAAACTTTTAAAAACAAATTTTTTTTTTGTATCATAAAAAATTTCCCCCCCCCTAAGGCTCAAGCTGGATCCGCGCCTGGGCTTTTAAACAACGATTCGAAACCCGCTGCCTTCGGTTCAGACGTGAAAAAACTCGTTCTCTAATTTTATAGTTTAACACAATTTGGATATAAGTCTTTAAGGTGTTAGATAAATAACATTCTTACTTATTCATAGTACATTTTACAGTTATTTCCTTTCCATCATTATTTCCTTTAAAAACCTTTGGTACTGAAAGCAACAGGTTTTCTTGCTTTTTCGCTAATTGCTTAAGATTTCAGCGAGAATTATGAGCACTTCAAACAAACAATTGGAATTTTTATCTTTTAACTATTAAGCACAAAAGTGTGATTAAAGGTTTATTAACAAATTAAATTTGCTTTTCTTTTTTCAACAATTCGTATCTATTTGTTTATAACGTTTATTAAAACATTTATAAGTTTTAATAGAAACTTTCAACAATACATATTTTTCGGAGTGAATAATTAATAATAAATAAATTTCATTGGAGCAAAATTGTAAAAATATTTTTTGTTTGTAAGAATTTGCGTGTAAGTGAACAAGCTTACCCCCGTATTCATAATCGATTGTTAAATTTAACAAACGTTTATTAAGAAAATTTTTTATACAAACTTTGTTTTTTAAGCCCTTATTAAATTAAAAAAAATTGTATGAATACAAGCATTAATCTTTATACATCATAAAAATTTTTAGATCAGAGAAGGGATTTCAAAATAGATTTCATTGGGATTGAGGAAGATGTGAACCACTTGAATCCATGTTTATATTTATATATATGATCCTTTGTATTTAGCTGGTGAGTGCTAACTCCGTTTGTGTAAGTAAAAATCAAAAATGTTATATTGTTTTTTCCCGACGTTCTGTTAATTTAATAATCACTTCTTCAGGGGATTCGTCCATGAAAATAAAATAAAACATCAACCATTTAATAATACAATAAATATGAATGTAACGAAATTACAGTGAAAAAAAAAAAAAAACAAATTTGTATTACACTTATATACTTTAAATAATAAAAGTCATGTTATCATACTATCCGCATTTATTTTAAATATATCAGTTTTTATACCCTCCACCACAATTAGTTGTGAAGAGGGTATATTAAGTTTGTCATTCCGTGTGAAACTTTTTTATTATTCATCTCAGACCCCATAAAAATATATATATTCTAGGTCCCTGAGTGATTCTAAGTCGATTTAGCCATGTCCGTCTGTCTGTCCGTCTGTTGAAAATACGCTCACTTTCGAACAACTCAAAAGAAATGAACACACTTGGTGCCAAATGTAGTTATCCTAAGCAGTATGGGATTGAAATTCAGCAAAATCGGTTCAGTAGGACCAGAGCTATGAATCAAAATGTGGAACCACCACCTAAAAAAATTGATAATTTTGTTACAAAAAATAACATAAATGGTGGAACAAGGCACGGAATGAGATAAGATTGTGCAAAAATTGGTTTTATTCGACTGGAAATCACGCTGTTAAATTTCGTGAAGATCCGTCCATAATTTACCCTAAGCCCCATATAAACACTACTCCCGGAAAAGAGTTTAGTAAGCCTAAAACCGTAAAAATAACGCTATCGTAACAAAATTTGGTACGTCACAGTTTTTTAGGACTAGAAATGACGCTGTGAAATTTCGTGATGATCGGTCGATAATTTACCTTAGGCCCGATATAAACCCTACTACCGGAAAAACGTTTAGTACGCCTAAAACCGTAAAAAATAATGATATCATAACAAAATTCGGTTAGTCACAGTTTTATAGGACTAGAAATTACACTGTAAAATTTCGTGAAGATTGGTCCATAATTTACCCTAGGCCCCATATAAACCCTACTCCCGGAAAACAGTTTAATACGCCTAAAACCAATTTTAATGCTGTTGTCTGTTTTTAAAAAAGATAATAATAATAAATAGACATCATTCGATATTACTCCTTAAACATTCGAACTGTCGGTGGAGGGTATCAAAGATTCGGCCAAGCCGAATATAGCACTCTAACTTGTTTTTTTTTTATCATATTCAAAGCTTTGACTTTTGATGTTTTGCCGAACACTGTACATACCTTTTTATATACGACTGAGTTGATAGTGTCACACATGTTAAAACAGACACGTGTATTGCAAATTACATAGAAATGAAAATAAATAGGTTTTCATGAACTTTTTTAAATTGTTTAACAATCGATATATGTGTTTTTATGACAACCATTTAAAGCGACATTTTGTTATTGTTTTTAATGCGAAATAAAGTTGAAAGTACAGAAGGGCTGTTGAATTTAAATTTAAAACTCCCTTGCAATTATAATTAAAGTTTTCCAGTTCCTAATAATATATTTCTGGTTAAAACTACATTCATTTAAGACTTACCGATAGCTACATGTAGGATTTTATCGGCCGTATAGTAAAGTGTTCCATTTTTATAACTTTATTTTAACTTTTAAGTTAGCGATGAATTAAAGGACAGCTTATCCTACCTGGTAGCTTAAAGCAAAGTTAAATAGTTCAAGTTAATGTTGTCAAATTAAAAAAAATAATTAGGGTAAGTTTGAATTTTATATTTGCAAAATACTAAAGCAAGGTAGGCCAAGAATAGCAACTTTTAGTTTTCATAGTCGGATATTTCGTTAGCGATTGGAACATTTGGAGGCCCTCCTTATATGTCAATAGACCCCAAGTCCTAAACGTAATGACGAGGGCAAGGCCTTAATAAGCTTCTGCAATTTTATTTCAATAGAACTAACTAACCGTTTACCAAATTCAGAATCATTTCCATATTTTTTTCAAAATCCCGCTTTGTGTGTCGCTTGCGATCAGTTGGTATAACAAGCAATTGTAAACATGACTTACAATCAAAACGAACACCTTCACATTTTGTTAACTTAAAACATGGATAATTTGAATTTAATTTTATTCATATATTTTTTTTTTTTTTTTGAAAATGTCCCTTACGATCGTTTCGTGAAAAGGGTTCCATATGTTAATAAACACTAAAGTTTGTCTGCATCTAAAATGTAGATATTTGAAAGAAGCGTATACAAACGCATGTATAAAGTAAATTTACGTTCGTATTTATGTAGAGTCGTGCACAGAAAGAAAAACACTTGGGACTTATACTTTCTTACAGTACGAGTCGAACTCAAAATTTCAAGTACAAATACCACTAAAACGTACTCAAAACAATCCTAAATGGGATTACTTTCGAAAATCAACCGGAATTTTTTGAAATAAGAATAAAATTCTTATATCAAGTAAAAAAATATTAAACTTTTCGTTGGTAGTGCCACTCTGAGATAGGGAATGGTGAATCGATTTCGATTCCAATCGAAAATCGATTTTTTGCAATCGAATTTACGTATGCGATTTTATACTGAAATCGATTACTGGGCTTTTAAAATCGATTTTTTTATTTTTATCAAAATTTTGGCAATTTTATTCTTATACTTCATTTACACCTACGCAAAATCTAGTACTTACGAGATTTCAAGCCAAATCTTGTTGGTTTTGACTAGATTTCCCATATAAAACAAAATCTACTTTGTGACTAGATTTCGACGAAATCTACTCAAAATCTAGTAGTACTTAATGATGCAACTATGGCTTTTTCAATATAGCACTAAAAAATACTTCCCTCTACAAGAAAAAATGACATTTAAAAAAAAAAACAACAAAAACAAAAATTGTTAAAAAAAATTAAAAAGTGTTACACAAATTGTAAAAAAATAAAAAAGACGAATAATATTGATAAAATAAATATCGTTTATTATTAATAAAAGGTAATGCAAATTTTTTAATGTACATATATTCCTTTTTGTGTTTGTATGTGTAACGAAAAAACTTTTTGTCAGTTGTTTTGTTATAAAAACAAAATCTCGCTAATGTCAAAAAAGTATAATGTAAACACACTAGATTTCGAAGAAGATTTTAAATCAAATCTACAAGATTTCGGCCTAATGTAAATGTAGTATTAATTAAATCGATAAATTATGTTCATGCACCATAAACCTTAATTTTTTGTGCATAAATACGTCTGTAGGTATGCTTATGCAGTGTCCCAAGTCAAAGGTTGTTGTTTTACGTACATATTTAACTATTATAACCCTTGGTATACTTCCAACTTTAATATAAAGGCTCTTGTTCTTCAGAAATTAAAGTCATCAATGGACAGTGATCAAAACAGTCCTAAACATATCGTACCGAACCAAACACTGAAAGTCAGCTTTGTGAAAATCAACATATTACAGAAACACACCAGGTGAATTAAACCATGGCATTCCTGTGGACATACGCTAATATTCAAACAGACCAGTGTGTGAGCGATATTTAAATCTAGTTATAAGCAGAGTGAAAAAACAAAAAGTATGTAATATATCCTATCAAATACGAAATTACAAGGAAATATCTCTGTATCTTTCTGACATCAACGACATGCAAACGTTTGTGTTGAACCCAGTTCAACAGGTTTTGTATATTATATTTCATATATACATATGTATTTTCTATTTTTTTATTTACTTTTTTTTTTTTAAGTGTACCTCAATTTGTCTTAATGAATTTGCTTTGAGTTAAATATGAATAGATCTCACTATTTTCCATTTTTTGTATTGGAATATCCAATTTGCTTAAGTTTTTGTTTTTTTTTAATAAATCATTGTACATTTGAATTTCAAACCCTTCAGAAGCTTACGGCTGTTTTTCTTTTTGTTTTTTGCTTGGTACAATAATATAATCACAGCATAGACCTGTGAAAGTGTTAATAGAGAGGTATTAACTCGAGTTCCTCATTCCTTAGGAGGAAATAGATTTGTTGGTTTTGAAACCATTCATAACGAGCTCTTGGAGCTCACCATTTGGTCCTTCGAGAAACCTAAGAGGAGCTTAGGTTGGATTTGAATATAATTTTTTGGATCTTAGTCATGACAGACTAGGATGTTCTAGCGAAAATACATCTCAACATTTAGCAGATTTATCTCCACATTTGGCAACAACCACATCACTAGGCGATCAGCCTTTCATAACAAAAGAGATAAAGGGCATGAGAAGAAGAAAAAACTGCATTGATCTACTAGACGGTTCTCAACAATAAAGGAAAACAATATTGGGTATGTACAATGTTTAATTTATGTTATGTGCAACTGATAAAATAAATGCATATGGGTTTTTTTTAAATACACAACAACAATGGAAATTCCATATTAATAAGTAAAAAAAATTATTAAAACTTTACATAACCTTGAAGTAATTCATTGGCCATAATTAATTCTAAAAATACCAACACTGGTAAAACGCTCATCACTGATAAATACATAAAATAAAAATAGCAGCGGTATTTTTCCAACCATCACTGGAAAATAAATAGACCCATCACTAATTTAAAGTACCATCACTGGTAAATATATACAAAAAAAGTAACAGAATTTTTCATGGTCATGCGCACTAGTTTATGCTCTCTTTGTCATACGCATTCAACTTACAAAAACGTTTCAATTTACCCGATCCTTCTATGTAAGAACATAGGAACAAATAAGAAACGAACATTTTGCTGATTTTGGTACTGCAATTTTAACGCACAGTCAACAAAAGTAAAGAAGAGTGAAGTGATTCAAAGGAAATAATTTAAATAAAGAATCAAAAGGAAAATTTCCAAATTAAATCACAAATTTATATTGAAAAAGGTTAAAAAAGTACATAATCATTAAACAAATTGGAACTGTGAAAACAAAGTGCGTTTTTTTACCTAATATAGAAAGGGTGAGTGGCAAATTTTATTTAATTAAAAGAATTTGGTGGTAGAAATACATACATAGCTACACATGTATGTACATAAATAATTTTGCCGGTACAGTGGCAAGCAAAACTGCGAGAGTTGAAATTTTATTTCTGAAAAATTACTTAAGTAAATGGTTTAATAACACTTTATAAGATTAATTGCTGTTTTAATTGTTCGGGCAAGTTAAAATTAATTTGGGGTCTGTGAATTAAATTCATAATTGTTCTGCTAGAATTTATTACTGGTTAAGTGCGCAAAATAAAAAATGGCTTTAAGAAGAAAGTGTAAATTAGATCTTCACCACCTTGTTACATATTGTGAAAGCTGTGAATCAATTTTAAATGAGGAAAATAATGTTGCTCTGCTTGAGTTAAAGAAGGAGGAGTTAGATAAGAGGTGGGGGAAGTTAACAGAATCTTACGACAATTATGTTATGGAGGAAGATAAGGGAACAACTGAGGACTTCAAGGATGATCTGTCGATTCGATATGAGGAGGCTAATGTTAAATATGATAACATAAAATCTAATCTTATTAGAATAATTAAGGAAAATTCTGAGGGAAATAGTGCGGAAGTGTTAAATAGAAATGTTGCTAGATTCAGATTGCCACCTTGTGATATTCAAAATTTTGATGGGGGGGTCTCAAAATGGCCTGCCTTTAGAGATATATTTCAGGCGGTCTGCGCAAACAGAAGTGATATGGCCCCGGCTGAAAAATTGTTCTACTTGCGTAGCAAACTAAGGGGTGAAGCTTTTCAAACCATTAAGCATTTAGAATTAATTGATGATAATTTTGACTTGGCATGGGGTGCCTTGAAAGCAAGGTATGAAAATGTGCGAGTTTTAGTTCATCAGAGCATGAAACAATTGTTCAGTATGCCTTCTATATCTCAAGAGAATGCGAGGGCAATAAGACATATGCAAAGCTTAGTTAATGATAATATATCAATATTACAGTCATTTAGCGTGGACGTTGCAAATTGTCACCCTTTTCTAATTTATTTATGCTACTCCAAGTTGCCGGAAGATACAGTTCGGGCATGGGAAACTTCTTTAGCGAATCACAAAATTCTGCCTACTTGGCAACAAATGAGCGATTTTCTTACTAACAGAATAGAAATGTTGGAGGCTCTTCAGAATTTGCGTAAGCCCTTAACAAAAGAGAACCAGGTTCAGAAAAATCAATCATTTCATTCACAATCAAACATTGAAACAACAAAATTTAGCTGCAAAAAATGCAAACAAAATCATCCTCTGAGATCTTGTAATTATTTTAAGTCCTTAACCCCAAGCGACAGGATTAAATTCGTATATAACAATAAATATTGTGCAAATTGTTTATCATCAAATGATTTTAAATCAAATTGCAAGAGTTCATACGCGTGCCTTAAGTGTAATCGGAAGCATCATACCATGTTACATTTAGAAAAATCTGAAAAAACGGAAAATAAACGCCAAAATAGTACAAGTACTTTGAGACAAGCACAAGATAATGAGCCGTCTGGTTCGGGCACTCAAAATGAGGTTAATGCAATGCATAATCAAATGGCAGATACCGTTAATAACGTTGTAGAAGTTGATACAGTACAATCTCATTTTTCACAGCATGAGGGAACAACTATCCTGCCCACAGCTTTAGTTCAGATAGAACACTTAGGCGAATTATTTAATGCAAGAGCATTATTAGACTCTGGGTCGGAGAAAAGTTTTATTGCAAAGCGTATTCAGCAGAGTCTCTCACTTCCACTAGAAGCATACAACACTAAAATTTCAGGGCTGGGAGAAACAGTGGTAGCAAACTCAAAATCTAGATGCAGCGTCATTTTGCGTTCGAAGCACTCGGATTTTAATATACAAATTAAAGCAATTGTGTTGTCAAAGTTGTCACACTTTCTGCCATCTAGGCCAATAAAAGTTCGAAATTTAGAGGTGATAAAAAGGTTGAATCTTGCCGATCCTTTCTTTGACAAGCCAGGTCCCATTGACATTATAATTGGTAGTAATTACTTACCATTTATTAATTTAGAAGGTGTTAAATTTTGCAATGAACATAGCATAGAGGCTAGAGAATCACGATTTGGATGGTATTTAACAGGAACTGAATTGCCACGACAAGTTACATCTTTTACAACAATAGTTTCAGCTCATAATGACTTACTTCTAAATGAGCAACTTAGACATTTCTGGGAAATTGAAGAGGCGGAAAAACGACTTCCAGAAAATGAAGGTGATTCATTCTGTGAAAATTATTTTACTCAAACTACAAGTAGAGACACGGAAGGTCGATACAAGGTACGATTACCATTTAGAAAGGAGTATCCGACAGAAATATTTTTGGGCCCATCAAAAAACATGGCTCTTGCTCAATACCACAGAATGGAGAAGTCTCTAAGCAAGACTCCAGAACTAAAAGCACAGTATGCAGATGTTCTAGAAGAATACTTGAAATTAGATCACATGGAGGAAGTTGTGCATCATGAAACTGAAAATATAAAGCTATTCTCTTTTTTTCTACCCCACCATGCTGTAGTAAAACCCGAAAGCCGAACGACCAAAGTTCGGGTGGTATTCAATGCATCAAAGAAAACGAAGACAGGGTTCTCGCTAAATGATGTGTTATACCAAGGACCAACGCTTCAAGCTGATATAATAAAAATTATACTAAGATGGCGCAACTATAAGTATGTATTTACGGGAGACATACAAAAGATGTACAGACAAATTTTAGTTCACGAAGATGATTGTCCGTATCAGCGACTTATATTTCGTAAAAATCTTAAAAGTGATGTTGGTACATTTCAGCTAAAAACGGTCACCTTTGGAATAAACTGCGCGCCTTTTCTGGCAATTAGAACTCTTTTGCAGCTAAGTAAAGACTGTGAGGCGGTATATCCCGAGGCATCTAGAATCTTGAAAAGCGAAATATACGTAGACGACATCCTTACAGGGGGTCATACTCTAGAGGAGGCAAAAAATAAACAGAGTGAAATTATTAAAGCATTAGAATCTGCTAGATTTCCGTTGAAAAAGATAACGGCTAATCACAGGTCTTTGCTAAAGAATTTGCCCCGGGAGGATCTTCTAAACGAAGATTTTTTTGAATTTGTTGACTCCAGTACTTTAAAAACATTGGGCATTTGTTGGAATGCCTTTTCAGATCATTTTTATTACATTGTTGAACCGATGGAAATATCCGATGCGGTTACTAAGAGGAAAATCTTATCGGTTATTGCAAGGCTGTTTGACCCACTCGGTTGGCTGGGACCTGTCGTGATAATTGCTAAACTTTTGATGCAAGAGCTATGGGAATCCAAATGTGATTGGGATGAAGGGGTCTCAGCACTTATACTTACCAAATGGAATGCTTTTCTTAAGAATCTACCGCTTATTTCTAATCTGAAAATCCCAAGATGGGTAAATTTTTCACCAGAATACCAAATACAAATTCATGGGTTTTGTGATGCCTCAGAAAAGGCGTATTGCGGAGCCATTTACATTAGAACAGAAGATTCAGAAGGCAATACTAAAACTCATTTGTTAGTAGCAAAAACTAAAGTAGCACCAATTAAGAGGACTACTATTCCTAAGCTCGAGTTATGTGGAGCTCTTTTGCTTACTAAGCTAATACAAGCCCAAATATTAAATTTAAATTTTCCGTACGAACTCTATTTATGGACAGATTCATCAATTGTGCTTGGCTGGCTACAAAAATCACCGACGAAACTCAAAACTTTTGTGGCTAATCGTATAACGCTAATTCTAAAAGTCACTAACATTTTTACTTGGAGGCATATTAAAACGGAGCAGAACCCAGCTGATTTGGGAACGCGTGGTTGCTCGCCGCAAGAACTTTGTGAAAACCAGCTCTGGTGGAATGGTCCGCCCTGGCTAGACAAACCTACTACTTTATGGCCAACGCCTCGAACATTTGAGCCAACAGACTTGGAAGAAAAAAAGTGTAAAATTTACCATTTAAAAATTAATGACACCGTTGATATTTTAGAAAATTTCTCATCACTAGATCGAGCGCTTCGAGTAATATCTTACATTTTTCGTTTTATAAATCACGCACGACAAAAATCTCATGCCACAGCAGAATTTATCACCTCTAACGAGATAGACTTTGCAAAAATTCGGCTTATGATTCTTGCTCAAAAACAACATTTTTATAAGGAGTATGAATATATAAAAGAAAAGAAGCCATTAAGCAGGAAAAGTAGATTGCTGACTTTAAGTCCGTTTATAGACAAGGACAATCTCCTACGCGTGGGTGGACGACTAGTTAATTCAGGACTAAGCTATGAAGAACGGCACCCCATAATAATTCCAGAAAAGTCCAGATTTGCTACACTTTTAGTGGATCTTACACATCGAATTCTGCTTCACTCCGAGCACCATATCATGCTCCGAGCAATCAGACAAGGTTTCTACATTCCAAGATTAAAGAACTTGATAAGAAAACGCATTCGGAATTGCAAGTCATGTACTGTATATAAGCATAAGTTTCAGCAACAGATAATGGCATCCCTTCCCGCAGAACGAGTAAATTTTTCCCTTCCGTTTACATATACTGGCGTTGATTTTGCGGGGCCTTTTAGCATTAAATCATCCACTTTACGAAATGCCAAAATACTGAAAGGTTATGCAGCTGTATTTGTATGCTTTGCAACTCGAGCGGTTCACCTAGAAGTGTGCTCCGATCTATCCACGGAAGTTTTTCTTGCCTGCTTTGACAGATTTATTGGGCGGCGAGGCCTTCCTAAGACACTATTCTCCGACAACGGACGAACCTTTCTTGGCGCAAACTATGCACTTCTTAAAAGTCATAACGATTTTCTTAAAACAACTGAAAGGGCTCTGGTTAAGAAGTACGCAACCTGGGGATTTACTTGGTCATTCATACCACCATACGCCCCTCACATGGGCGGCCTGTGGGAGGCCGCCGTAAAAAGTATGAAGTCTCACTTAAAAAAGCTCACCAACAACCTAACATTTACGTTTGAGGAATTTACCACACTGCTTATCAGAATTGAAGCAGTATTAAATTCTAGACCATTATCACCGCTCACAGAGAACCCGAATGAAATTTTGCCATTAACTCCAGGACACCTTTTACGCGGAGCAGCTATCACAGCGCGACCAGAAGTCCATGCGGAGATTCCGGTACAAAATATTTCTTCTATGAAACGTTGGGAGAGATTAAAAGCTTTGCAGCACCTTTTCGCAAGAAGATGGAAGAATGAATATATAACAGAACTTCAAAGGCGTTTTAAATGGCAACGAGAGAAGGAGAATTTAAAAAAAGACGACATCGTTTTAATTAAAGATGACCTACTACCACCCACTGAGTGGCGCTTAGGACGTGTAGCTGAGGTTATATACGGCAGAGACAACAAAGTGAGAGTTGCAGAAATATTTACGTCTAATGGCACGATTAAGCGACCTGTGGTAAAACTATGCCTATTGCCCACTGATGATCGTCTGCCAACAAAACTTACCACTCAAACCCCTCTTTAACTTAATATTCAACAAATCAAATCCACCACAATTCTAATTTCTATGCAAATCCTATTGAATTTCAGTTGCAAATAACATTTATTAACATTGTATGTATTTCTTTCCCTTGGTTTTCTTTCGTTTATTAACAATAGATGGATAAGCCACGTTGCTACGCTTGCCGCAGAAATCATCCACTCAAGTATTGCCCTCAATTTAAGGAATGGAGCGTCGCAGTACGACGTTTAACCATTAAAAATAAACGTTACTGCCTTAATTGCTTGGCATATGATCATGAACGACCATGGTGTACTTCAAGAAAACGATGCAATTTTGAATATCGGGCCAACGTGTTTTGCAATGCCAAGCATCACACTCTATTACACCAAGAAAATAGGGATCCACTGTCGTCAAGTAATGAAGTACAAAACTGCTGTTTCCCAGAGAGTGACGAAGAAGATGTCCCCCCAATATTCCGTCCTTACTTAACAATCTCAACACCAGAAGCAATAGCTAACGCTATTCCACCTTCTCCTAGAAGCTCTGAAGGTATAAACGATTCTCCAAGAGATCAATGCCCTAAAACCCAACGTGCACCAGCGGGTTCTCATCCCGCCTTAGTGGACATGGCCACTCAGACTTCTCCTGTAAGAAAGAGGCTAGTCGTCGATAAAAAAGATGACAATGGGCCCAAAATTATTGTTCCTGAGAATACTTCCGTATTCATTCCACCAATTGTACGCATAAATCTTAATTATGGAGGTCAAAAGATGTATACAACGTTTCTATTGGATCCGAAGGCAGATCAGTCCTACATTCAGCTGGAAGTAGCTAAATGGTTCCCCAATTTTAAACCCAACAACGACGGCCACCCAATGGCTGCTTTATTCGTCTTAGAACCAGCTTTTCCCCATAACAATGAAGAGCAGGAAAGAGTCTACTTGACTGTTAAATCATGCCCACCTATCAAGGTCCCAGAGCCAATAGTTGACCCCGGTCTACTGCACCATTTTAAAAAATACGAGCCATGGGCACATCCATTTTTCAACACTTGGCGAGAAATTGATGGCGTTCTTAGTAAGGAAATTATTTCCAAGATAATGAGGTCCATATCTGTACACGATGAAACCTTACCACTGGTGCAGCTATCGAAGATGGGATGGGTAATCTCCGGTAACTGGACTGGGTGCAGTTGCCATCCTTCCGGGGGAATATGTTGAACCCAGTTCAACAGGTTTTGTATATTATATTTCATATATACATATGTATTTTCTATTTTTTTATTTACTTTTTTTTTTCTAAGTGTACCTCAATTTGTCTTAATGAATTTGCTTTGAGTTAAATATGAATAGATCTCACTATTTTCCATTTTTTGTATTGGAATATCCAATTTGCTTAAGTTTTTGTTTTTTTTTAATAAATCATTGTACATTTGAATTTCAAACCCTTCAGAAGCTTACGGCTGTTTTTCTTTTTGTTTTTTGCTTGGTACAATAATATAATCACAGCATAGACCTGTGAAAGTGTTAATAGAGAGGTATTAACTCGAGTTCCTCATTCCTTAGGAGGAAATAGATTTGTTGGTTTTGAAACCATTCATAACGAGCTCTTGGAGCTCACCAGTTTGTTTTCTAAAACTAACTTAATAGAAACTTAGCAAAGAAAAAGTCGACACCGATCAGGAACTAGTGTCATAATCCTTTGAAATACTATCCATACATTCAGACTTGTCACAGAAATCAATTCCGATCAAAAGCGATTTCGTTTTATGTGAAGCAAAATACGAAATCACTTCCACTTTCGATCGGAATTAATTTATGTGACAGGACTGATTGACTATACAAGAATACAATTTTAATATGTAGTACATGCACTTGTTCCTCTAAAGGCGATCTCAAAATTTACACATTTTCACTTTTTACATAAAAATTATAAAAAGTAGTCATATCTTACCACTGTAAAACTCTCACTTCAATTTCTCTAGCAGTTTGCCAAAAAGCAGGTGTATCCCCCGTTGTGATATAATCTTATGCTAATTAATCTTAAACGATTTTGAAATCGATTTTAAAATAGATTTTGAGGTTCGATTAATCGATTTCAAAAACCGAAATAAAAAGAGATCGTCTCGTCGAAAATCGATTTTGGAATCCATTTACCATTCCCTGCTCTGAGAGTAAAATTACATAGTGAGGGTTTTAATCTCATAAAACTTATTAGTCTCATCTCTCAGCATTGCATTCTTTTATGCGTGCAAACGTGTGTGTTAAAGATTACAACAACACAACACAAGTTTTGAAAAACAATAACAGAACAAGAGGAAAAACATATACATACATATTATTTTCACGTTTAACCCTCCGGCTTACGCAAGTTTTGATTTTCTATACACATTAAAAAAAAAGTCTGGCCAGACTCATGTGTACCACGAAGGGTTAAAAGGTAAATTTGAGCTCTTTCTTCTCATATAGTTTATATTTTTGGTTAAATATGTACATAAGAGTAAGTAAAAACCATATCGGGCATGATTCTGTAAGGTGTCATGCGGGTAAGTAAATCAATCATAATAATTTTTTCTTTCTTATTTCTTTTTTGTTTTTTTTTTTTAAAGCACAAATTCGGGATAAAATCAGCTTTATAATTCTTGAATCAAGCGCATTTCGAGATTGATTTAATCTTAGTTTTACTTTAATCAATCTCATTTTATGATTCAAGTACAAAATCGGGATTGAATGTGAATAATTTAAGTATTTTGCGATTGAAAATCCGTACTTGAATCAATCTTTCTGTACTTGATTCAAGAAAATCCCTAATCACCATACTTTTACTGCCAGTTTTTATAAAATGAAAACAAATGGAGTAAACGAGTAAAACCTGTATTAAGCTAAGTCTACACGATATGTTGAATCAGCAAATTTATGTTGAAAAATTAGCTTTCAGTGCCAACATATCGTATGGACACCATACGTATGCTTACCAACATATGACAGGCATTTGTTAACGATGTCAGCAAACTTTTGTTCACAATTAAAGCATATCGTCTAAACACAATATTTTTTGCTTTTCAACAAATTTTTTACGTATGTTGACACATATTAATATTTTAAATCAATTAGAACAAAAAAGACGGCACGTGTATCAACAAGTATTTTAAAAATTTGTTAATGTACATGTTAGTGCTTTTGTATGTGTTTTAATGTTAATGTAAATTTACCAAAAAAAAACATTAAAAACAAAACCTCAATAACATTTTTCAGTGTTTCTTGTCAGGCAAAATCATACTTTTGAGCATTTAAGGATTTGTTTACAATACAAATTCTTTTGTTTAAGTCTTCTTTAAAAGAATGTTATTGTAACCAGGAAAATAAAAACGTGTAGCGATTTATTTTAGACGCACCTTTCAAAACCACAGATTTACATGTTTTAACAAGCAAAAAACTTAAGTAATAAGCCAGCTTGAAAATAGTAATAAGGACTGAGTGTTTATGGCATCTGGAAAATTTCATAGAATTAAAATCCAAATAAATATTTATGTATACGCCAAGACAAAAATGAATGAAGGGTAAATAGCGTGAAATTGATTAAAGATTTTGGGTTTAACAATCGAACTTATAAAATTTGTATTCAAATTAATTTTGTGTTCAATTTAAGGGGAATAGATACAGCAGGACTCACCCGTTAAGAAGAGCGCTAAATACCTACATATGTGAACAGAAACCGTGAAGGAAACAATTTCAACCGGCACTGACAGGACATAAAATACCGTATAAGAATAATTATTGTAAGTTAATATTTCATATATGATGATTAAATAAATAAAAAATGAAAAAAAGAACTTAAAATTTTAGGTTAATTTTTTTTGTTCCTCCATTTGATTAATGGCATTTTGTCTTCCAATTTGACAAAAATTAAGTTGAATTAGGGTAAATTTAAGTTACAAAAAATTTCTTTAATTTCAAGGGGTGTTTTTTTAGAGACAACTTTTTTTTTAAAGATAAAACACAATAAATTTAGTGGAATGACCAAAATGTAAAACCAACAGTAGCTCACAAACGTCAGGGCGTTTAATGCTTAAAAAGAATTTCGGGGCATTTAATGATTAAAAACAATTTCTGGCATATGGCCTCCGCAACAGAGCATAATACACGTCATTCTGTCAGTCCAATTTTGCACCACTTTTTCGAGTATACCCCATCTTATTTCGTCAATACTGCGTTGAATGTCAGCATAGGCCAGAGACTTGACTTATACCAACAAAAAGAGTCCAAAGGAATCAAATTACACGTATGAGGTGGCCAATTCACGGGTACATTTCCTGAGATAATACGGTCAACAAACATTTGGATTAACCAAGTATTTGGTTGGACACGCTGTATAGCATGTTGCGGCGTCTTTTTGGAACCATTTCTCCTAGAAATTATTTGTACTTATTGATGACCTAAGGAAAAAACAAGTAAGAGTGCTATATTCGGCTATGCCGAATCTTATATACCCTTTCCTAAGGTGAGATAAGAACAAAAAGTTATATAAATAATGTTCTTTCTTTAGATATAAATAAATATAAATAAAAATTGAGCCACGTAAACTTTTCATTTCTTCATGCCGAAGAATATGACAAAATCTTAAAATCGTTTTTTAGAACAAAAAACAATTAAATAAAAATGAAAAAAAAAAATTATTTTTGAGACTCAAACTGGCAACCTCATGAGTCCCAGGCGAAAACTTAACAGCTCGGCTACGAATGCTTTTACTGAAGAAGCATTAAATTAAAATATATAAGGGCTACTAGTTTGTTTCTTTATTTGAGCGGCATATCATATACATACATAAATGTGTATGAGTATGCGAAAAATTCACCACTTGTGGTAAAGGGTATAAAAAAACAACAAAAAACCACATTACCAACACTGTATTACCATATCCACTGTATTACCAAAACCACATAAACATACCATACAAACCAATTTTGGATTCTGCGATCATCGTTACGGCTGTGGCATTATGTTCAATTAGGTCCAATTAGACGTGACATAAACATAATGCCACAGCCGTAACGATGACCGTAGAAACCAAAATTGAATTGGTTTGTATGGTACGTTTATGTGGTTTTGGTAATACAGTGGCTATGGTAATACAGTGTTGGTAAAGGGAAAAATTTGAGGCAGTCGTGGTTTTTTACTCATATCTCAGCCATCTGTGGACCGATCTTGGTGAATTGCAATAGCAAACTATTCCGGACCATTTGTGACATAAATGTACAATAACCTGTCCCCCATCATATATCGGGTCTTCGGAAAACCCATTTCAACGACCAGATGGACAGAAGGACAGACGGACATCGTTAAATCAACTTCGTTTCTCATAAGCACCCAGAATATATACACTTTATAGGGTCTAACATAGGGATTCCAGTACCGTTACCGTCGGTATTTTCGGTTTTTTCGGTATTATTTATGGAATAAAAATATCAAAATACAAAGCACCAAGAATTAAACAATTTTCCAATTATAAATGGTGGTTAAATTTTAAAAACCGTTATACGTACGTAATTTTAAAGCCGTATTTCGGTGCTCGTTTTTGTCGGTATTACCGGTATTTCGGTATCGGCAACACCGGTATTGGAATCCCTAGTCTAACATCAATATAGTAGAAATTACAAACGGAATAACAAACTTATATATACCCTTTTCACCACCTGTGATGAAGGGTATACAAAGACGAATCATTTGCCTGCAGCGTTAACCATTCACGGTTATGTTGGCAACGGTTTCGGATTTAAGGACAAATGGGTCGAAGACGCCTTCGGCAAGTAAACCACACTAAACAATAATTTTATACTCACACCACAATAGTGGAGAGGGTATTATGCATTTGTGCTGATGTGTGTAACGCCTTAAAATATTGGTCCTAGACCCACCTTAAAGTATACCGATCGTCTTAGAATCACTTTCTGAGTCGAACTAACGATGTCCGTCCGGCTGGCTGGCAGGCTGGCTGGCTGGCTGGCTGGCTGGCTGTCCATGTAACCTTGTGCGCAAAGTACAGGTCGCAATTTTGGAGATAATTTGATGAAATTTGAGTCATAGGTTCTTATTGGCACAAGGACCAAGCCCATTGAAAATGGGCCGAATCGTAGGACCACGAGGGAAGATAGGGGGAAATTTCTTCCTCTCAGAAACTATCAAACCGATTTCAATGAAATTTAAAACATAGATAGAACCATATCTATATGGACACAAAATGTATGCATTTTTAAAAAAATAGGACCACGAGGGGAGATAGGGGCAATTTCTGCCTCTCAAACCGATTTTAATGAAATTTCAAACATAGATAGATCCATATCCATATGATCACATAAGCTATACAGTTTTTCAAAAATAGGACCACAAGGGGAGGTAGGGGGCAATTTCTGCCTCTCACAAACTTTCAAACCGATTTTCATGAAGTTTATAAGCATAGATAAATCTATATTTATATGGACACATAAGCATGATGTGTTTTAAAATACTGTGGTGTAGGGTATCATATGGTCGGGCTTGACCGACTATACTTTCTTACTTGTTTTGGCATGTAATAGACACTCAAGAGTATGTTTACGCCAAAACAAAAATGAATGAAGGGAAAATAGCGTGAAATGGATTAAAGATTTGGGTTTAACAATTGGACTTATAAAATTTGTATTCAATTTAACTTTGTGTTGAATTTAAGGGGAATGGATACTGCAGGACTCACCCGTTAAGAAGAGCGTGAAGAAAAAAGTTTCGTCCGGCACTGGCAGGACATTAAATACGGTATTAGAATAAGATTAATTATTGTTAGTTCATTCAATAAATAAATAATGAAAAAAAAAGAACTTAACATTTTAGGTAAACATTTTTTTTGTTTGAGAAAGTTCCTCCATTTGATTAATGGCATTTTGTCTTCCAAGAGGTGCTAATTTGACAAAAATTAAGTTGAATTAGGGTAAGTTTTAGTTACAAAAAATTTCTTTAATTCCAAGGGGTGTTTTTTTTTAGAGACAACTTTTTTTAAGATAAAACACAATAAATTTAGTGGAATGACCAAAATGTAAAACCAACAGTAGCTCACAAACGTCAGGGCATTTAATGTTTAAAAACTATTTCTGGCATATGGCCTCCGCAACAGAGCATAATAAACGCCATTCTGTCAGTCCAATTTTGCACCACTTTTTCGAGTATACCCCATCTTATTTCGTCATTTTTGCGTTGAATGTTAGCTTCTTAATGATCAATCGTTGTTGGTTTATCAGCATAGGCCAGAGACTTGACTTATACCAACAAAAAGAGTCCAAAGGTGTCAAGTTACACGTATGAGGTGGCCAATTCACAGGTACATTTCCTGAGATAATACGGTCAACAAACGTTTGGCTCAATAAAGTATTTGGTTTGACGCGCTGTATATTATGTTGAGGCGTCTTTTTGGTACCATTTCTTCTATAAATTATTTGTACTTAATGATGACCTTAGGAAAAAACAAGTATGAGTGCTATATTCGGCTATGCCGAATCTTATATACAAATAATGTTCTTTCTTTAGATATAAATAAATATTAATTGAGCCACGCCAAGTTTTCATTTCGTCATGCCGAAGAATATGACCAAATCTTAAAATCGTTTTTTAGAACATAAAACAATTAAATAAAAATTAAAAAAAAAATTATTTTTGAGACCCAAACTGGCACGAATGTTTTTACTGAAGAAGCATTAAATTAAAATATATTGAGTCTGCTAGTTTGTTTCTTAATTTGAGCGGCATATCATGTACATACATAAATGTGTATGCGTATGCGTAATGCACTGTATTACCATAGCCACTGTATTACCAAGACCACGGTCATTGTTACGGCTGTGGCATTATGTTCAATTCGGTCCAATTAGACGTGACATAAACATAATGCCACAGCCGTAACGATGACCGTAGAAACCAAAATTGAATTGGTTTGTATGGTATGTTTATGTGGTTTTGGTAATACAGTGGCTATGGTAATACAGTGTTGGTATGGTTATGTCACGTCTAATTGGACCTTTAAAGGGAAAAATTTGAGGTAGTCGTGGTTTTTTACTCATACCTCAGCCATTTGTGGACCGATCTTGGCGAATTTCAATAGCAAACAATTCCGGACCATATGTGACATAAATGTACAATAATCTGTCCCCCATCATATATGGGGTCTTCGGAAAACCCATTTCAACGACCAGACTGACAGACGGACATCGTTAAATCAACTTCGCTCCTCATAAGGACCCAGAATATATACTTTATAGGGTCTTACATCAATATTGTAGAAATAACAAACGGAATAACAAACTTATATATACCCTTTTCACCTACTGTGGTGAAGGGTATAAAAAGACGAATCATTTGCCTGCAGCGTTAACCATTCACGGTTATGTTGGCACCGCTTTCGGATTTAAGGACAAATGGGTCGAAGAAGCCTTCGGCAAGTAAATCGCAGCAAACAATATGTTTTTTGGGATGTAATAGACTCTCAAGAATCTAATGAGGATTGCGCTCTCTCCGACAATCCGTCAAAACGTCAATTCTGCCAATCCTTGATCTTAAGGCCAATACTGTTGTAGAAATTCGAGCACTACAGCAACAAATGTTGAAAATACACTAGTACGAGCTTATAATTGCGAAGACGAAAATGGGGGCCATTTAAGTGACATTATTTTCCATACTAAATAATGCAAAATAATTATACCCACACCACAATAGTGGAGATGTGTGTAACGCCTTAAAATATTGGTCATAGACCCACCTTAAAGTATACCGATCGACTTAGAATCACTTTCTGAGTCGAACTAACGATGTCCGTCCTGGCTGGCAGGCTCTCCATGTAACCTTGTGCGCAAAGTACAGGTCGCAATTTTGAAGATAATTTGATAAAATTTGGGTCATAGGTTCTTATTGGCACAAGGACCAAGCCTATTGAAAATGGGCCAAATCGTAGGACCACGAGAGAAGAGACGGGGAAATTTCTTCTTCTCAGAAACCATCAAACCGATTTTAATAAAATTAAAAACATAGATAGATCCATATTTGTACGGACACATAAGCTATGCATTTTTAAGAAAATAGGAGCACGAGGGGAGATAGGGGCAATTTCTGCCTCTCAAACCGATTTTAATGAAATTTTAAACATAGATAGATCCATATCCATATGGACACATAAGCTATACAGTATTTCAAAAAAAGGACCACAAGGGGAGGTAGGGGGCAATTTCTGCCTCTCACAAACTTTCAAACCGATTTGAATGAAGTTTATAAACATAGATAAATCCATATTAATATGGACACATAAGCATGATGTGTTATTAAATTCTGTGGTGTAGGGTATCATATGGTCGGGCTTGACCGACTATACTTTCTTACTTGTTTTTATTTTATATATTTTATAATCTGAAAAAAAAAATTTATATATAACGAAAAATTTCTTAAATTTTTAAACCCCATTGTGACTGTTGGCTCACCCTGTATAGCTATAAAATGTTTAACAGTAAAAATATAGAATTCATCTGTAAAGAGCTTTTTCTTCCAATATATTGGGATTTTCTTGAAAATATTTAAGGCATTCCTGCCTAGAATGTTTCCTTTAAAACGCATTCATTAGTTGTTCTATTTTCACACTTTTAGTTTAACGTTTTATGTCCAACCTCACAACACTATGCGCTGCAAGGACTCAAGTTTTATGTACGTCCTCGTGTCGGCAGCCTATTGAGCTTAACATAACCTAACCTCTATTGAAGTAAAATTATTTCAATTCAGTCTCCTTTTTGTTTGTGTTGTTGTATGTATGTATGTATGTATGCATATGTATTTGTTTGTACATAAAGTCAGTTATTTACATGTTTTCTCCACTTTCCATTTCCTTCTTTAAACACTCATTTACTTATGCATACACGTTAAATAAAATTAAAAAAGTTAACCAATATGCTGTTTACGTATATTCTTTTCAATTATTTTATTGAAAATATATTTCCAACTGTTCCTTGGCACAATTTCAATAGTTCGTTTGTTATTAAAAAAGTTTATTATTGTTACAAAAAATGCTATTGAAAAGTAATTTAATTTAAAAATTAATGGCCTTTAGATAACGTGGAGAAGGGAAAAACTCAATACTAAAGCGAATAAATTAAATTATATTGATGGCTGTTTTTTTCTTCTTCTTCTTAAATTGAAGTGTTTTTGTGGCGTTTTCTTAAAATGTCTGGAAAATATTTTCAAATGGAATTAGGGGTTTGGCAGAGACAAACAAGATGGGTAAGAAACTTCTTTCTAGCCTGAAATAAAATAAAGGGAGCAAGGGATAAAATTAGCAAATTTTCTTGGATATTTCAGTGGCATGCACAGAAAAAAATATTTCAAGAAAATTTTTAACAACACAGTTTGTTAAAAATAAAATTTTATGTCAACAAACTTTTTGTTTGATTCAATGAAAAAATTTATCAAATTGACACTTTGCAAAAACATATTTAATAATGAAATAATTAAATATTTCTTCATATTCAATAAAATAAAATATTCGAATCAAAGTAAATACAGTATTTTAACAACTCTTTTCCATTTGTAATTCTCATTCGCTTTACAGTTTTATTTGTATAATATATTTAGTTTTGCCAAAGTCTTTGGGAAAAATTTCCTGATTATCTGGCCTAAGCAACCAGCAAAATGCGGATAGGAACAAATTTTAGTGTATTTATCTAAAAATAAAAATTGGGAATTAACATATCATTATTAATAAATAAATAAAGATTCGATAAACATTTTGTTTGATTTGTTCAACAACTTTTTTATTGACTGCATAAACTTGGTTGTTCACTAAAAATTCAATAACTATACCTACAAACTTTTTTTTATCAATTCCGCAAAAATCGTCATCGCAGAATTTTCAAATATTTCTTTAATAAAATATGCGATTTTCGTACTGAAATATGAAAATTATTTTTTTCTGTGTGTAAAAAATATTGTATCGAAAATAAACACACGCACACACCCACACGATATCTATTTTTTTAGTGTTTGTGTGGACGAACACAACCCTTAATACCGTTCGTAACTATTTTTAAGAATGAGTCGAACATTATATAGTGTTCTGCTCTTCGTTAAAAAAATAGAACAGTTGTAGTGATAGATACTGTATTTTAATGTTTCTTTTTTTTACATTGATAAAAAAATTAACAAACAAAAAATTTTAGCAACGAACACAGCACGAATAGATTGTGGATGTATTTTGTATGTGTTTTTCGCTTGGTTTTTGTTTTTTTTTCGTATGCATATTATACGTATTTTGTTTTTGTAAGAAATTTTTGGTTTTTTTACCAGCCAAAAGATTGTTAACTACAACTGAAACGAACAAACGCTAATGAGCTGAACCGAGCACAGTGAAGTTTGTGGTTCTTAAAAAAACCGAACCCGAATATCCAACTGCAGAAATTAAAAAAAATTATGAACAACTCGAGCTATAGAGTTCATGCTATGCCACCCTGCAGGAACTTCCCCCCCCCCCTCCCCCCCGGACAAAAAATTAATATAATTTGTGGGTAATTCCATGGCAAAACGACCGATAGTGGGACACGACTAGGCTTGCCAACCGTACTTTATATTAAGTATTGTACGTTATTTCGAGTAATTGTACTCTATACTTTATGAGTAAAATAAAGTACGCGGAAATACTTTATTTCGCATGATTAGATTTATTTAGAATTCAAAATAGAAATGAACTGGCAAAATAAAATAAAGAAATTTGTTTTTTCTTTACAAATAAAGATATTATTTGTATAATATCTTTAGTTTTTCTAAAATCTTTGGATGAAGTTTCCTGACGATCTGCCCTAAGCAACCAGTGAAATGCGCATAAAAATAGCTTATCCCATCAACAATAAACTTCAGTTTGTCAATAGTATGAAATGGGAATTTAGCATATTATAACGAAACCTTGATAATTAATTTTTGAATCCCAAGAAAAACTTTGAGAGATTCAGGTTATATTAGTCAAGGTTTTATTAGTCATACAATTATAATACTAATTGTCCACTTTTTTTTTTTAGAAAAACTAAAGAACAACTAATTGATATTAGTCAGGGCCATTTTTTGATGTTTTTTATATTGGCAGGACGATTTTTCGAAAAAAAAAAAATATAATCAGACAGCACTATTAACTTGTTTGTTTTGTTTGAGTACAATAACTGCCTGTTTTTAAAACACAAGTGCAAAACTCTGTCAAATTACTGCCTGCTTTTAGATCGCGAGCACAAAAGTGACACGTTGAACTAAAATTTAAAACAAAATTTCAAGATTTCCATTCCTTAAGGGGGCTCCCATACAAAATGATTAATACAGACTTGAAATATATTGAAGAAAACGTACCATAACAGCCAAGGAGTCGCCTTAACAATTTCTCGAGACATAATTGTCCCTTATCACCACTTCTTAAGGCGGCTCTTATGCAAATATTGCGTGTTTTGAAATTAGTTAAACAATTAAAATTTTTCGACTTTTGTGAATAAAAACAAAAGTTGTTAACAGATTTTAATCATTTATAGATTGTTTTGTTTGTTTTTTATATGTCTGGAAAAAATTGGAAGCATATCTGTAATTTTTTTATAGATTTTTAGCAAACAAAAATTTCGAATGTTGCTTAAAAATTATTTTAGTTGCCAAAAAAAAGTTATGTTTCTAAAACGACTGCGCATGTTAGAATAAAATTTAACGTTTAAAGGAAATTTTGTTGCGGATTTTCGTTTTACTTTACTTATTTCAATAAACTGAACCGTTTTTGAACCGGTATTGGATTCAGCGTACCCGAATTAGGTTAAAGCGCCAGTTGTCCGGCTTGTTTAAAAAAAAGTGTCAATCTCTAGCACAGTGTAATTGTTTAATAGAACTTGTGAAAAGCAATAAAAAAAAAAACGTTTTTAAATATAACAATAAAAAGAAATTAATTGTACTTTATATTTATACTGTGTACTTTTTTTTCTTAACCTTTAATAATCAATGTACTTTAATTGCAACAAAAATAGTTGGGAACCCTAGACACGACCGCTTTCGATTTTAATGAAATTTGGTGAGAAGGTTCTTTTTATGCTATAAGGAACATATATGAACGAAAATGTTAAAATTAGTTTTTCAAAAGTTATGTCATATGTGTTGAGTTTATTTCTTCAATATCTCGAACTCTACTTGACATACGAAGATGATTTTAATGTCATTTTGAAGAAAATACTTGGGGCTACAAACCATATATTGAAAAAAAAAATATTTTTTTTTTTAAAAAGTGAAATATCTGCGAAATATTAAATTTTTAAAACGGACTAAGTCAGAAATCTATTTTTAATTTGGCTTATTTTTTTTTTATATACATAATATCTCAAACTGTTCTTTAAAAATCCTGAAACTTTGAAGGAGGTGTTTTGTTTTTAAGATACGATTTTTTTAATTCGCAACCTTTCAAAAAAAAATCTTAAAATAGAATTTTAAAATGGAAATTTTAAGCAAAAGTACACTGTGCTAGTTGCAAAAAACAGAACAGCCGCGTAGGAATGGGCAAAAAAAAAAAAAAAAATCGATATATCAAAATATCGATATTTTTAAAATAAATAATCGTATTTATTGCCGATTTTGATAATACTGATATATCGATGTATCGATATTGAAATACGACTATCGAATTCGATATTTTTTAAAGTCAGTCTTCATTAAAAACTCAAAATTTAAGCCGTTTTTCAAACAATATGTTTTAAGTATTGGCATCACTGCATGCATCATATGTTTTTTAAACTAATATGAAGATCTATAACTTCCCGTCTACAGCTGATATGATATGCTGTTAAAACATGATGTTATAAAAACGTTTTTAAAACATTTGCATTAACAACCGTGTTATAACATGAGAAAACTCTAACATGATGAATCTATACTTAACACTTACATCATATTAGTAGTGCATGTACAGGGTGGCCCAAAATTAACGAAGGGGTTTGAATTCAGTATAAGTTTTTATTTAAGAAATACTTAGAAATAAAGTTTAGTTATGAAAAATAAGATCTCGCAAGTGGTGCCCATTTTCTGCTTCGCAAATTCGTGCTCTTTCCAACACATTTTCCATAACCATTCGCAAAACTTCAAAAACATAAGGACCAATTATCCTTTCCGATGAAACACCGCACCAAACCGTAAACTTAGGTGGGTGTAATTCTCGCTGTTGAACTACTCTCGGAATTTCCGTACTAACAAACCCACTTAATTGGGTTCATTGGCCGCTTTTTGTTTCACAACCAGAGCGGCATTTTTGCTTATTAACGAACAAACTTAATTGGGTTCATTGACCGCTTTCTGTTTCACAACCGGAGCGGCATTTTTGCTTATTAACGAACCCACTTAATTGGAAATGGGCTTCGTCGCTCATAATTAAATTATGAATAAATTTATGATCGTTGATTTGAAAAATTCAATTGAGTACTGCTCCATTTTAAATTCCTCAAGTCTTCTTTACAAAATACTGAAAGGAAAAGTGTCCAAACTTGGTTTGGACCATAATAATAAAACAGGACTTAAAATTATTATTCTCACTATTAGTGCTTCTTGATGTACAAATTTAAATGTTATTAAACGTTACTAAAAATAGCTAACATAGCATCTACATTTCTATAACATTACTACACCTTGAACTGTTGTTTTTAAAAGTACTTGCTGAAATGTTACGTTTAAACCGGTGCTACAAAGATGCATATTGTAATTTATTGTATAATGAATCGTAAGGTTAGAAGATACTTAAATACTGTTAGTTTAAAGCACTTCTTTTCTGAACGTTGAATTGTACACTTGCTTGAATTTTTATATTTAAATCGAACTTTGTAATTGAACTATTGAAGCTTGAAAATTTACCCTCTAAAGTATCAACCTTAGTACATACGATAATTTAATTTACAATTTGAATTATAACCTAAAATCCAAGGTGAGCATAATCCCTCAACCCAGAATAAAGTTTGATTGTCTCTAATTTATTTGGTTTTTCTTTTATTTCACCAAATACTCAACCCAAATAATTATAATTGCTTGGAGCAATTATAATTATTACACGAAACTCTTTAGTTACGTTGAGTGCAGTTTAAATCAACCCCAATTTTAATATAGACACAAAGAGAAGCGTGATTACAGAAGTTTGCGTGGTTACCCTTTACCCCACACGTTTATCTCCTATTATCTACCCACAATCAAAAAGCTCCATACCTAAACCATTCAAACTTCTTCAAAAAGAAAAAAAAAAATATAGAGCAATTCCATATGAAAACGATCAAAATTGGCAAATTTTTGGACGACCCCTCTCCGATTTTAAAATAAATAGTCTCAATCGATTGCCCAGCAAAAAATAATGTACCTACATATTTTTTTTTTTTATAGTGACTGGTTTAGTGGTGGTGTACACCACTGTCATGTGACAAAATTGAAGAATTCTCTATAAGGGACCTCATTTAAAGTTGTTTTAAAAAAAAAACTACTAAAGCGATCGCAACGAGTGATAGCTCGTTGGAAAGGTATTGAATCAGGCTTTAATTGAAAAATAAAATTTTCCTAATTTTTCTTAGAAATTTACCTTTAAATTTTCCCATGAAAATTAAATTTTCCGATTTTCCACAGAAGCTCCTAAATTTTCCGGCTAATTTTTTTTTTTGGATTCCTCATAATTTTTGCTTTAAGAATCAGCAATAAAAAAATGGGCCCCGACTCCTTGTTTGGACAGGAGAAGAGCATTTAAGAGACCACCTTGTTAAAAATACATTTTAAAAATTATTTTACAGTTAAAAATACATTTATGAAGAAAAAATCAATTTTTTTTAAGAGCCCCAAGTTGAGTGTGTAGTGAATATGGTCTGCCTGCCTTCACAAGATCGGCCATAAATCCATGGATAATAGCAGCAGTGGCATGTAATGGCACACCAAACCCGACTGTAGCCTGTAGCCTGGCCATAAAATGTTTTGTAAATTTTTTAAATTACCAGGTAATAAATATTTCGCCTAAAATGACACGTGCAGAAACAAGTCATAAAACACGGATTTTCCATAAATATGGCGAAATATTTATTACCTGGTAATTTAAAAAATTTGCAAAACATTTTATGACCTGTGGTCGGCTTATTGGCAGTAACCAATTAAGTCCCTCTTTAAAAAACATTTTATGACCAGTAGTTCACGCAAATTTTCCTATTAAAGAAAAGCAAATACCGCTTATTTTTTTTTAACTATATTTTACCAAAAAATAAATATAAATACTTCACACACTCTGAGTCAAATTTCAGTTGAATACTAAACGTGAAAGTGTTTTTTTTTTTGTAAAGTAAAGAGTGAACCTGTAAAGACAATTTAAAGTAAAATGAATAAATTTTGCTGCAATCCGTTTAACAAGAGTGGACATCGTTCGAAAAAGATAAAAGTATTAATATTAACTGGTGTTTCGAAGCGATACATGAATGAATTAAATATACAATACGGTGAAGAAGCAGAATTCATTTGCCCCAGTGTAAAATCGATTTGTCTCAACAAGCAAATGCATTGAAACAAATGCAGCCACAATCCGAGAGTGAAATGACAAGTGAACAAAATGTTTCATCTGATAGTGAGGCAGACATTCCGATGGTCAATATGTCTTTGAGTCCTTTGAATGAGGCTATTACCACTTTAGGTGAAACGCCTATTAGAAAAAGAAAGTTGCGAAGTGAAACATACAGGAAAGAGAAAAAAGGCAAGGTTATGAGTGCAATCGCGACAATATTTGATGAAGGCTCTGATAACGAATGCAGTCAAGCAGATGACGTTGATGACGGCAAACAAATGATTGAGCAGTTGAAAAGAAAATTCAATTTAGCGACCACTTTTCCGGAGAAATATCTCATTTTATCTGTGCTGCCTCAATCATGGTCTATACGCAAGATTTCTGAACAGTTTCAAACATCTTTTTACATCGCGAGAAGAAGCAAAGAATTAGTTCGACAGAAGGGCATATTGGCGACTCCCACCAAGAAATTTGGCTCAAGGACCCTCAGCGAAGCAACGGTGAAATTGATTCAAGATTTTTACTGCAATGATGACAACAGCCGCGCCTGCCCAGGTACACGTGACTATGTTATCACACGTGAAGATGGAGAAAAAGTACACAAGCAGCGCAGATTATTATTATGTAATCTATCCGAAGCATACCATCAGTTCAATGAGAAATACCCAGCAGAAAAAGTGGGATTTTCTAAGTTTGCCATCCTACGACCAAAAGAATGCGTGCTGGCATTAGACAGGCACGGAACGCATTCAGTCTGCGTTTGCATGTTTCATCAAAACATCAAATTAATTTTCTTTCCATGCAAGAAATTGAAAGTATTTCACGGTGAAATTGAAACATATAGGACCTCCTGTCGAAGTCGTTGTGCGCATACCCCACGGAAAATTGTCATCTGTCCAAATGCGACAATTGTCCGAAGATTGACGAGCTAGAGCAATATTTGGCGGAAAAGTTTGAACAGCTGTTAATTCAGGAGGTGCATTTCAAACAGTGGATAATTAGCAGCGGCAGATGTTCCCTTGAGACCGTGGTAAAGCAGATTCCGGAATTCATCGAGGAATTCGGATTCAAGTTGAATGAACTGAAGGCGCACCATTTCATATCCGAGATGCAATCGAAATTTCTAAAGGAAAGTAAGGAGAAATTAGCCCAAAATGAATTCATTGTGATAAGCGACTTTGCCGAGAATTACACTTTTCTCGTTCAGGATGAAATTCAGGCTTATTACTGGGCAAACGACCAGTGCACGGTGCATCCTTTTTGCATTTATTTCAAAAACGAAGATAACGAACTACAGACCGTAAGCCTTGTTGTTGTCGCGGAGAGTTTAGCTCATAATTATGTGTCCGTTTATTTATTTCAAATGAAACTGTTAGCCGACGTGCTAAATTTAAAGTTACTTTAATTTTATAATGATGCCAAGACAATTGAAATTTTTAATAAATATTGTAATTAAGTATAAGCAGCAAAATAAGAAAGTTTTTTTCTTCATAAATGTATTTTTAACTGTAAAATAATTTTTAAAATGTATTTTTAACAAGGTGGTCTCTTAAATGCTCTTCTCCTGTCCAAACAAGGAGTCGGGGCCCATTTTTTTATTGCTGATTCTTAAAGCAAAAATTATGAGGAATCCAAAAAAAAAAATTAGCCGGAAAATTTAGGAGTTTCTGTGGAAAATCGGAAAATTTAATTTTCATGGGAAAATTTAAAGGTAAATTTCTAAGAAAAATTAGGAAAATTTTATTTTTCAATTAAAGCCTGATTCAATACCTTTCCAACGAGCTATCACTCGTTGCGATCGCTTTAGTAGTAGCTTTTTTTAAAACAACTTTCAATGAGGTCCCTTATGAAGAATTCTTCAATTTTGTCACATGACAGTGGTGTACACCACCACTAAGCCAGTCACTATAAAAAAAAAAAAATATATATGTAGGTACATTATTTTTTTGCTGGGCAATCGATTGAGACTATTTATTTTAAAATCGGAGAGGGGTCGTCCAAAAGGTGATCGCTTTCATATGGAATTGCTCTATAATAAAAAAGTTATAAGCAATTCAAACCCCTTCGGTAATTTTGGGCTACCCTATATAAGATGAAGAATTAAGAAAGATTTCTTATTAAAACAATAAAGTCAAACGAACTTGAAAATATATTTTATGCGGCTTTGGAACAATAAATGTTCCTATATATATTTGGAATAATATTTAGATTTATGCATATATATATTTATTTAATTTGGTTATAGTTTCAGCAACATACGTTCGATATATCGATACATCGATATTTTTGAAATAATAAACATCGATTTGATATATATCGATATATTTTTTCAATTTGCCCATCAATACAGCCGCATACCTGGCATTTTTACCTAATTGGGGCACGCTGAATCCAATGGTGCTAACCGTTTTTTAGGTTAGCTCTTGTTTTCAATATATACCCTTATTTCGAAAATATAAGAGGTTGCACAGCATATAATCACGTAACTCAAAAACGGTTTAGTTTATTGAAATTACTAAAAAAAAACGAAATTCCGCAATAAATAATAAAGTGGCCCCTGCAGCGCGTAGGATGCTACTAGATGTATAAAAAGGCGCAACTCCGCGAAACCTGGCACAATTTTTTAGTCAAACTACTTTCTGAATTTTACGTAGCAATGTTACATTTAAATGTCTTTGGTCTGATTCCAAAATCTTCTGCATTTAATTTTTTTTTAAGCCAAAATCTGGGTCGATACGTGACATTTCGAACGTGAAATTTTTTCCATAATAATTTAACTGAATAATGATAGAAATAAAATAAAAATTTACTGTTAATGCGAATAACATATTTCTCTTCGAACTCTTCCTTAGATTACAGACCATGCAAGAACATTTTTTTGGAATAATTTTTATCAAATATTACATCTTTTAAGGAAGATAATATTAAAGAAAACATTCTCACAAATAAGAAATTACGTTTGTGCAACTTTGCAGTCTGCTTGTTCGTCTTAAGGTGCTATTAGACGGGATGTATTTTACGTATGTACTGTCACTTTTCTTTCCCATATGTAATTCCGTATCTATGTCAAAATTTCCATTTTACATACGATTCATAATTTTTGCTATCACACCTGCTTATGTTTTTCCTTATGACATAACCTATAAATGTAAACAAAAGCTGACTTTTGTTTACGTTTCAAAACAAACCAGCTGTTTTGTTTATGTTTGCCACAGGAAAATAGAGCGTGTTCTAATCGAAAAATTTACATATGTATTTCTACATGTATTTTACACATGCAAAGTTTCATATGTATCACACGATGTGTACAACTTTTACAGATGGAAAATTTGACAGTACATTTGTAAAATACATCCCGTCTGATAGCACCTTTAGTGCATGAATTTATGGGGGAATTTATAAAACTTGTAAAATCTAAATATTTCTCTATAACAAAATCACAAAAGAATATGCTTTTAATAACTTTTAAATTTTCGGTCACGGTGGACCTTAAGAAAGAAATGCCCATATTTTTAAGACATATGATTTTTTTGGGAATTATTTTATTTTTTTTTTTTTGTATAAGGGTAATCACGATGGTCATTGTGCAAATTTGCAATGTGTAAATTTACAGTGCATATTATGATTGATCGTGAGCATACCACTTTTATTTTTGTGCAAATATGCTATTTTTCTAAAAATGTATTCTGGCAACACTAAAAACTTCTGGCAGCACTGAAAAAAATATGCATTTGTTTACAATTATACACAAGCAAATTAAAATAAATTTTTTCTTTTTAATTAATTTAAATTTAATTCTCTATTTTATTTTACAATCTGCGAAAATGTTCAAGTTATAAGTTTTCTTAAAATCAACATGGCATTTAATATGTTATTGCTTACATTTGTTTGCAATTGAGCAAATATGCAATACTAACTTTGCTCATGGTTTTTTAGTGCAAACGAAGTAAAAAAGAGCAAATTGCCAAAATCTGGCAATTGTGCAAATGTGTGTATTTTTGCACGCATTTTCATCGTTTGCACTCTTTGCACTACCCATCGTGATTTCCCTTAATATGTATCAAATCTACTTAATTAATTACTATTTTTTGTGTTCTGTCAGCTGATTCTTGTAGAGGGGATAAAAAAAGATATACGTGTATCGGCGTTTTAAAAGTTTACATCTGAAACTCATTTGGCGGCCTATTTAAAGTTGCACACTTGTGTAGTGAAAACCTACAAAATCGTTTGATACTGTTTTGGAATTTGTATTTTGCGGCTACTAACGTATCTGAAACGTATTTTGGGAATAATCAAACGATATTATTGATTTCCAACACTTAACTTACTTTGCATATAAGAAGGAAAAATGTTTGTCAATCTGCTCCTCTTAAGCGCTGGCTATGATTGCAAAACATTCTATTCCAGTGCGACAAGTAAGCAGAGACTATCAATAGTTTTAATAGTATATGGTAACTTATTCTTCAAAATGGACAAAGATAAGAAGATTTTACAAGGATTTTCCATACTTTATAGACTCGTTTCAGACTATTTCGATATGTTAAAGACGAAATTATAAAAAAGTACATCGTTCATTTTAATTTTTTTATTAAGAATCGATTTTTGCTGCAGACCAGTGTATTTGGCTGAAATTTTGATAATATTTTTTTGCCCAGTTTTTCATAAAAAAAAACTTTTTTTTTTTTAGAAAAACTAAAGATGTTAAACCAAATAAAACTGTTAAACATATAAGACTTATAAGCAACAGTTTTACTTGTAATAATATCAAAGTTGAAACAAAACACATCAACAATAAACAGTGGGTTTATCTCATCTTACATTCCCCACTACAATTGATTGGAATTCTCCCAACATTAATGTAAGATGAGATAAACTCACTGTTTATGGTTGATGTTTTTGTTTAAACTTTGATATTGTTACAAGTAGAACTGTTGTTTTATTTGGTTTAATATCTTTAGTTTTTCTAAAATCTTTATGGATGAAGTTTCCTGACGATCTGGGCTAAGCAACCAGTGAAATGCGCATAGGAATAGCTTATCCCATCAACAATAAATTTCAGTGTTTTTATCAATAATAAAAATTGGGAACTAAGCACAAATAGCAAAATCTTTTAAAATTAAAATTTTGTATTCCCAAAAATTATTTTGATAAAAAACATTTGACAAATGAATTGTTTAAAACCCCAATGTTTCTAAAAAGAATAAAAACTTATGCAGTTTTTTGCTTTTATTTCGAAAAGTAAATCAGTTAGAAAAAATTATAAATAAAGACATGAAAATATCAAAAATAGATTCACTTTTTCGACGATAGCTCAAAAATTGTTCTGGAAATTGTGTTAAATGAAACGTTGCTATTTTCTTAAATTCCACACCCACTACTGTGAAATGCGCATCGAAACTATCTCATCCTCCAACAACAAATTTCAGTGTATTTATCAAGAATAAAAAATTGGGAATTAAGCACGACAAACAAATTCTTACTAACGCATTGTATTAAAATAAATATGAAGTATACGCCAGTACAGAAACAATTATTCATCCCTAAGATATGCAACAGTTATTATATTTCATGCAAATGCGTTGGAACTGTTAAGCGTATGAGCAATATTTTTAATCTTATGTACGTATACGGTGGATACCCAGTAAAATTGGTATGTAGTGCAAAAATATTATTTTATATGCATTTAAAATAAAACCATTCGTCGCACTGTGGTTGAAAATTGAATTTCATCGGCCAAAAGTCCAATTTTTTGTCATCGCCGATTTCAAAAATTTTAATGCCATTCGATAGCAAACATATTAGAACTAAGGTATCCAAAAAACTAGATTTAAATATTGATAATTGTGGCTGTGGCATGCTGCTGGAAACAAATATTTTATGTTGTTTTAGAAAAAAATTAATTTTTGTAAATTTGATCAGAACTAAATTATGATTTCCCGCAAACCGTTATCAATAATGGGTCGAAATTTTTTTTGGTATATTATTGGGATAGTAGTCTTTAAAAAGTGGTTCATTACATCACTGTATCATTTATACCTGATGTGTTATTAAATGTTTCCCCAGGTTCTATATTTTAGTTAAATCCGAATTTTAGAGGAGTAGAACTTGTTAGGGTCAAAATGGGTTAAAGAGATTTTAGTACCATCAGAAAGCTGAAAGTGTCCTCTTTAACCCCATATATACTTGTTCAACTGTTTGGAACTGTCTGTTGAACACTTTTTTCATTTTAATGAAATCACTCGCAACATTTTTTTTTGCTATTTTTATTTAAGCTGCTCATATGACTGAAATATAACACAAGGGTTTACGAACGTTTTGTTTTGAAAAATTATTTTGCTTCTTATGAACGGCTGCACATATTTGAATGAAATTTTAAACTGTCATAGCCGGATAGCTTTTGAGTTGAATTGAAAGAATGGAGGGTCGGGAGTGTGACTTGCGGACCTCTATTGGTAACCTCGGAAATTCAAACTTTTAAAAAATTCACCAAAAATATTTTATGGATTTCAAAAAAATTAAATTTAAGGTGTGCTACAAAAAATATGCTTAAATTTTTAGGTAATCTCCTTTGCCTTTGGAGATATTCGGATAAAACGGATTTTTGGCTTGATTTTATAACGGGTTTTCTAATTTTTTTTTACCGGATGGGTTATGTTTTATGTCAAACTCTTATCAATAGTGTGTTCAACATTTTTTATATTCGTAGTAAAGCAGTCTTCAAACAATGTTATGTTGTATTACTGTACCGATTATACCTCTTGTGTTATTAAATATTTTTTCAGGTTCTATATTGTAGTCAAATTGAAATTCAGGAGTATAGAATTTATGAGGGTCAAAAGGGGTTAGAGAGATTTTACTAGCTGTAGGAAGGTGAAAGTATCTACTTTAAACCCAAATGCACTTTTGTACCTGTTTGGACCAGCCTATAGAACACTTGTTTAGTTTGTGTAAAATTATTCGCAACATTTATTTTGCTCTTTTTATTTTACCTATTCATATGACTGGAATACGGTTCATAAAATCCTTTATCATGCAGAGGATGTCATTAGGCATCATTTAGTACCACTAGGAGATCTGTCAGAAGAAGCCCAGGAAAAAAGGAATAAAGATTACAGATTTTATAGGGAGCACAATACCAGAAAAATGTCACGAGATTTTACGAACGAAGACCTGTTTAATATATTGTTGGCAACGTTAGATCCGCTCATCTCTAGCATTCGAAGTCAATGGAAAGTAGAACATCGGGACTTAGATGAAGAAGCAAAAGGGCTGCTACAGGACAAAGATAATACAAAACCAAATATGGAATATTTGGAGGCAATTTTCCAACCGAATCAATAGTAGATATAATAATTTTTATTGTTATTTAAGCAAAAAATATGTTTTTGTCCTTATTGTTATTTAAATAAAAAAAGAAAAAAAAATTTTAAAATTTACACTTATTTATTTTTTTAATCTAAAAAGTTTTCTAGTGGAACTGTTTCCAGTTGAACCTGTTGTAGAGTTGATAATGTAGAAACCTATTCACAAAATGATCATAGGTATTTTTACATGCCTATACATTTTTTTAAAGGTATAGTGGCATATACGAGGCGAATGTATATGCATATAAAGGTAATATGAATACGAATTTCTCCAGAAATATATAAAAATGTTTATATTTTTCAAAAGAAAACATTAAGTGTATGCTTGTAGAAGCAATTTGTAGTCAGTTTGACATTTTTACTCCCATATGCCCTAGGTTAGGTTAGGTTAGAGTGGCCGGTCACAAAGACCCCGCATAGACCAAATAGGTCCCTAGCGTTACCACAATTGTACGATAACCCACAGAAGAAAGTAAAAAGGTCAGTCAGATGTGATGGTATCCAGAGTACCCCACACTCTCTTGACGAATGCCAGGAGTCTCATTAACCCAATTCCAGAGACTTCCCCGATATCTTGGAGATAATGATCTCCCAGACAGTTCGCCCTGGAGCGCACGAGTGCCGGACAGTAGCATAGCAAGTGCTCTACCGTCTCCTTTTCCCCTGGTACCCCACAAAATCTACAATTGAAGCACAGCCGCGAATAACGTTTTAAGTTACAAAATAATAATTTTTCAGAAGAGCAAAAACCCGTTTTTTGGCAGGCAGCATTATTTGTTTTGAAAAATTTTTTTTTTCTATTATTAAAAATAATGATAATAAAAACTTTTCTGCAAAATGCTTTTAAAACATTATTCCGCACTGCAAGACCATTTCGGTTTCATCATTTTGTTAGCAACTTGCAATGTTCTTCCACGGGCTGGCACTTTGTATGCCATTTTGAAGGCGTAAAGGTGCATAGTTTTGGTTGATTTGATGTTTAAACTGTGTAAGAGAGTATGGTCAACGGTTATCTGCAAAAAACAGTTTTTGCAAAATGTGGCGTTTACAACGTTATTCGCGGCTGTGCTTCAATTGTCACTATTCAACCGCCCCGCCCTATAGGCGTATACAGCAGTCCAACAATGACCCGTTATAAAACCCATCAGAAGTCTACAGTCCCTTCTCGATAGCGACAGAAGAATTCTCGACGACTCCGGATCATAGGATCCCCACATTACCCTGGAAACCCTGCACGTTCCTGTGTTTTCCCAAAACGCCTCTGATCTCCTCCGTATAGCAGAGTCCGTATCTCTCCTTATATTCCGAATCGGAGCCGGGATGACCACCATCCTATCGTGTGGTAAACGGGCCCCCCGTTTCGCCAATTCGTCCACCTCTTCGTTGCCCTCTATGCCCTGGTGACCGCGAACCCAGTAGATATGCACTCTCCTATTGACACAGAGTCTATCTATCGAGTCCCTACACTCCTGGACGACAGAGGAGTATGAGTATTCCGCGGTAATAGCCTTGATCGCCGCCTGACTTTCAATGAAAAAGTTTACCTGCGAGTTCTCGGTGCCGGGAACACGTGCCAGATCAGCAGCCATTTTGGCTGCAAAAACCTCCGCCTGGAAAACGCTGCAGTAATCGGGAAGCTTATACGATTCCCGAATACCCAGTTCCCGGCAGTAGACTGCAGCTCCAACTCCGTCCTCCATTTTGGAACCATCAGTGTAGAATCTGAAGGTCCCTTGGCCTGATCGGAGTCCTACCAACCAACCGTCCTCCTCTAGGGTAACTCGCGGTTTCCTTCCAAGTGTCAGTCTCGGAATGGTGGAGTCACTGCTACAATCTATTCTCCTTATAATACTACCGTGACCATAGAGTCCATATGCAAATTGTCCCGTCGCCTTTAAGCGGATCGCAGACCTCCTTGCAGTTCCTTCTGCCACTAGATGAATCGGCTGCAAGTCCAGGATCACATCCATTGCCGCAGTCGGTGTACTACGCAGAGCACCGGTGGTTCTAAGTTCGGCGAGTCTCTGTACGCCCGTTAGCATATTCCGGTACGATATCTTATCCAAGGCAGTCCACCACACAAGAATCCCGTAGAGTAGGATTGGTCTCGCCACCGCTGTGTAGACCCAATTTGTAAGAGCAGGGGTTAGACCCCACGTTTTGCCTAGCATTCCCTTACATGCGTAGAGCGCAAACGTTGCCTTTTTCACCCTATGCCCTATTCCAAATCAAATTTTTCAAACAAAAAAAAAAAAAAAGTTATTTGAGTAAAAAATTCTAATAATTCTGCACACCGATTTTTATACATTTAGAACAGTAATGTTTTCTAATATGTCCATTATTTTCTAGAAAATTCTGAGCAATATCGAATGGTAAATTATATTGCCTTTATTGAACAAAAAAACATTTAAAACCGTTTTCCGGGATTGGGAATTTGGGTATTTGTTTATCAAAAATGGGGATGTTTTTCAGTCCACTGTTTTAAGAACTTTTTAATCTACATAACTGCCAAAATTCATTATTATACCTTTATTCATGTTAGATTTATAGAATGTCAAACATTAAAATTATTAAAATATAGTGTAAATGAATAAAAGGGCTTTCAATATGAGTAAAAAATAATATTTTTAAGGTTTGACATTCTATAAATCTAACATGAACAAAGATATGCTAACGAAATTCGGCAGTTATATAGATTAAAAAGTTCTTAAAACAGCGGGCTGAAAAAAATTCCACTTTTTTAATAAAAAAATACCATAGTTCTCAATCTCAATCATTAGCATTTTCATACTAAATGCTAAAAAACATCAAAAGTTCAACTTTGACCTTAAATTTCTCAACAACAACAGAACGGATTTTAACAAAATTAAAACTGTAAAAAAGTTCAAGAAGTCTTCTCTCCTGCAAAAAAAAAATTGCAAAATTATCTCTATCGGTTCAAAAGTTACAGATTTTTGGCCGATGAAAAACGATTTTCAGCCACTGTGCGTCGTATAGAAAAAATCTGTGCATAAAAAAGAAGCCAGTTTTTAAGTTTTTGCTTATTTCTGGTATTTAAGTTGAACTTTCGACGTAAATGTGTTCGTAGACAGTAGAATTTCATTCATTATTTTCGCAGAATATTTTAACTACATACATCCGTTCTAGAAGCATAAGAGGGTTAAGGTATACCAATAAAATGTTGCTTGTTATGTTCTGAATAAATCTTCTGAAGACGCTATATAGCAAAACCTAAGTATTAAAACATTCAAGTTCTTCTTTTAAATTATACTTTTATTGGCTTCAAATAAATTATATTTTCTATCTTGTTACATAAACAAACAATTTCCACAAAATACAAAGAATAAAAAAGAACTGAACACTTTCAAGAAACCTGAAAAACACCTGATATTCCTTCCCTAAAATAAATTTAATGAAAACTATTTCATAATGAAAAGGCGAATTCTCATATTTTTCATAAATTATTTATCATTTATTTTACGAATGTATTTTTTTAGAGTGTTTAAATTTGAGTGTACAATGGAAATCGCTCTAGGGAGATGATCCGAAGCTTTTTGTGGCGGAAAATTTATGATTTAGACGTAGAGAATATGTGGTTTCAGCAGGATGTTGCCACTGGCCACACAGCAAGACAACCAAAGGATTTTTTGAAAAAAAGTTCGAAAATCGGATTATGTTTCGTACAGGAGGAATTAATTGGCCACCAAGATTGTTTGAATCCTATAGCCTATTTTTGTGGGGTTTTTTAAAATCATAAGAATTTAAAAATAACATTATCGAAAAGATTGAAAGATTGAATGTTGAAAATAATTTATTAAAAAAAAAAACGTGATTGAAATGTTGGTAAAAGATTGGGAGCCTGCCGAGCCAGCAGTGTGGTCACTGGAGCGACATAATTGTTCATTTTTAACCGGAGCCTATTTGTATTTAAAATATTTTTAATATCATAAACAAAACACTTTTTTTTATTGAAATTAAAATGATACCTAAATTTTTTGGACACCCTTTATTTATTGCTTATCTTAACAGTCTAAATCTTTTTGTGTCTTTTTTTTTGTGGAATTTCTATTTATTACTTCAATATATATAATTTGATTGGGAAATAATGATAATTCCAGTAGCAACAACCACCATAATAGAAAACATGTTGAATTACGGTTGAATTATTGACATTTCACTGACCTCAGCAAATACTTACGATAAACAGAGTGTAGTAAAAATTATTGATTGTAAAGATGCTTAAGAAGCAACAAATACTTACATAAGTAAGAAGTCTAACGCACACATTTGAACAACCATAATTTTCTACTTGAAAACACCTTGAGTTTCTGTTTTCTTTCATTTCGTAGGGAGGGGGGTGGGGTGGGGGTGGGTGTGTAGAGGGAAATTGTGTTGTAATATTATTTCGTGCAAAAGCGCCCACAACTAAAAATGAAATCTTAGACACAAAACATATTTTGTGTGTGAAAATAAATAAACTTCCCCTTGTTATATAGTTTGACAAAATCTCACAGTGGGTCAAGCTATAAAGAAAAGGAAAGAAGAAAAAGCAAAAGAATTCGTTTTCCAATTAGGATTTGTTAACAATAAACTTCTTCATCATATGCCATCACCAGAGTTTTAAGCAGAGTGAATTTGAGCAAGGTATGGGCAATTTACTCGCTAGAATTCTCTGGGGGATGAGTCCAGATTTATGGAAATGGAGTCAACGTGGACGAACAAAAATGAATAGGATTTGTGGCCATAAACCGCTCTCACCCTCTCTCTGTTAAAAATGCTGGTGATAGCAAACGATGGAGAAAGTTATTGTCCATAAATCCTAATTATTTTTGATCGCCCACGTTGACTCCTTTTCCAGAAATAAAGTTTCTAGATCATCAATGGATGAAAAAAAGGACTAAAGAAAGAAAAAAAGAAATGATTCACGACGTTTTTTCGCAAATTAAAATTAAATTTTATTGTTTATATTTACAAAACTTTTGTTCAGACCATTTAAGACTCAATTATTGCGATAACAAAAATAGAATCACGAAAGGATTTGCTGTAACGCTTTTTTAAATCGCAATAAATGAGTCTTAAATGATCTGAATAAAAGCTTTGTAAATGAAAACAATAAAATTTAATAACTTTTTTTTTCTATTTAAACACGTGATTTAAAACAACTATTAAAATAATTTTTAGAGGTTTTATTTGAATAAATATTTTTTTTTTAATATTTTAGAAGGAGTCCCTTATAAGGGACATTATGCAATATCGTGAAATTTTATGAAATATTCTTTCGGGTGAAAGCCCTTGTGGCTCATAAAATTAGACTTGTTACTGCAATTTGCACATCTTTATCCGCTTAAGAGTAGTCTATTATGTGATTTCTACCGTCATATCGATTGACAGCAGAGAAAATCGATGGTCTGTAACCTTTTACAGAGGGCACACCGTACGCTTCTAGGTAAGAAGTGGCTATATATCTACGGAATTGCAACAAATTTGAGCAACGTAGATCATTTGGATGCAGCTTTCTCATTAGTAGCCAACCATTAACAACGGAAGCATCCAACAGATATGCGAAAATTGGTCACCACCACTTACGTTGTCTTATACATGACCGATAAACAGCAATAAGCTGGTCCATTTTGTCTACAACATCCATGCCTTGATTGTAATGTTGAAATACTTTTGGCTGGGTACCTGCATGACGCCTTCTCCTCTTGCATAACGCTTTCACGTTTCAATTTAATTTTTGTCAAAATTAGTTCCTAAGGTGACTACGTTATTGTCTTTTCATTGTACGACGAGTATATTGCCATTATCAGAAAAACGATAGTTCGTAGATCCTTTTTTTTTAGATCTTTTTTAATTTCCGAAACGGGACGGAGTGGGCATTTTTCGGTTCGACTATCTCTTATTGTACCAAATAAGCATATTCCAGAAGCTGACAAATGCCGAAGAAGCTTCACGGATATGAAATAATTATCAATAAAAACCTTTATGTAAGAAAAATTTAAATATTCAATTGAAAAAAATTTATGAATATAATTCATTAATCATTTCCATCTAAAGGAGGTATTTCAAATATGTCGGTATTTTGCAAGTTGTCGTCTATATATTCTAACTGCTCCTATATTTCAGCAACAGTAAGTCTGTATAAGAATAACAATGAATATTACCATAGAGCATAATGTCCCTTAAAAGGGACATGCATAAAAAACGCCAATTGCTAATATTTTTAAAGTCATTTATATTTTAAAACTTTAACAATTCAGTTACTTAATCTCATTTTAATAAACACACATTAAAAACATATAAATACAGCAAGAAAATGTTAATTTTTTTTTTCATTCTTAGATACCCTTCACGTGTGGTGCGAATTTTTTTATTCCCCTTATACATTTTTTGCACAATATTACGCACTCAATAGAATAAAATTGAATAAAAACCCTTGTTGTTCTGACAAAGAGAATGAGATGCTAAATGAAAGTTTAATTTTTAATTCTTCGAGTTGCTGTAAAGTGGAAAAAAGAGCGTCCCTTAAAAAGCACGATATTCACCAATGGGTTAAAATCTAAGTGCCCGAAAGTGAAGCAACAATTTGGAGCTACAATGACAAGTTTTACTAAAAAAAGAATGTTTATCAACTCAAGTACTAATTCACTAATTTTACTAAAGTACTAATTACCGAAAAAAATCTCGTAATTCATAAAATTTCTGGATTTAGAATTATTCGATTAATTTTGAAATATTATTCGTTTAATCGAATAATTAAAAAATGTTAAATATCGATTAATCGAACAAAAATAAAACCCGATTAATTGAACACCCTAGTCAGGAAGCATCTCGATACTTACGGGATCATATATTTCAACTCGAACTATGGTTAAAGCAATGGAGGATAAAGGTCAATGAGCAAAAATGCGTTCATATAACATTCACCTTGCGTCGGGAATCATGCCCCCCCCCCCCCCCCATTAAAATCAATAATTAGATAATACCTCAAAATTCGCATGTTAAATACCTCGGTATACATCTTGATCGTCGCTTAACGTGGGACAGTCATATAGAGGCGAAATTAACTAAAATGAAGCCATCCAAATTCATTGGCTTATTAGAAGAAATTCTGCCTTTAGTCTCGATTGCAAGCTTCTACTTTACAACTCTATCTTAAAGCCTATCTGGTGCTACGGTATTCAGCTATGGGGCACTGCCTCGGCCTCTAATATTGAAAAAATTCAAAGGCGCAAAAATAAACTTTGTAACGTGGTTTTGTCGTTGGCTGGGGTAGTTCAGCTGTGTCCAGGGTCGACTTACGGAATCCACGAACCTTAAGAGAAACCCGAATGATTTACCATTTCGGGGTTAACAATAATCTCTTAACTTTATTGGTAAATTTACAACTCAATTACAATACTTTGTTAACTTCATTCAAAATTACTTGCAGCACAGCAAACAAGCAGGAATTCGGCGGAATCTCCTTGGCTAGCTTATTCGAGTCGGGGTCGGGTGCGAGGTCGGGATCGGGTTCGCTTTAATGCTTGGCAATGATGAGGCGGCTCGCCCTTAGCGGTCGTTACAATTTGTTCTTATGTCTAGGTATCTAAATACTACAATTCATCCTTATATACTAGGCTAACTACTGATTTACTAAGAGAGGACTGTCGACCGAAGTCCCAGTACAAAACTGTTGACCGAAGTCACAGTACAAAAACTGTTGACCGAAGTCACAGTACAAAAACTGTTAACCGAAGTCACAGTACAAAAACTGTGGACCGAAGTCACAGTACAAAAACTGTTAACCGAAGTTACAGTACAAAAACTGTTGACCGAAGTCACAGTACAAAAACTGTTGACAGAAGTCCAGTACAAAAACTGTTAACCGAAGTTACAGTACAAAAACTGTTGACCGAAGTCACAGTACAAAAACTGTTAACCGAAGTTACAGTACAAAAACTGTTGACCGAAGTCACAGTACAAAAACTGTTAACCGAAGTTACAGTCAGGGTTGTCAGATTTTTTTGAGCTCCATCGCCAAACCGGCTGTCAGAAATCGCCAAACGTCAATTTTGTTCAGTTTTCGTAATTTTTTTTTTTTTTTAATTAAGTCTTGCATACACAAAAACTATTATAATATAAAATCGGCACAAACTGAGATAAAATACAAAAAAGTCGCCGAAAGAAAATTTTGTTTAGTTTCTGTTATTTTTTTTTTAATAAAATAAAATGGAGATCATATATTCAGTTAAAAAAAACTAAAATTATGTACACAAGTCTATAAGATCATATACTTCAGCCTTATCGGTTTCATTACCGGTGTTTTGACCTGGGGTCTAATCACCGCATACGATATCGAGCAAAATTGATCGAAATTATTTATTTTGGTATCATGAAACTCGACATCAAATGAAATGTATTTAATTTGAAATAAAAGCATTCGATATCGAGTAATTCGACATTACATTTATCGAGTTTTCATTCGTCAGTGTCTATCGTATGCAAAAAAATCCGATAGTTTATTCGAAACGATAGTATCGAATGCGGTGATTAGACCCCTGCATACAAGCTATAAGAAGAATAGTGACTGAATATAAAATTCACTTAAAATGCTAACAAAACAAAAATCAGGTGAAAAAAAGTTGCCAGTTTTTTTTTTTAAATTAAAAAATGATAACAAAAAATGATAAATGATAAAAATAGGAAAGTAAAACGCCAGTTATATCAAAAATCGCCAAAAAAAAGTCGCCAGTCGCCAAATGGAAAATCCCATCGCCAAACACGTTTCAAAATCGCCACGTTTGGCGAGAAATCGCCTTATCTGACAGCCCTGGTTACCGTGCAAAAACTGTTGACCGAAGTAACAGTACAAAAACTGTTGACCGAAGTCACAGTACAAAAACTGTTAATCGAAGTTACAGTACAAAAACTGTTGACCGAAGTCACAGTACAAAAACTGTTAACCGAAGTTACAGAACAAAAACTGTTAATCGAAGTTACAGTACAAAAACTGTTGACCGAAGTCACAGTACAAAAACTGTTAACCAAAATTGCAGTACAAAAACTTTTGACCGAAGTCACAGTAACGAAACTGTCAAACGAAGTCGCAGTCCAAGGCAACACCCGAGTTAATACAAGTGTCGGCGACCGTCGTGCAGAAGGCGGGGACTAAGTCGACTTTAATATGGCAAGATCGTTGGTGCAATGAAATCGCCCCGATTGTCTTTAAATCTAACCTACTTATTCAACCTCATTCATAAACTAAATGAGAATTCTCATAACAAAAAGCGAAACATTAGGGCGTTTTATGTGCAAGTGGATAACATTAGGGGGTTTCATGTGTAAGTGGATTATAGTATTATTTTAAATAAAGTATAATTCAGGTATAATATTACATTTCTAAAGAATAATGTATTAAGATAAAATATATGAAATAATAAAAAATAATTATATGATTTTCTTTTACTTAAAAAAAAAATAGAATATAATTATATGTGGCGTAGATTTCGGGGAGTATAAATAAATCTACGTTACAACTTCTTCGAATAATCACAGCCGCTCCCTGGTATGTTAAAAACTCAAACATTCATAAGGATCTCAATGTGCCATTAGTAAAAACTATGATTACTAAATATGCAGTAAAACATTTAAAAAGGCTTGAACAAGACCCAAATCCACTAGCTCGAAATATTTTAAATCATGGCAAACACACTCGCTTAAGAAGAATAGACACTGCAGCACTCACCCAATCAGAAGAGCGATAAACACCTATATAAGTGAACAGAAACCGTGATGACGAAATTTGTTGTCTGGCACTGGCAGGACACAAAACAAACTTTAAGGATAAGATTTGATTAATTATTGTTAGGTCAAATTTAGTATATAAAGATTCAATAAATAAATATTGCAAAAATAAAAAATAAATATATATTCCAGAGCACCGTGTAAAGTACATCTAATTTCCAAAAATCTAAACTATTTACATACAAAGATGATGTACTTGGCAAAATAAAAAATTTGATACCCATATTGCCCTATTTAAAACGAAGGGTTGTCACCCCATTTAATTTTTGTCAAAACGCGAACTATCACGAATTTCAAAAAAAGCTGAGACCCGTATTTAATTAAATCGGCTAAATAATAAAATATGTTAATTTGGCACTTTTTTGTACAAACAACCCAGAACAAAAAATTCAAAAACCGTTATTTTTTACAGAATATCCTTAAAAAAGGATATGGACGATCCGTCCTTGGACAAATTGTATATGTTTGTAAGGATACAGATTCTCAAATTAACAAAACATGCAAAAATATACCCTTTTTTTAAATGATCCAGCTCACGAGAGGTCAAAGCTCGAGACGAAATATTTTAAATGTTATCTTAAAATAATCCAAGGTTAATTTTTAGGAGGGTACATCGAACACTTTTTTTGGTGAGTCGCTTTAATATATTCTGTATTCTTATCACAGCTTGGGAAAGTTTATCAATAATTCGGCACTGTCTCATATAGCACTCTTATTATTGGTTCACACTGTTCAAGTTTTAGCCGTCAAGTCTTGAGCTTTTAGGAAAGAAGGGAAGAGAGAATGCCATTTCTTCTCCTCTCTCTCCTAAAAACTCAAGACTGGAAGGCTAAAACTTGAAGAGTGTGAACCAGCACTTACTCGTTAACATTGTAGGACATATTTCAGTTGACTTTTAAGCCCCATAGTGCTTTTGAAACTGCCTGTTTTTATTCTTTTTCTTTCAAACAGATGTCTGGTATTATTATTTTGTATACCCCATAATCCACATTTATTTTGAATAGTGTAAATTATTTTGACATAACTGAAATAAAAATCCAAAAAAAAAAAAATCTGCCAACGGAAACGAGAAATCTGAAAAAACACAACGAAGCAAAAAAAAAATTACTTTTATTTCGGCTTTTACTTTCACTTATAGCGATAATAATTCTTGTCTTATGGTTATTATTAAAAGCTTCAATGTATTTGTGTCTCTTTGATAGTATGTATGAGAGTATAGGTATTGCTTTGAATTATACCGAATCTGTGTATCTGTGGTAGTTACGCACAATAAACACATTTTTCATCTTAATTTTTATTGATTATGAGTGTATGTGTGTTTCTTAAGCATTTTTTTCTGGTGAAATTTTACATTTAGAACAAACTTCCTTGCAGTGAAGGCATTTTCGTTTGAAATTTTTAAGTTTTCTTATTCCAGACAGGTTTTGGATATTTATTTATTTAGGAATATTAGATTTGGGTGAAACGCAAATAAATTCGGTTAGAGAAAGAACTTCCATTAGTTCAATTGTTTCTTCAGCTGACATGAAGTTTTGATAAAGTTTTCTGTAAGTTTTTCAGATTTAAAACAAGTAAGAAAATTACCCTAGATTGTATCCTTTTTGGGACCTACGGACAATCATAGACCCGCCAAAACAAAATTATGTTAAAAGGTTTTATAATTCATGTAAAAGATTTTGTGCCGAACATAATTTAAAAGACTTGTTGTGATTTAAGGGAGAGGGTTTATATGGGACGATGGTTAATTTTGGACTGATTTTTCAAGTTTTTGATCATTGATTATGGCATCAACAACAATATATTAGCAAGTCGGAGAAAAAAAAAATGTTGAAACTCTTTTGGTTTATCCTAATGCCTATTTTGCAGATATAGAGAGGCCAACAGGACCGTCCCGATCGACTGCAAGGAACGTCTTAATTGATTAAGGAAAACCTATTGAATCTATTGAAAGAAAACATGGATCTGGTCTAACTATCGGATTTGTTAGTTAAAAAAATGCCGTTTAAAGTGAGAACTGCTCTGGTATCTAAGCCAAACATGTTGGTTTAAAATTTCGCAAGAAATTGCAATGTTACTTATATGTAGGCTCCACGAAAAGCCCCCCAATGAAATAACGCCCAAACGAGAAATGAAATATTCCCCAATTTTTTTTTCATACATTTTTGGGTGTTATTTCATATGAAAAAACTCCCTAGTTTTTTGGGCCGTTTTTCATTTTTTTTGGGAATTATTTTATTCTTCATTTGGGGTTTTAAAATTATGAAATAATCTCCAATGAAATAACACCCAAAAAATTTTTAAAATTCGGGGCTTGTTTCATAGCGTGTTTAATTTGGGTGTTATTTCATTTTTAATTCGGAGGTTATTTCATTTTTAACACTTAAGTTAAGTATTGAAATCTGGCTTCGCATACTAAAGTTTTTCTGCGTGACGGCCTGCGGCCGTGCTTAGGGATTTTTTCCTCCAGTTGGACGCGGTAGGTGGCTTCGCTGAATGAAGTTTTCCTGCGTGCGTCACAATAATAAAAAAATGTTTTTCAATGATAACTAAGGATTTTCCCTTTTACAGAATGTTGACACCATGCGTAACACTATTCTGGAAAAGTATGGCTTTGTCTCTCATTTGTGAAAAAAAATATGGCTATATCTCTCATTTCGCAAAATTTTAAATATGACCTTACCTCTCAATGATTTGGCGATAAGACCATAACGGCTTTATCTCCCATTCAATCCCCCCCCCCCGTGTAAAGGCCAAAAGTAGAAGGCAAATTGTCTTCCGAACTGCAAAAATAGAGCAGGGCTACAAGGATCTACGGGCGGGTAAAATAACTGCAGCAATATTTTTGAACCGAATATATCCTTATTACTAAGAAGACGCCTGCGGGCCTCCACACGATTCATTTCAATAATTTTGCGACTTTGCTGTTGGTCCATATTGACTTCATGAAATCCTTGGTGAAACTGACTCTTTTATGAATTTTGGGCATAATTTCATTTTTGTTGCTGATGGGGTTAATTTCATTGGGGGTTATTTCATTTTCATCATTGGGTGTTATTTCATATGAAATAACATCAAAATATTGGGGGTTGCTTCGTTTTCGTTTTGGGGTTTATTTCATTTATTTTTCGATGTTATTTCATTCACTGCTTTTGGGTGTTATTTCCTATTTTTTGGGGATTATTTCATTGGGGGCTATTTCCTGGGCGTTATTTCATTGGGGGCTTTTCGTGGAGCCTATATGTATACATATATAAAGGGTGTCCCAAATTGAAGTTTCATTTTTATTTTTCTGCCTTTTTTTCTACCTGAAATTTTTATTCTAAGTTTTTATTTTCAGATTCTTAATAAATTCCGGTAAGTTAATATTATGGTACAAGAAGAAAAAAAAACATGAAGAAATGAGAATTTTTTTTAACAAAACAATCTTCACCGACGAAGCCCATGCCCAGCTCAATGGCTACGTCAACAAGCAGAACTGGCACATTTGGGGTGAAGAGAATCCAATAGTTATCTTAGAGCAACAACCATTACGCCCACAAAAAGTAACGATTTGGTGTGGTTTGCGGTAAGCAGACATCATAGGCTTTTTGTGGTGGATTTTACGATTGAGACGTAGGGAATATGAATGTGGTTTCACCAGGACGATGCCACTTGCCGCTCAGCAAGAGAAACAATGGGTCTTTTAGAAAAAAGTTTGAAAATCGCATTATTTCTCGTAGAGGAGAAATGAAATGGCCACCAAGATTGTGCGGTTTGACACCTTTAAGGTAGAAGTACATAGCACGTGTTAGTGCGCGCGCGCTCTGTAGACTTCTGTCAAAAAAAGTTAAGCTAGTGTTTTTTCGTAGAACACGTTACACGCAAAATATTTTGACGCGTTTGCGCCAGAAAGTTGGTTAAATATGAATTTTTTAACACGGTGTGCATTTTTTACAAGTAATCAGCTGACAATAAAAAAGAATAATTTAACAAATTTGTGAATCACGAAAGAAAAACTTATTGAAGAGGTTAAGAAACATACAATATTTATATAAAAAGAATAAATTCATTACAATAATAAAATCTTGATATACTTTCTAATCCGTTTTCAATGCACAAATAAGTAAGCAAATAAAAAAACAGCTGACAGAAATGGCTTTTGTAATGCGCGTTGTGTATCTTGCAATTTTTCATGCGCTAAAGTTTTTAAACGCACGACGAACGTCGACGAATTAGCGCGTGCTATGTACTGCTACCTTTAGACTATTTTTTGTGGTGTGATTGAGAATTTTGGTAAAAGATTGGGAGACTGCCGAGCCAATAGAGGATGTCACTTGCCCAACATTATTTTTTCATTTTCAACCGGAACATATTTTTAATAAGCAGAAATAAAAAAAACTTTTGATATCTCAAAAAAAACTCTTTTTTATTATTTAAATCATACTTAAACTTTGTTGAACCTTTATAAAGATTGAATCTGAAATATAGGCTTAGGTCATACAAAGTAATAAAAATACCAAACTGAAGTGATGAATTTGATTCAAAGGCAAAAAACGACTAAGAAAACTGCTGAAGACAGTTCTCAACAATTTCAAATGTTTTATATTAATGGATAACGAAACATGTGTCAAAAAGGATTTCAAACGAATTCCTGGATGTTTGAAGTCGTATGAACTATGAGCAATCAAAATTTTCATAGAAAGACGAAATTATGAAGAATTTTATAGAGCTTGATGTGAAGAACTGCAGAAGAAGCGCATAAAGTCCCGCATTGTTTGCTTTTGAATTTCAGCTAGATCGTTCCACGAAAGACTAAGATACGAAAGAAACCACGACTGCCTCTAATTTTGCACACAAATCTCTTGTTGTTTTTCTTACCTCTGTATATCTGCCGATTCAAAATTTCCAAACAAGGTACAAGCAACTTTGTTATAAATAGACAACCTCTCTAAAAAATGGGCGGGAATGGAGAATTGGAGATGGTACTTCCCATACAAAGAAATTACAAAGAATGGCAAGAGCTAAAGTTTCCAAATTATAAACAACCATCTTGGTATTCAAAAGACAAAATCCGACAAATGTGGGGGGGATTGGAAAAGTTGGCGAGGGTCAAACTAAATTTATTTATGTCTTAAGAACGGTAAGAAAAATGTTTCCTAATTTGGTACACATAGCTGGGCGGGAGTAGGGAAGTGTGTGTGGCACAAAATTTATTTATTTTTCTATATCTAAAGAACGGTATTTACATAACCTTCTGTTTTAATCCATGGTAAAGGGTATATATGATTCCATATAGCCGAATATGACCCTTTTTCTTGTTTTTATATATTTATTTAGATATAAAGGGTGGTTTAAGGGCCGATGTTGAATGTGAACCACACCTTAACGTCAAATTTTTTTCTGCATTTCATTTGACATTTCTCAATTTCAGACTCACTCAATTTGAACCATGGCAAGATACACAATCGAGCAACGCCTTAGAATTATTGAGGCTTATTATGAAAATGGGCGTTCAAATCAAAATGCATATTGTGCACTTCGTGGTTCGGTGATGAGGCGCATTTTCACCTCAATGGATTCGTCAATAAGCAGAATTGCCGCATTTGGGTGAATGATAATCCACGAGTGATTCTCTAAAAACCAATGCACCTACAAAGAGTGACTGTTTGGAGAGGTTTATGGGCTGGCGGCA